>CM055961.1:100865000-101415000 GCA_029531755.1 Holothuria leucospilota
CTTTGCTATTTGAAATCAAATAATGAAATTTTGTTTTAGTGGAAGATATTTTCGAGCAAGTTAAGGTAAAGAGAATGAAAAGGAAAATCATCACAACCTCAAGAGCCATACAAATTTTTACATCATATATTTTAATGCTTGCATCTGCACTTAAATCACATTACCATATTTTACGAGCCTTTCTGCTATCAGCTGTAAATTTCTTGCTTACTTATTCATTTATTCAACAACGTTTTCAAATAAATCTTTAAAAGTATTACCTTTAATCTCAAATAATAATTTCACGAACATAACATTATTACAGTTTTAAAAAAAAATGAAGTTATGGGATACCTCTGATGTCTAGTTTTACTCTCTGTTGCAAAATCCTAACCTACAGTCCACCCTTGTATTTAAACTGTTTCAGTTATCCGCTGTTTGATATTTTTTTAATAGAACTCAGAAAGATGCCGTACTTTTTGAAGGATCTACCGAAGACACAGATTGATGCAAAAGTTAGAATGAGATAGAGAAGCGTTGGATTCCGAAATTCTTGACAAATCAACCCCCGTTAGTAACGTGGCAAAGAAGTAATTTCGATCAAACGGGTTTATTCAAAAATAACATTGACCCATTTGCAACTCGAGTGTATGTTGTGCGAGGAACAAGGCAATGGATATCCGTCAATTTAGACCAATCTACTTCAGTGTACTTCTGTTATGAACACATTAAAACCAGAGCTTTCGTTTTATGATTACTTTCTGCAAGAATATAGTGTATATCAAGTTTTTCTTTCTTTATTCTGCCTGGTATCGGGTGGTAGCAGCACGATAGACTTTAACAGGCATCATTAATAGCACATGGCATATGTCATGCCAACAATTTTTTTACAGATTGACCTCTCCTGACCCAAATTGAACTAGACCTTTACCAAACACTGCAGGTTTCCTAAACTAAATGATATTAATATGAACATAGTCATCCGACGAATGAGAACCCTTTAAGTTATCCCACCGAAGATATCATGTTTATGTTTTATGACTCTTGATCTCTATCAAAACTAATAGTTTTCCTCAAATTAAAGTAGAGCATCGACGTGCCTCGAGAAAAATCCTTCAAAGTTACACTTTATGAGATATTGTAGCAAAGAAACTTTTACAACTGACCCTCAAGATAGCTCAAATGACCTTTGACGTCTTCGATAAGCAGGGGTCGTTCATTAAATTAGCGCTTATACACACTGAGCAATTCCCTTCTTGGAATATCATGTTTCCAAGTTTACTTCTGGTGACCTCAAGTAATCTTTGACCTCCACGACAAATATGAGGCTTCTTAGACATAATATACAGCATCCACAATGCTACCTGTGACAGCATCAAGGTGATCTTTTACGAGATCAGGTGTTTAGGAGGTGTTAACAGCTTAACCTCTTTTAACCGAATATAAACTTTGATCTCCATCAAAAGTAATAAGCTTGTTTTTCCTCAATATACTACGGTCTTTGAGTTATCCTGTTTACCAGCAGTTTACAATTTTTTCGTAGTGTCGCAGTTTTGGGTGACCTCAGCTGCCCATTCCCACCCCACCCCCAAACAAAAGGGTACTTACTGTGGATATGGCAAATCTATACACCTAGTATGTTAAGTATCCATCATGAGTGTCAATCAATCCTACCTTTAGTGCTCATTTTAACAATATGCGATTTTAGTCTATGGTGACCTTAAATGAGATCTTACATCCACCAAAAGAAGAGGGTTTTTCTTAATATATGACCAGGGAGCTGTTAGGAGGAGACCCAACACTCTACTGACCCTTTGAAGCAATGTTAATTTCCCGATAGTTATCTTGCTTTTCTCCGCAAAATTTCTTCCACAACTACGAGGATCGACTAGGACTTAGTGACCTATTGTTAAATTGACAATGAATGAATAAATCTACTCCTTACATTAAACAGTTGACTTTTCGTTGCCATCCGTCACACAAAAGTATGAAATGTTACACGTTTGTCGTTATTGGTGGTAATACTATCACTTCTGTTAACTTCATTGACAACTTACATTTCTAGTATGTTTCTAAGTGATGAGGAAATTTGCCAAAATTGAAAACAAAAAACGATTTAAGCTCGAACAATGCTTAAAACAGACGACGCATTAAATTCCTAAAGACACAAAGGGAGTACATTATTTAAACTTTCATTGAAGGTCGTTTAGCTAAATATCTTGATTAGAGCAGGGAGCTGTTATCCGACAGGAGAGAGCTCAAGACAACTCTCTTTGAAGTGAGGTTTGCGTATTCAAGGCCACCTATTAAGTCATTCAATTATCTTGCTCTATAGATTTCTATAACAACTAAGATGGCTTAGGAAGTAAACACAAAGAGGTTTGTCGTCTGCTACATCATGAGTAGAACTGTGGCGATTTTATCCATTGCCATGGCATTGCCAGTCGCCTGAAAACTAAATATATTTTCTCTGTGGTGACGCTCGGTGACGCGAATGAGACCACATCGGCTTGATTTTATGTGAAATTGTAAACATAGATTTATATCTTTTTTAATCAGGAAACTTGAGGAAACTTGTCAGAATGTAGTCAAAGAATTAGGCTTCTGCCTCTTAAAAGCATGGTCTGGTGACCAAATTTGATGCTTTCAAAAAAAGCAGAAAAATTTTCTGTGTTAGGCAGTGAAAACCCCATCTCAATAGCATCTTGCATTCGGAAGATACAAATTTTTGAAGAAATACTACGTTTTCGGTTTCCCTAGTGCATGATGGGAAATCTGTGATGTCATCTGGGCAAATGGATTTGATGTAGCTTTTGTATTTCTTGATAATGTTGATACACTATATTGAATATTCCATAACTTTATTTGCTGTACCATAAGTATGGAACAGTTTTTCACTATATCTACACGGAAAAATATCGTAACATTCCAACGGTATCAAATTTCAAGGACAAACAAGGTAGCCAATTATAAAGAATAACAAAAGGAACCTGAGGCAATCTGCCCACTTTGGATCACATTTTGTGACCTTGAGGAAACTTGGAGGTATTTCTTATTAAAAGTAACCGATCTTTAGGAAGAGATATCTTGATTTAGGAATGGAGTTTTGATATGGGGTTTGGATGACATGTAATGAAAATTTTTTATCTTTCATATAAGACCCCTACAAAATGCCACCAGACAATGCCTTTAAGCTCATTGCATATGGTCTCTTTAGATGAGGGAGGGGCATTTGTATTGATATAGTTCTATTAAACAGTCGTTTTGAGTTTAAAAAACCCTATCATCTTAGGGTTGGCGGTACCAGCCTACACATCAAAGCATTGCTCAATTTAAGCCCCTTGTTGAAGTATTAGTAGAGATGAATGATGTCGCAAGGAGATAGTTCATCAAATTGTAAGCATTATAGAAAGAGCCTAAGTCCTTGTAAGCCTTATCAACAGCTAACAGTTGGTAATCTTTTCATTCTTAAGACCTATTTAAAGTATTAGCATAAATTAAACTTCTCGAGCTCTCTCCATTCGGATAACAGATCCCTGATTAGAGCTTTTCCCTCGTCAGTAAGACCTCAAAACAAAACATGTCTTAACCAATGCAATTGTTTCAAGATTACTTGGGTGTGAAAGGGCTGATCATCATTAGGAAGGGGGATGTAAACAAGGCTAAACACTAAGAACAAAAAGACCTGTCAAACAAAGTTTGATACCTGAGAGGGTTTAAATTATTTTCAAGGAATTATCGTCTGACAAATCTGGTTGTTGTGTTTCCTTCATAACAGCTCCCTGATATGACAAATCTCTGTAACAAGTATGAAAAGTATGTATCCAGGGAGGTGTTACCTTGACACCTCCCTGATTTATCATTACTTCCTTGCTATGTACCTTTACAAGCTAAGAGTCACAAACACATACATACATGTACCAGCGTGATTGTATGCAAACCTTACACTTTCGGAAAACTAATCAAGAACGTTTTGGGGTTTTTTTTTAGCTTTTTGTATGTTCGCAGGTATGTTTGTAAATCATAAATAGTGTATTTCAAGGATTTTCGTGCTGCACCTTCCGCTATCGCCAGGCACCGCACGGCACACTTTACTACCAGGAATCATAGAACGGATGTTGTGGACTCTTTCAGGAAACTTCGCTTCTTATTAGATGCTACCGTCATGTATACACTTATATGTGTTATTAATTTTAACAACCATGTATTGATTGCAGTCACTATGGAGATTCAAAATTTACAATTGCTATGTAAATGTCGCTTTAAGGCGAAACACAAAGTGTGTGAAAAATTATCACATGAAATCTTTTAATAAAAATATTTGTAACATATATAAATCTGGTTTGCATTAAAATTTTTTACTTAGATGAAATGTTTAGGTGTTACTCCTTATCCTGCAAACGACCATACTATCACTTTGGAGATGCTTAATCTACTTATTTTACAATAGAAAGTACAATATCTGTTTTATTACAAAAATAGTTCAGCTTTATTGGAGAGCCTACCTACAAACCTCTGGGTCAGCAGGGTGTGTGTTATGTGTTCGTATTTCTCTAAACAAAACTATTTCTTATTTTATAAAAAGGCATAACTCACTTTACAAACTCTTTTGTTCTACATATAAAATATCTCTATAGTAGCAAACGAACTGCAGTTTACTCTCATTTTGTTTTTACTTTTACGCTTGACAACCAATAATGGGGATTACACTGAGGAAGCTGCATTCTTTGAGGGCAAAACTTAAATCAGGCAATGTTTGTAGTGACTGGTCGCCACTAGACACTTCCACGCTTTACCTTATTCACCTCACCTTCTACAAAAGTAAAAAAATAATCCGGACAGAAGGCTAGGACTAGATGTCAGGATCCCAGCTTTCTTTAGGCCCAAACCCATGATGAGCTTTGGAATAATTAAACTTAATCAGAGAGTTAGAAGTTACAATTACCAACGATGCTTGCACTTGAAGAATAATAGGAAACAAAGGCATCCATACATTTTAAAGGCTTTACTGTGTCTTGCAATGAACTGATTGTACATGTTAAAATAACTCAACCCCTTCTCCTTTTCCTTTCTTTTACTTTGCCTTTATTAACCCGATAGTTTCAGCTGACCTTTCCTGTCAAAAACCACGGAAGGAGTATTTTCCTCCCTTACCCCTCTGCAGGTACACTATTGACAACGCTACCATCTCACAGATATCAGGTAGAAATGCCACTAACTAGGTTGTTTTCGGTTACCTGAACGAAAGACAGCTGTCAAATGTGATGTGAAATTGACCAAATACAAGTATGAGAAGTTATACGCAATTTTTGTACTTGTGGCGTTCAAATTCCATAGTTTCTAATAAATGGATGGAAATAAACATTTTCACATGAACTGATTTTTTGGACCACAAATTATCCTCGACCCAAGTCATTTGCAACCCCTTCCTGCCATTTCGTATTTCCTGAATACTACAGAATGCCCCTGAAACCAATTTTTTGCAAAGATAGTGTATACATTTCCAGTAAGGGTGAATAGTAAGGTTAGTAGGGAGGACTTTCGCTCATTAAACACAGGTTTTCTAGAAAAAGGCAGGGCGCCCAACTTTGATCTACCTGCGAATCTCGCTTCTAATATGAGACGGGAAAGGGGAGAGGGTTTTATCTTGAGTAAGATTTTCAAGACTTGTCATTAGTTCTAGCAGGACTTTTTGAGTTTCTGTACGCAAAAAGGCTCTTTAACCCTCTAAGTTTATTTTGGTTTTGTCTGGAAGTTTATTAACCATGTTTCCGCAAAGACAGACCTTTTCTACATTCTTGTTTGAATCATTTATCCTTCTTCTGTGGATAGTTCATCTACACTACCTTTTAAGTAAGATTCCCAATGCACTTCCTACGAGGATAGCGTTCAACTTTAGCATAGTCAGGTGAAAAGTCCAATGTTAGGGATGGAGGATTTCGCTCAAAAGAAAGGGCGGTTGAAAGGGGGTTCTCCAACTCCCTTGACCCGTTCCACCTCCTCGTTTAACACACATACTAAGAAATAAACAAGTAGTAATAAATAATTGTATCTTTGAAGATCATACCTTAATTCTGTTATACACTTCAAGGGCGTTTCCTTGTAGCGCATGGCACATGCAACAGCATACAATATCGTGGAGCACGACGTAAATCTCAACTTCTGGTTTAATCGTCCCCTTTTACTGAGACTGGAGGGGTATTGATACTTCCTCCGCCAATACCTAATGAAATAGTATTTGAGTTGAGCACGATTATTCTCTTCCGGTCAATCCAGTTGAGCATGAAAGCTGGTGTTTTACCAGCTAGCGCCCGGCACTGCGTTATGTTGAAAAATTCACGTGGCATATGACACTTTATTTTGGATGAACTTCAAAGCGCGCAGTAATTTACATCCATTTAATAGCGAAACATGTTCGCTGTAGTAAAGTGGACTTGCAATATTAACCGTTTAAAATGAAGACGACAATGTAGATAATAGCTCAAGTTTCATGAGTTATCTTACAATTTTACAAGAACTATCACCTGAAATATTCATGATAGTGACAAAATGGGTGATACATTACTTGCTTGTGTTGTCTATGTTTCTAGGGGAAAACTTACACTTAGGGCCTCCTCCTGCCCCCTTGAAGGATGGGTCTGTCAAAATTGCACAGTGGTCACACTTCTTGATGATATGCCGTTTTAAAAAATGTTTCTTTATGTGGTGCTACCTATCGTATTGCGAAATCTTTGATAATACACGCGTCAAACGATATTGTAGGTTAATATTTGTCTGGGAAGATCCACAGTCCTCCTTCAGAGCTTCTTACCTTACTCGTCTTTCCCACAAAGTGAGCCACTAACTCAACGACTTTTTCGAAATCGTGGATTGGCATTTAAAAGTTACATGAAAATTCAGTGAACTGAAGTTTTACCTTCATTCTCTTAAAGGAAAGAAATTTGTTGTGAGAAATACATGGTAAGTTTCTTAAATATTTTTGGTAGGCCTAAAGAATGGGTAAAACATCTCAAGTATAAAATCACTCGGAAAAGGTTGAGAAGCACTAGCGTAATACTGTCATGCATTAAGTATTTACTTGCTATAGAATTCCCCTCAAACCAATCTCGTCCCCTCTGACCGAACCTCCTAGCGCTGCAACTGATTGTGTTCTGCTTATTTTTTAATAGCTGCACATTTCACATGAAATGTTTCTATTAACATGACTACCGGTTATGGTCCTACCCAGAAAGTTGAAATTCTCGACAGCCCGGTATAGGTATTCTTGAGCATGTAAACATCATACGCTGCGGATAATTACAACATAATGCCTACACGAGCTTTTGTATATGGTTATTCACGTAACGATTACTACACTACCTGCAGGTATACCCGCTAGTTGCTATTAACACCTTTGATGGATTTCTGTACCGATGTCGTGTGCAAATTTTATCTTTTCCTGTTAAACATATAATAAAAGCTAATGCAACACAGATCGTATGTTAATGTCAAGTTCATTTTCTCCCCTTTACAATAATTTAACGGAATAAAATGTGTCTCAGTTTCTCTGATTTGAGGAGGGGGGGGGGGGCTAATTTGTAAATCATGAAAGACAGAAAAGTCTTCATGCAAATTGAAAGGACGGGAATCTGCCGGCTTTGGCTTATTTTTTTCTGTCAGAATTATCTTTGTAGGCTACTCGACTTCTGATGGTGACACTCTGCTTAGATAATGTCACTTATTAGTCTCATCCCACAAATGATGTCACCGCAAATGATACTAAAAAGGCCCGTCACATGAAGGGTTACCAGCTTAACCTAAATCGGGCACTAGTGGGCTATGTAGGGTACTGGAGAGGTTCGTGGCTACATAGGATAATTGGCATCCCCGACCGTTCAATTTTTTCTCACGTTTTGCTCTCCTGACGGGGGAGTCTAAGCGAGAGTTGTCTCTTTTGGAGAAATGTTTCTTAAAAAGGTTGATTGGATGAAAAATGGTATTTTGGGAAAGTTTACAACTGATTCTAAGTTGCAAATATTTCTTAAATCAACTTATTATTCTTACTTTTGGCTAAGTTGGTATAAGGGAAGGGTGTGCTGTCTAAGGGGACGATGAAAACCGTATCCATGAGAAACTTCTCTTTGTGTCAGTTGGTTCTTGCTTAGTAATTCTCGTTATTTGGTGATTATTTTTACTGCGGCATTGGCCTTATCAGGCCGGTGCGAGGGGACCACTTAGGGCCCAGGATAACACTTCACGGCAACACACCAAGCACTTTACTAGAATCGTAATCCTCTTATCAATGGACAAGAATGCAGACAATATGAATAGGGGGAAAATAAGCATACCTGAGAATGCTGGTTCTTTGTAAGTATATTTGCACTTTAATACCTGTGAAAATGTGTATATTTACAAGTCATGCACATCGTGCTACATATGTTAATTTTATTATAAAACTAGGCCTACTACATAACCCTCTTCTTATGTGCTGTCTGAGCTTGAAATCCATCCTGTAGTTTTCGGAATTTCACCTGCTTTCTTCATCATTGTCCCAACAATAATCATCAGGCGTAACATGAAAACAGTGGCAATTACGTGCCTCGCGAGGCAAAATGTTGCGTTAGAAATCTCTTCCCTTGATACAAATTGCTTGCAGGTCATGCACCGACATACAGCAAATCATAAACAAAACCGTCTTTCAAAGTCAGAAGGATGCAGAGAACCATCCTTGATATCCTGTGTTCCTATATAATCATCCCTATGCACAATCACGATTTAATAAGGGGACTCACTCAGTCCTCCATTCCACTAGTTTGAGCTCCTCTGATTTGAGGAGACAGATTTCCCCTATACCCCCAAGAACTGTGTAAATACGTGTCATTACAGGAAATGAATTTAACAGTTATAGCAGAACCGTACACAATACTGGAAAGTTTTTGTTTCTGTTACACGTTTCAACGTTTCAACTTGCCAAATTGAAACATTGATCCTCACTTAAAATGTACAACGAGAACAGGAACATAGAAGTGACTTTAAAGTATGCTTTGTCGATACCTGACAGAAATTCTGCAGGTCTATTTATCGCAACAAGACATAATTCAACGTGATAAATACATAACTGCAGTGCAGCACGGTTTTACATGATGATACATTTTTGCTAACCACCTCATTTTCTTTCTCGTTTTTTTTTTTTTTTTCTTTTTTTGAAGAAAGAAATTTTGGATTATCGATTGTTTTGGTTTTTTTTTTTCCTGTGGCTGCATGCCTCTCCCGTCTAAACGAAATGAAGCTTGTGATGATTTTGCACAATAAGATAAGGTAAATTAATTCTTAATTTTTACTGTGCTAGCTTGGAATCTCAAAGTTCAAAACGAAAATGTACCAAATTTAAGATTGACCTCTACTGGTAAGGAGTTCACTGATTAACAGTATTTCCATTGAAATATATTTCTCATACGTTTTAATCAAACGATATAAATCCTTTAATTTTAATGCACAATAATCTTTTACAGATGCTTTGGTATTAGGGTCAATGACAGACATCTGCAGTTTACAAACGTATTCCTGTCTTTTAGTTATCCTTTCGACTGACCGCTTTCTACAAGAAACACTTGCTGTGATGGAAGGAATCCGTGTATCTATTAACTTTACTATCTATTACTCCAACCTAACCCTGTTCCATTTTCATCATCAGATCAACTAATATCGTCAACATCACCTTAACTCTACCGTCAGCATTTTCCAATCATTTTTGTTTTTATTGACTAATACCCTTTAGCAATCATTAAGCTAAAAGATTGTTTCAGGCAACTTTTATTTAAATTGAAGGTCGCAGACAGTAAGTTGAAGAAAAAGATTTAAAACTTTTGGCGAAAGTAGTTTCTTCCGAAAAGTATTGTGTTCGTGATACCAAATAAGAGAAAGAGCAAACAGTGTATCATTCGAAGAGGAAAAGGCCTTTCCGAGAAGTAACATAGTATTTTCAATATGTTAACTGAATAACACCAGAGCCTCCAGAGAGTAACATACAAGGTAGGACGAATGGGTGACAAGAGTTGTCTCAATGCCCATAAAATCACCGCATCATCACTTAACAAAAGCCACTATTTATCACTCTCTGTTTGGTAGTGGATGACTGCAGAGCGTAGCATAGAAAAAGAACATTTTACTTTGTAGTTAAGCTATTAAGGAAGTTTTATATTGCATTGTACTATAAGGCAGAATAGCAGAGGTTATAAAGAGACAGTGTTGCTCTTGGTGCCGTTGCCCTACTCTTTGAAGTAGAAAACCAAAGTTGTGATGTTTAGTCAAAAGGGTTAAAGTGGGTCTATTTGGTTTGTAAAGCACGATGGTAGTTACTTAACTTCTCATTGCCTGCAGAAGATATGAATGAAGAGGACATATTTTTCCAGCAGATTTTATAGTACTTAAAGAAATATTCAATTTGAAGCTATTTATAGCCTTAAAATCTTTGATATGTCTGAGATATTCTCACCATAATTTAAACCAAGCAAAATCGGTGATTCTTTTTATTACCAAGTTGAAGTTTGTTGAGCATGGTGTTGAACATTTTGTTGAAAATGCTTTTAAGGAGTTACGTAAGCACGGAATTAAGTAACCACTTACTGGAATCACCTACTTTCCTTTTAAAGTTAAGGTTGAATTGCCGACATTGATGCTATTACCTCAATTGTCGTTTCGGAGAAAATGCGAAAACTTGTATTTCATTTACTACACTTTTTCGAAGTTTACATTATCCACCTTACTCCAGGAGTGACAAAATAATCCATACTATTTTAGGAATGGAGTGCCCATATACAAATGTTTCATTTGTAGCACGCGTTCCACTCTTATCGTAAAATATTAATCCTTTTATGACATGTCCCCACTGGAACTGTATGGCTCTTAATCAACTATCTATGACGAACACACAATGTTATGAAAGCGTTGTTTCATCTCTTTCTTGATTTTCCGTATATTGCGGCTCCTGGTTTTGTTTCTTTCAGGTTAAGTAGTTGTTGTTTTATGTGTGACACAACTTCACTCCTCTTGACAGATTCCTGAAAAAAGATTATTATGGCAATGGTTTACTTGACTTCACCCAGAAATTCTATTTACTTTCACTGAAGAAAATAGCTAATTTTGTATGGAAATCAGGGAAGTTACTCGGTTAATGTTATCCTGACCACTTCTTCCTGATACACCTTTAATTAAGGAAAACGACACGTAAAGGGACATGTGCTACAGCAAATTGTTTAAAGGATTCTTTATTTGTAACTCACTACGGTTCAGTTTCTCCTCAATAAAATAAAGATAGAAATGTCTTTCTAATGTCAAGATTATCATCCTGTCTCTGTCTCATTGCAAAATTAAACCCTAACTTTTCCTGTTTATCTCCCTTACAAATTTGTGCTTTAGACATTCTTTTCAATGCCTTTGCTTAAGTAAAGGATAGACATATTGTTGCAGGGAGGCATGACAAACCATAAATTCTTTCATTCGGTCTACTTGTAAACGACTTCAGGAATCTAAATTTCTATCTCCCTTTAGGGACTAAACTGGATGATTATATTTGAATCAAGTTACCTTCTCTGTTTTCAATATCCATCATCAATGTTACGTCCCTTTGCTCTAAGCAAGATTTTCCTTATACCTTCTTTAAATTTGTGTGCTTTAAAATATAATGACCTCTTGTATATTAAACACAGCGAACCTAGAGGTAGAACTGCTGAAATGAAAAGAATAGATTTTTGCCAGGACAGCGTGAGTGACATATAATGTAGAGACCTTCTAAAACGTACCTTTTCTTCTAACGACGTAGTTTCAATCACCACACGGCCAGCTTCCTCTTTTGTAAAGCAAACAATAAATGGAATATCCCTCTTGTCAGCATCAGTGATTTTTTCGTAATATGGGTGAAAAATTTCTGCCTGAAAAGTAGAAATACATTTTGGGAAGTTAATTTTCTATGAACTTTCATATGTATTTCACATATTTTTTGAAGTAAGTACATGTAGTAATAATACAGTGGTTACGAAAACACAGGTCGAGCACTTGAACGACAAACGAGACAATTATCTAACCTAGTGACGATATGCTCCTTACCTTTACGCCAGCATCCCAAAACTCTTTACACAATTTTAGCAATTCTCGTGACATGTGGGGACTGTTACATGTTATGAGAACCTCCGTTTCTTTAGTTGGTATTTCTGTATTTTCTTCTTTAAACTCCAATAATGTAAACAGCTGCTCACATTCAAATGTAAAACCAACACATGGTAGCTGCAAAATAGAAGTAAAGCACAACAGATGTACTTAACATACAGGGGATACAATGGTGGAACCAATTTTATGAACGTTTTACAACCTAGGTCATAAAATTGCAGGCTTGACATTTTTGTGTAAAAACCTTTAAAAATTTCCTAGCAGTAGTAAGGTTGTTAGCTTAGCAATTCCGTGATATTATGATACGAAATATACTTTAATTTAACCTACGAAACACAATAATATTTTACGTCATGATGTATACTCTTTCAACTGTGATATAACGGTTATTTTGAGTACAGCCACTTTTGGACGTTGTAGAAATTTTGCTGAGGAAATTTTGGTCGAGTGAGGGTGGTAAAACTTAACCTACACTCCGTCATGTATTTTGTAACAGAAAAATATCTTATTTTCAAAAGTAATATTTTTAACCTTCCTTTGTAAACAACGTAGTCTGGAAAAAATACTTGTCAAATATTAGCAACATTACCCATTAATAAAAAAATCATATTGACTTACAGTTATCTTATTCCGTGTTAATTTTGTAATCAAGTTGTCGAAACGACCCCCGTTTGCCAGAATGCCTCTCATCTTATAATTTTTCTCCATGTTCAATCTTGGTACTAGAACAATCAGTTCGAGAAAAAAAAAACAATAACTTTCTTTAGCATTGGACAAGATGATGAAATTTGAGGTCAGTCAAAAAATGTTATAATTGTGTATGTCACCTTTTAATACAGCTTCAAAGACCAAACCAGTGTAGTATCCCAACGAGCGGGTCAAATCCATATCAAACTCTACCTATTTGTGAAAGATAAAAGTAGAGTGAAACCTTTCACAGACAACCAAAGAGAGAAAAGGCCGTACCTGACAAACGGATTTTGGATGACTGTGGGTATTGAGTAATGAGACATTAAAAATATGACATGAACTCAAAGGACAATGTTAGGCTACTGACGCCGTGTATCCCATTTGACCGCGAGGAGTTATTAAATGGTACTCAATACGCGGGATATTTAATCTAAACACTCTTTGCCAAAATGACTGACCATCACTTATTCACCTGTTACCCTTCCTTCAGCTTTATAAGTAATAAGGTCAGTAGCTAGAAAGGCTTTTCAAATAACTTTCCTTCGCATAGGTTCAGTTAAGTTCAATTTAAGTGTCCAGTGATAAAATTGTAATGTGAAGTTGTTTAAGTAACTAAAACGACAAGAACACTTTTATAGATGCATTGACTATACTCTTCCTGTAGAAATGTTTTTAACTTTTTAATCTGAGTAATATATCTCGCAATAATCTTGTTTAAAAATAAAAGAACTGAGAGAGTTTTAAAGACACCATTGTCCAGTGTCTTAGAAAAACCATTTCCGACAAATGCATTGTTTCAAAAATGTGCACATAACATGTCCACTCATCACCCATTGCTTTCTGATTCCTCTCGGAAGGCAAAAGGGCTGTATGCAATCACGCGAGTGTGTGTGTATGCGTGTGTATGTGTGTTTGTTTGTGACTCTTGGCTTGTAAACACGATATCTCAAGATAGTAACTACAGATAATGTTCATACCCCGAATACAGGCTTATCATATTAAGAGGAAGATCAACATTATTTTGGTGGATGTCAAAGGTCATGTGAGGTCAACAGGGTCAAAAACCGAAAGCCTTGTAAACACGATATCTCTAGGAAAGTAGCATTGTTGCTTTTTATATTTGACGTAATAGCCAGAAGATGAACCCTATTGGTTTTGGTTAGAAATCATAGTTATCTGAGGTCACCGGAGGTGAAACTACGAAATTCATAAAAACTGCTTGTAAGCACGATTTCTGAAGATAGAAATTATGGACAATTTTTATATGTGGTACATAATTATCAAGTAAGACAAAACCCTTATTGTTCTCAGTGGAGGTATGAGGTAATTTGAGGTCATCAAAGGTTAAAAACCGAAAACCTTGAAAAAACACAATATTTCAAGACAGGGATGATGGATATTTTTCATACTTGGTAGATGTGTAACTTTAAGAGTGAGGGAATCCTATGAGTTTGTTGGAGGTCGAAGGTAATATGAGGTCATCAGAAGTGAAACTGCGAAGACCCCGTAAACTAAATGGATAGTGTACGGTACCTCCAAATTGTGTCCGACGTTTCTTGAACGACAAAAAGTAAGGGCTGAATTTTTCTACCATTCCAAACATACAGGTATAGAGGACGACATTTATTTTTTCACAAGCATAACTGTTACAGTAATAAATCGAATTTGAATTACCTAATTATAAACACTTCTAAAGGATGCTGTGACTACAGCATTTTTAATAATACCATACCCTTATCGAGTTCTTTAATGGCGTAGTGGATGCGTGTTCGGTTTCCCACACAAACGGTCCGGTGCAACTAGAACTTAAGACACGTTTTTTTTTTCTTTTTGTTAGTTAGTTTGGTGGGGTCATGTGAGGTCAGCAGAGGCCAAATTGTGAAAACGTTGTGAAAAATGGTTTAATCAAGAAGTGTAAACTTGAGGGATAAACCTCACTGTATAAAGCATCCCTTTCGGCAAGGAGTCACTAAGCCTTTGGGCTTTCTGGTTCTTTAAAAATATTCAAAAATACCTTTTCGGCAATTCCTAAATTATCACAATACTGAAAAAGCAATTCCAAGTCGTGCAGTCCTCCTTTTGCCTCCTCTGTTGAAACCAGGTCTTCATCTTGCAAAAGTTTCTCTATTTCTTTCTTTCCTCCTTCCGGAAAACAATGAAAGGGTATTCATGTTTTGATGGCACTTATCTCAAATTTTTACCATTGCATTTAGTCTGTTAAGGTTAAGGCAAACTAATCAGAACTATTCTGCAATTGCACAAAATCAGGCTTTTTTACGGTTTGAGAGAAATAATATGGTTCAATAATCAACAAATACCGAAATATTGTTTTAGTCTATATTGTTACCTTTAAATGTAATGGTAATTAGAGAAAGATGAAAGCATTAAATTTAATTTTCAGGTATTTCAGTAGTTTGACAAGGTCCTTTCCGTAAGCGATTTGTTTGTCATTTGAAATTTTGCTAATGTTAGCAGTAGATATCTTTTCAAAAACAGATAAAGTTACGGTTATTAACTATACAGTAGTTAACCTTAGTTAAACAATGGTATTTGATAAATTGCTTAAATTTATGTCAACCACCAGCATTTGAACTTAATTTAACAATGTCTTAATTACAGCAATTTAAATATCTGTCTTACCAATCAGTGGCGTAGCCGGGGGGGGGGGGGGGCAGGTGGGCTAGTTTCCCCCCTCTGGAAAAATCTTGGGGGAAATTTTGAAAGTGAATATTTGGTGAAATTTGCGCATGATCTGGTAAAATTTTAAATTTCTCAACCAGTTCACCTCACTTATTTGAAAGTATATGCCACACTGGCACAACCAGTCCTCATTAAGGTTTTCAGAGATGGAATGATGACACTATGCTTATGGTTGTACTAGTTATGTTTTACTATCTGTTTTATACAGCATGGGATCTCTGGACCTCTGACAAGGGACTCTGTCCTTTTACTGTATACTTCCAATGTTTCTTGATAATTAAAGCAGCATCATTGTGGTATATGCAGTCTGTTAGAATGGGTCAGTGGTCAAGTCCTATACTCTGCTACACGGGCAGGTCCTCGTAAAATTTGGACTGATTGTGGTGAATGTGGTGAATGTGGTGAACTGATGAAGGGAAAGGTGTTCCAGGGTTCCTTAATTAATGTACTTCACCCATTGTGATTTTGATCTACCAGTATAGGACTCAAGAAAAAGTCACCTAGACCTGAAGACAAGCAAGATAAAAAAGCTTCCTAAAAAATAGGAATTCTTGGTGATGTATTCAGTTTACATTTAGCATCAAATGTGGCACCATTTTGCATCTAGCCCACCTTATATGAGCAAAAATTTTCCAAAGGGGGGGGGGAACCCCCTCCCCTTAGACCCCTCCCCCAGGACGGCGATCAGTCACATCAGCCAGGTAAGAGGAAAGCACCCAGACAAAATTGGGACCTGCGGAGAACACTGATTATTAGGAAGCAAATCACTAGTTGGGGGAAATCTTGGTGCTCTTGCCCCCCCCCCCCGACAAAAACATGGCTACGCCAAGGTTACCAAGCATTTTTGGCTACCACTCATTGATTCATTTGGCAATCTGCTGGATAGCAAAACTTTATTAACCTATTCTGTATCTAAGGAACACAAAATAAGTATTTTGAGTTCATCTGCCTCTCCACATCATTATTTGACAGCAGGTACGTAGCCGGACTATCTGGTCCGGGGAGAATAAAAAAGAATAATCGTCCCAATTTCACTGTTCTCAAATTAATTGTAGAATTGATGTCCCCCGTGTTTTGGGTCCAGGTCACCACCCTGGGCAACTTTTGGGTGGGGAGGCAGCGGGAGATCCAGGAATTTTCCAGAGGGGCCCATGGCGTTTTCTCGAAGAGACCCTCCAGACATTATCCAAGTGGAGCGCCACCAGTACTTGGCGCGTAAAACAATTTGGCCAAAATGTCTCCCAGATTGCAGCCTATGACACTTACCAGGGTTGTAAGTTGCGCCTTAACTTACTAAACATATTTTATTTTAAAATCTTTGGAGGATTGTTGCCACAGGCGGCCACACTAGAGGGTCCCCTGAAAAATTTTTAAATCTAGGAGCACTGAAATAAGATTTATAACTTTCTGTCTCAACTGGAAAGGCAGTATATAGGTGGAGCTAGTATATGTTTTAGGTTATAGGGAGGGGGGGGGGGGCTTTTGACCCAACGACCCTGAACGAAGTATTTAACTATTTCAAATGGATTGGGTGCGCACTTAACAGACTATAGATCCACAACTTGATCATTCTTTTTTTATAATAACCTAACATAGACTATCGGTCGGTCGATTTGATAATGCAAGGGATAGGGTGAGTGTAGGTGGGGAGGACAGATTATTGCAGGGCTTTTACGGGGCTTTGTAAGAATTACTCCATTCACATTTTCCCACAAAAAACAATAATAAGACAAGCACTCAGAAAATATCACTTTTTAAGATAGCTGGCCCAATGAAGCATTGTTTTTCTTTAATTCATTAAAATTCTTTTTCTGTCTTCTCGTCTCCTTTCTTTTCCTATCCTTTTTACTTTATTTTTCAATTATTTTAATCATGTTTTCCTACCAAGAGGAGAGGACATGGGTTCTGTACACTGTGGATCCAAACCTGAGAAGGTGAATGATGGTAAGCGAGGAGTGTATGAGGCCTTAAACAAATTATGCCCAAACCATTCCGTCTTTCCCACGGTCCCTAGTCCTGCCCGTCTCAGTACTCGTCCCATCGATATTTGAACCAGTCTTCTACTTTATCAAGCCTATTTCCTTCTTCTCATCCTTCCCTCCCATCGGCAATAATCCCAGTTCTTATTATGTCTTTTCCTTTCTTTTTTTCTCTCCTTTTCTTTTCTATTTTTCTTTTCTTTTTCTTTTTTCTTTTTTCTTTTTTCTTTTCTTCTTCCTTTTCTCCCTTTTCCTCGTTCCTGTCTTTCTTTCGTCTTTTTTCATTTTTTCCGTCGGAGCGATTCCACTACAAAGTTTCTCCGTGAAGGCGGGGGCAGTCTCCTCTTGCTACGCCACTGTTTGAGAGTTGCAAATAATACAAATTTTTATTTGAAGTAGCTAAACTCAAACACTTTTTACAAGCTCAGAAAAGGTATAGTTTTTAATTATTTTAACGACAGGTGTTGAGCTTTACTCCATTTCAAAATTATATGTTATTGATACTTTTATTAAAATTATTTAGTATTCTTTAACATGTACAACCACATCGCCCAAAACATAGACAAGGAAAGTTTCAACGTCCTTCGACTATGTCAGTGAACTTACATGTCACCCAAAGTTACTACATACTTCATTAATAAATGCAAAATTGAACGTATACATACAACTTGCATTGAGCTTGCTTGAGTTAAGTGATTTTTAGTAGTAGGGGTTGTAGACTTTGTATGCGTATTCAAAGTGTCAATTAATTAATGTGCCTCTTCAACTTAAGTTAGTGTCGTTTGTTCTACGAAATTATCAGCTAGCATTACTTCCCCATTCTTTTTCTGCTTAATATAGCAATCGGTCACAAGTATTAAAGACAGATTCATCAAACTGTCATAGAGTTGCACCTTTATAACTTTCATAATAATTGCTTTACCTTCATATTACTACAGTACTAATGTACATCACTTGACAAGAAGTAATAACAACAACCTAAATTGCATAGAGCAATAAAGAATAGGTAGGGGTAAAGGTAAATTCTTGCAAGAAGTTTAATTTTGTTGAGATGTATAAACACAGGAAAGTCAAACGTTTCATTAGCAAAGACGGCAGAGTTGTTTAATCATATTGTATACCTTCACCAAAGTCCATAACTGTTTGATATAAGTGTAATTTCTGCTATACTATTAATTGCAATATCTGATTAATTATCCATGAATTGCTTTTAATTAAGGACAGTACTTACATGGGGCATACCATCAATTAAATTACTTATTGCAACAATGTTTTCCTTTGGAACATCAAGTAACCTTAATAAGCCATGAAATACTTTTGATGGTTAACTTGTGAAAAACGTAAAGGCACTTCTAATTCTCCAATGATGTTTAAAATACTTTGAAGCTTTTTTTCTGTAAGTTGACGACATTTGCCTGCTTGTCTTACGTTACACATTTTGTATGCAAGTTAGAGTGTTAACTACGAAACCTTTAACTATTATATAACTTTCAGCACAACGAATTTTAAGTTTTATATCTGAGTAAACATGAGAAGGTAAAATAAAATTAAAAGCAGAACACAAACAGCCCTTATTCCAGCAGAATAATTATAATTATAAAGGATTAGGAAAGTCGTTGTATAAATTCCAGTGGTTTTCTTTGTCAAAGTGAAAATGACAAACAACGAATTGAGAATCTTGTAAAAAGAATATTTATACGCACTTTGACGATAAATTTCCCAATATTTAATTCGTTTAGAATTGTGCAAATAACCTCAATGCATTCTGCATCAGGCACCATCCGGTCGTATTCACCCGAAACGCCAAAGTCCTTAAAGAAAATTTTAAAATATTGTGTGACATATGGTAATGCCTAAAGATATTATTCCATTAACATGTAAGCAGTATTCAGCAATCTGACAATACCTACATCCTTTTACTAAGCAGATGTCTATTCCCCTATTTTTTTTTTTTTTTTTTTTTGTAGTAGCCCTGTAGAAATTTATCATGTCTTAAAAAGTTAGTACACTTTACAGGTATATTTTCTTCGTTAGATTTCAGTCTAGCTTTGCAGTTACAAAGAATACACCTTTGAGAATTGAAGCCATTATTAAAGAAAAAAGTCTTTTTCGATATCTCCGAATTTAAAAGAGCAGATCTTTTGAGACTGGAATTGTGCATAAAAGGCACACGTCTTATATTTAACCAATAAACCTTTTCCATGTTTGGCTGGTTGTAGTTTTTCAACGGTTCCTCACATACTTTCATACTGCTTTGTGAAAAATCTCCCTAGTTGCAACGTTCTTGCAAATAATCTTAAGGAACTTAAAGCTTACTTAAGAAAGGGATTTCCAAAATATATATAATATATATGATACACCAAATATGTATGAACGGTTTGTGTTTCCAAAACAGTTTCACCGACTTGCAAAAGTATAAAATAAAGGTTCATGATAGTAGTCCTATTTACATACTGCGTGTTGACCCTTTCATAACCTGATTAAAACCTAGGGCATTGCTATATACGTCTGACGCTCTCCATCCTTGCCAGCAGCAACATACATCAAATTACAATACAATCCATTGATTGCCTACGTTTCTAAGGGTAACAAATTAGGCAACCTTTGTCATAAATGGTTATAAACCGGGATATAGTAGACTATGTTAAGTAGACTATGTAAAATCTTTAGCTAGGAAAACGAAACCGTATCTTACACACTGGTAGAATTCACCACATCTACGACCCTTCATAACTGAGCTCTCCCGCCTGAAAAATTTTCCTATTTGGTAAAGTCTCATTTTAGTTACATTGTTACTTTCAACGTAACGGACAAAAGTAGTCTATATTAAACAGAGATAAGGAAATTTCAATAATGTAGTTCAAAGCTTAACTTATGCCGGCAATTTCACGCCATTTAGCATTCTATTTGAGTTATCCAAAAACGGCATAGAAAACTATACGTGCAGGCAAAAAAAAGAGGTTGGTAGGCTTGTTTTTAAATCATTTACTGTTCAATTTAATACCCCCCCCCACCCCACAAAAAGGGAAATGACACTAAATTAGTCATACGGCTATATTGGAAGAACAAGCAACCAATGTTACAGTTACTCCTTTTTAAGGATATAGTGAGGTCAAATCTCAGCGACACTAATTCATTTCCCTGATCATTAACGTGATACATTAACCTGGAGTAATCAGGCTCGAAATGTTAAACAAATGTTTCCTTTAATTCAAACATTGGCCTGTCTATTGTTTCTGCACCGTGCAATTTAAAGACCTTCTCCATTCTTTGAAAGATTCTTTGTTTTAAAACCATTTGTTGAGGGGAATAGCTTCTTGCAACCTAAAAGGTAAAACGTAAAACATAAATATCGGAAAGCATGAGAAACATTAACATAGTTACAATTTAAAATCAAATGCAAATGTTTTCCTGTTACCCCATTATGGCTAGCAGGTGAACTTTTCCAAGGTAATGCGAGTTAACATATGCTATTCTGAAATTCGTTCAATCTTTACTCGTAGAGTTAGTACCCAAATGTAATCTGGTGTGGTTTGGAACGTACCACGATCTACATTTCTGGAGAAAGACAGTTAGATCTACATTATTTCTATCAGGACAGCATTTCAATACAAATAGAAGAGCCTTATTAAAAACGGAAATATCTGTAATATATGTAGTAAATAATTGTTTCCAGCTAAGTTAAGATCACGTTGTCCAGAAAGTGTTATGGAACCAATGCGATTTTTTATTCCCTTTTATTTGATAATGTGATATGCATTGACGAACAACAATTAAATTTAGCAAACAATGTGCAGATTCGGTAAAAAAGCAAACGAAGTGATTGGAATTATCAGACGAATTTTACAACCTTTGATAAGAATGTGCTTCTAAATTTGTAAAAACTTTTGTTAGAACACATTTGGACTATGCATTACAAGTATGGAAACCTTAACTAAAGAAAAACATCAGTTTTATTGAAAGTGCACAAAGGAGAATGACAAGATTAAAGCCGGAAATGAGAGATAAAACCCATAAGGAAAGATTGAATGAGCTGAATTTAATGTCACTAGAACAAAGACACATCAGCAAAGACTGGCTTATTATTTTAAACATAATCAGATGGATATAGAACTGGATGGAACACTAGAAAACGTTAGAAAGGAGAGACCAAGAGGTTACTCATTTAAAATAAAACCCGAATATACCAGATTAGAATCCAGAAGAAACATATACTTTAACAGAATAAGGAAACGTTTGAATAAACAACCCGATGGTGTTGTAATGAAAACAACTGGAAATGATGTTAAAGTAGGAATGGGACAATATATGATCGCAAAGGGCCTTTGGCCTACTATCAAGCCTCAACCATATGTAGATGATCTTCCATGGAGAGAATGGCACTTCAAGCTAAATCCAAGGCAAAATACACAACTAACAGTGGTATCTCTGCTTTCAAGTGATCCAACAATATCACATATTCAACTTACGTTTGCGAGATAAAAATACGCGTATCATTACGTTAATGTTATCTTGACATTAGTACATTGAATTCGAACAAAAAGGGCACTCTCATCAGACCATTTGCCAGTGATAAAATACTTTACATTCGGATAAGCAGTATCGAATCGTCTCTATTTTATACCATGTTCAAAGGCGCATACCTTCGAGTATTTCATACATTTGAAAAGTATTGATATATCATCCAAATTTCATGAATTTTTATCCATTATAAGAGCCTTTAGCTGACACAGATTTGCTTCAAGTAAAATGTCAGTATATAGTGATACGTTAATTCCTACTCCTTTGTCATGAAAAAACCTATGCTGACAAAATAAAGATTGATTTGTGCAGTATACTCACTTTCTGTGATTTATCATAAAGTCCCACATCGCCATCTTCATTACATGTTACAGAGAGGATGTCTTGGACTCAAAAACTAATCAATGATAACTAATAATTTTCATCGCTAACATATCATATGACGGTATTGAGAAAAATCTTTAATTTTCACTTACCTTTAAAATTTGCATATATCCAGGTGTATATGCATCTTCGGAGAGAAAAGCCGTCAGATGGAAATATAGATAGTAAAAATTATTCTTAGCTAGCTGTAATGTGAAAGAAAGCATACCATTTCAAACTTGCTTCTTGCAGTATATGCAGTGGGTGAAAACAAAACGTGCTTCTACTTTCCTGGGGTTCAACTCCTGGCCGGGTCATACCGAAGACTTTAAAAATGGAACCTACTGCCATTGTGCTTGGTGCTCAGCATAAGCAATGGGGTAGGGAAAAACTAACCAGTTAGCCACGACTGGAAAAAAGGCCGTGGCCAGCCCGACTTAAACCAATTGGTTAGTAACTGAGCCGTGAAACCTCATCTAACTAACTAACTCATCGTTTTATTCATTTAAAAGAAATAATAAGTATTATTTAAGATTGTAAGAAATGTTAAATTCTTATTTATATAGCTATCATTTAAACAGCTATCATTTACCACTTTAAGAACTCTATTTGGTTCTAGCAATAACTTTACGATATACTAATTTCACAAGAAGCAAACTTGTAGTAATTGATTGTGTCCACTTGTTTTGAAATCGCCTCAAATGGTTGCAGATTACAGTCTTTCTTCGTCACTGATATATATGAACAAGAGAAAACTCAACGTACCAAATGATTGTAATCGTTTTCATTCAGCCGACATCCATCAATATCATTCTGCGATTGAACAAAATTGAAACATTATTTGTATTATCAACAACGTCACATCATTTGATTTGTGAGTCGCAGATTGAGGTCAACAACAGTATCTTTGTCCACACGATGTTGAATTTACACTAAAAACATAATGAAAAATATAACTAACTTTAATTGTATGGTTAGTGATTCATGCTAAAACGAGGGTTTGTTCATAGTGCTGCTAGTCCTAAGTAAATACAAATATTTTCAAAGTAGTCTACACAAAAATGGTACTTTAAGTAATTTCAATAAGTCTACATTTACCCTCCACATAGCCAGAAAGCCGAAAGGCTTAGTTATTCCGTGCTGAAGGAGGGGGGTGATTTGTTGCACTCAGGTTCAACCCTCAAATTTATGCTTCTTGACTATATCATATTTACGATGTTTTTACAACTTGACCTCTGCTGACCTCATATGACCTTTGAATCCCTCCAAAAAGTGCATAACAAAAAATAAAAAAGAACATGTCTTATGCGAATTCCGTACCCCGACCTGCGTGAGAAACCGAGCTATTGTTCACTAGACCATCGAACAAATCGTTCCAACAGTGGTATTTCTAATCATGCCGTATTCACAGTAACTTTTCACATACTCATAATTTGGTAATTTAAATTAGTATTATTACTGTAACAGTCATGGGTGTGGAAAATAAATGCTTTTCTCTATTAGTTTATCTTTGGAACGGTAGAAAATTTAGCCCTAACTTTTCGTTGGTCAGGAAACGTCGGATGCAGTGTGGAGGCACCCACCGTCTATTTACTCTACGAGGTTTTCTTAGTTGTACCTATGATGACCTCATATGAGCTTTGCCTCTAACAAACCCATAGGGTCCGCTCTCTCTTCTCTCTTAAAGTAACACACCTACATACAACTATGAAAAGGATTCATCATCTCTGTCTTTATAAATCGTGTTTTTAAGGTTTTTAGTTTTTGACCGCTGATGGCCTCATCTGACCTTTGACCTTCCCTGAAAACAAAGGGGTTCGTCCTTTTAATATGGAAAGTTATATACTAAATATGAAGATTGTCCACTATTGCTATCTTTAGATATCGTATATACAAGCAGTTTTTTAAGAATTTGGAATTTTCACTTCCAGTGACCTCAGATAACCTTTGACGTTTACCAAAATCAATTGGTACACTTTCTGACTATAATGCATCCACGCGTCAAGTATGAAAAGCACCCGTGCTTCCTACCTATAGATTTCTACAAGGTTTTCAATTTTTGATCTCTGGTTACCTCACATGACCTTTGACCTCCACCAGAAACAATACGGATCTTTCTCTTCATATGATAATTCTATATCCCAAGTATGAAAATTATCGATCATTATTATCTTGAGATATCGTGTTAACACACCAAGCTCCACAAACACACATACATACACACAGTCTCCGGCGTGATAGCATAGATTCATTTTGCCTTCAGCAAGGGATCAAAAAGCAAAAAAGGTGTTCTCCAGTAATAATACAGTAACAAATTTTGCCTCTCTGCAACAAAACGGTGCCCAGTTTATCAAATGGGTGCAATGAACATAACATCTTGAATCCAATCCTTGATCTTTACAAAACATTTATAGCAAGTAGCTCGTAACAACAATCTTTTAATGTCTTATTTTGGTGGACTTACCTCCCATTAACCGTTACAGAGATTCAGAACATACTTCGGAAACAATATACTATTTTCCCAATGAACTAGAATGAAACGTAAAGATTAATTGTGGAGAGGTATTTCAATTTTTCTGATAGTTCTAATAATGCAATACAACAGGAATTAACTTTTAGTAATTTAACTTATCAGTAATAAAAACCCCATACAATGCCCTGCTTAATGATTTCTAAAACGTTCGAAAAATACCCATGATGGCTGTTATATTCTGCTCTAAGCAACTCCTAAGGGGGTAATTTAGACTACATTGATTAACTGATCACACACTCTTGTATTTTATTAACCATTTATACTGTTTCTGTTGCAGTTGAATGAACTGCCACAAAACTGGTAAGGAACTTTCTTTCTACAATCCAACCTACCTTCAACATTATTGTTTTGGAGTTCTTTAAATACCAAAGTATCGTCAAAGTGTAACGGTAGAACGCAATTTGTAAACCTGGAAAAAAACCAGATTGTAGAAGAAATAGTAAAGCTTAGTTTATACATTCTTGCAAATTACATCGGTTAGTGACTTGAGTGAATACTTGTATCTTTAAACTTTGAGTAACTTGACGCTGCGTTATGTTAGAGTACTTAGTGCATCATTACATTAGGCAACATTTAAAGGGTTTGCATTTCACACGAGCAGAGAGTTGACATTGAAAACTAATACTTTAAAGTGCATATAAAGTAGAAATAGCCTCAGTCCATCACTAAGCAGGACCGTTGCCTACGGAGAGTAGGGGCAGGGGCCAGTTTCCCCCTGAAACTTCCAAACAGAAAAAGTAGGGTTGGCCTACTTGAGAAAAAACTAAATGATGCTGAAAATTTCGCTGTACATATCATGATTTTAAGTCCCCTCCCCAAACAAGACAAACGGTACATTAGGGTTCCTCATTTCCCCCCATTTTCCTTGGTTGTTCCCACGCTCCCCCTTGTGAACGTCTTCTTATGTTGCTTTCTCTTCCTGATGAACCCTTTTCCTCCCATACGATACACCGCTTAGATACACCAGATAAAGTAAAAAAGTAAAGATGAAGTAGCCTATGCCTTCATTAGCTAAACTCAATGACCTTGTAAAGTAACTTTTAATTTAAAGGGCATAAGCAGTCTCCGCAAACTTATTTTGAAACAACAGCTAAATCTCACACATATTCTTTTACTTAAGTTCAATTTTCTTTCACGGTATGTTAGAACATTAATATTGTACATTCAAGGAATCCAAGGAGGCACTCCTTACGTGAATTTTATAGTTCAGTAAAAGACATATTACCTCATGATTTTCAAGAGCCATTCATGGAATAGGATATTCAGGCACACTAATTCAGATTGCGGTGTCTGTGTTTTCCCTATACATCAAATATAATTTTTCTTCTTGAAACCTTGTTTCTAGAGCGTGAAATCTAAAAGTAAGGAATGTTTAGATCCACTTTGCCATTTCTCTCCATCTATCTGTCAGACATCGACCAAACATTTCCTTGCAAGGCCTAGTTCTATGCTTTGAATATAGTTATCAAACTCGGAAAACAAGCCTTACACTTTGTGATAGCAAAGGTGAAAATATATCTTAAACAGTCTTTCCACATTTGTCTTTGGATGTTCCTATACTGACTGTAGAAGGTAGACATTCAAAATTCATTGAAATTGTAGATTGAGCAATATACTCGATGACCTCTATAACGGTCACTGTAGCGTGGTCAATGCGTTTAGCCTTCAGGTCAGGGATATTGAAGATTCATGTGGCATTTTTCAGACTTTTACATAAAACTATGAAAATGCCTCCAACCTCATGTCACGTGTAAGGTAAAAATTACCGAGTTAACTACTGTCTAAAGCACCCAAACTTACACTTTGGAATGACCAAGACGATAAATGCTACATAACATGCTACATCGAAGAAAATTTCATTTGAACCCTAGAATTCCATTGCTATGGCTGTAATACATTTCATATGTAAATTTAAGATCTTATTAAGGGGATTTTACATGGAGGAATGTGCTGGTATCGATAGCGTGATTGTCCACTAATAGTATTGCTAGCATCATAGGTATGTGTTATAAACTTACTTCAGGGTTCTAAGCCTCCGGCATCTTGATGCATAGATGAAGAGCCTTTTTACTTCCAGTAATTTTTCTGCTCTCAAACTTTTGTTTCCAAAATCTACATTCAATTGTGTGAAATCAGTATTGCTTGTTAGACGTTGGTCTGAGTTTGAATTTATCTCAGACGAAATGTGGTCCACACTACCAAAGCATTCACGAAATGTAACACTTCTTATATAAACCTGTGGAAATGAAGAGAAACATTTTCATAGCCGCCTCATGTGAGATTTTATTTCGCAATGTCAAGCAATATATAAGATTTCGACGTCACAGAAAACGAATCTATCTTTTCGTTTAATGTGATTTCTTACGAAATACAACAGGAAAATGATTACAGAATTGATTTCTATTTGGCTTTAGTGTTCACCGTTCAATCAAGCATGCTGAGAACAACTAAGAATAAGAAGAAGGGTTGCTAACCAGAGAACCTAAACGCTTAGTAACTCTTTGCCGAAATACTCTGTTGCACTTAGTTTTATTCCTCCAATTATCCTTAATATGACGTTTGAACTTCAACAAAACTTATAGGCGTGCTCTCTATCTCTCTTAAAATGACAAATCTATATAATTAAATATGAAAAGGATTCAACATTTTTGTCTTGAAATATAGTGTTTTTTCAATGTTTTCGGTTTTTACCTCTGTTGACCTCAAGTTACCTCTCACTTCACTAAGAAAAACAGGGGGTTCTTCGCCATGAGATTAATGTATACGCCAAATATGAAACATGTCCATCTTTATTAGCTTGAGATATTGTGTCTAAAAACAATTTTACGAATTTTGCATTTTCACCTCCGGTGACCTTAGACCTTAAAACAGAAGACCAATTTTCTGACTATTATGCATCCACATGCTAATTATGGAAAGCATCCATGCTTCCTATCTAGAGATATCTTGTTTACAAGATTTTAGGTTTATGACTTCTGGTGACCTCACATGACCTTTGACGTCCACCAAAAAATATAAGGATTTACCTCTTATTATGAGAAATTTATATGCCAAGTATGAGAAGTATGCATCATTGCTATCTTTAGATATCTTGCTTACAAGCGAAGGGTCACAAACACACACATATATACACACCCGCACACACGCTACACTCGCCAATGTGATTGCACAGATTCCTTTGGCCTCCAGCAATGAATTATAACCGTAACCTTTAGATGATGTTGCAAAGAGTACCAGATTGGTAGAATTTTACGACGAAAATAGCATTCAAGCGTTTGAATCTCTTAAAGTTTTGTATAAGGGCTGATAAATAATGAAGAAGCAATAAATTCAACACGTTATCTGATGCAATTGGTGTAAATTTCCCAACCTGTTTCTTCAAAGTGTTGTTGCTCTCTCAATTTTAAGACTAGGGGTACATCATTTGTCCATCAAAATACATACATAATCTGCAGGTGATCGTTTCCTCTTTTTAGATATATCGTCAATTGCTTTCGTAAATCTGTAGGAAAACAGGGAACATGCACCGTGATGTAACATTTTGGGGTAAGTTTGTTTTTCATATTTTCCACTAAGTTTGGTCTACTTGTGGTTAGTTTGATCTACTTGTGGTAAATAACATCAGACATTAGTTTAAAGGTGATCAGTCGTCTTGAAATATTCTTTGTGACGTCAGCCTTTTCTTGACATGTTTCTGCAGTCGTCACTGTTCAAGGATACACCGTACAAGTACCGTACAAGTAGCTATGATGACATCGGTATAGCTAGTAGGTATACAGCTACAAGCCGTCTCTTCTTGCTTACCGATTAGCTATACCATGCTTGTACGGTGTATCCTTGAACAGTGACGACTGCAGAAACATGTCAAGAAAAGGCTGACGTCACAAAGAATATTTCAAGACGACTGATCACCTTTAAATATTCAGAATTTTGGGCACCATGCGTCTATCAAAGCTACTGTTAGTATGCAGTTCCGAAATATCAAATCTTTAACAATTTGCTATTTTGCATTCCTCTTAAATATAACTATGAATACATGGACGGTTTCCATTTCAATACAGTCCTATTATTATAGTCTGTCAGGGTAAGCTGGATGTAGTTTGGGTTAGTTGCACCAATTTTAGTACCAAGGTTTGGATCCATATTCTGGGGTGTATGAATGCTTTCTTCGACACACATTATTGGCTTTGTTTGATGTTATTTCGAAGATGAAAAGCACATTTGTGACCGATCAATTTTCTTCTCCCTCGTAGTAAAAGTAATTTTTCAGGACTTTACTTGTGGAAAGATATTTACGAAACGAGGCATTCAAAGTCATTTCTTGTAACAAGTGCAATGAAACTG
The DNA here is from genome assembly GCA_029531755.1 of Holothuria leucospilota. Taxonomy (NCBI): domain Eukaryota; kingdom Metazoa; phylum Echinodermata; class Holothuroidea; order Aspidochirotida; family Holothuriidae; genus Holothuria; species Holothuria leucospilota. Next base: position 100,894,254 of record CM055961.1, read on the forward strand.
ACAACATTGACGAAGTAACTATGGCAAGTTATGTGAGTTGTATGAAGATTTAGAAAGAGTCAGACGATGACCGAGGCAGTTCAGTATCTTCAGATATCCTATCTTCCTGGAAATAAGTCTAAGTAATACCGCATGAAACAAATTATAAACGACGAAGCTACTTAGCTTGAATTGCATACAAGTACATTTCGTAAATTTAAGCTAAGGACTTTCCTGGTAAGACTTATTAGAACAGCGAAACATGGCAGTGCAATTGCATTACATATGGAGTGGGAGTAACACATTTCAGTGGTCAGATCTAGGTAAGCAGTGTCTGCTGAAAAAACTTATTAACCAGTGATTGTCCTCACTAACCTGTTTGCGGACTTAAAATAACATAGGATGGCCCATTTGATCCCAAAGGTGTCAGATAATCATTAATAGGCCTAGGTATGATGGTTTGGTGTTACTGAGAGCAATAAGATGCTAATATGTAATTTATTTAACCATAGAGCTACTTTGTAGTAGCTCAATGGTCACACAGACATTGAAAATTGAACCTACTGTCAGTGTGCTTGGTGCTCAGCATAAGCAATGGAGTAGGGAAAACAAGTCAGTGAGCCACAACTGGAAAAAAGGCCGAGGCCGGCCCGACTCAAACCAATCGGTTGGAAACTGAGCCGTAAAACTTCATCTAACTCTAACTCCATGGTCACACAAACAAAAAAAGCTCCGTTAATTTCTAAACAAAATACATTTAATATGAGTTTACCAGATTTTTCTCATGAATTTTAAACTTTTCGCTATTTTTTTGACACTGGCGTTTTACCGCAATCGTCAGTATTCACTACACTATCCGCCATCAGCAGTATACACTACTCCCTTCAGCCACGCTATACGGCATACGAAAGCCACTAATATATCTGTATAAGATTACCTATCACGTCTTTACATGTAAGGATTTCGATTGGTTCTTTATTCGACCGTTGTTGCTAGAGTGAAACATTGCATTTAGATATCTCACAAAAGCGGAGTAAATTAGTCCTTTACCAAACTGCTGATTATTTTCAAGACAATACCTTCAGAAGCATCACACATCGAGATCCCTGTAGCGGATGCTCAAAGCAACAAGAGTTTTGATCCAGCCTTGGCACTAAACAGGTGCAACTAAATCCAATTTGACTATAACACTTAATTCACACTTCTCTAAGTTTCCGATGTCTTCCAAATGAAACGTTATCACTCAGGGTAGAGTTGACTTGGTAGTTTGACTTTACCCGCCCGGCAAAAATAGAGGTCCCATTATGAAATCCCTGGAGATTTATATGCTCAGCATAGCTATTTGGGGTGATGCTGAGGATATTTTAAATGGTGAATTAAAATTGGGTATCTTGTTGTCCGTCTCGGGAAGTTGTCCAATTCAGGAACTTGTCTGCTCGACTCGGTTCAATTTTACCCCTCATAATCTTGGAAACGTGGGTAAAAACAGCAGGTATTCTTACGTGACTGATTAGGACACCACATCCTAAGGACGCTGTAGGCATTTATCGAAATGAAAGTGCTGATCTCGCTGGTGACTATCCATGATCAATCTGGTATTGGATCTTTGACAAGCCAAGTGTCTTCCTGAGCCTTAAAACGTTACACTTAAAAATCTAAGAGCACACAAACTAACATAAGTAGCCTAATTACCTTCATCATCTTCATCTTCATCGTTTGGAGACTGTAAAGGTAGCATCCCATGTCTCTAATAATACGATACAGTTAAATTCTAATGTTAAGTTGAAATAAATGTTCATGCATTTGAAATTGACTTGGATGGTGAACTGAATAGAAGGGCCTAATTTAGTTTCATTATTCACAACATTCATGTAAGATAAAGTGGCAAGAAAATCTATATCTGTATATTTCTACATTCACATTGTAGGAAATGATAAAAAAGACTCATTTCTTTACATAGCTATCATTTCGTTCCCTCATTAAGAACGTCTAGTTGGATCTTTAAATTCACGATGTGCAAACCAGACACAAAAAGTACTTCATTTATTGTAAGGGTGTAAAGGAAATACATTAAATAAAATCTCGTCCTTAAGGCATTTCAACCAAGAGGCTTCTTACGGCTATCCTTTACTATGTGTTAGTTTGGTGGGCGTACCTTCCATTGACCGTTAGAAAGGTTCAGTACATACTTCGGAATCAATGAAATATTTTCCCACTAAACTGGAAAAAATGTAAGGATTCAGTATGAAACAGCAATAAAATTTTTCTGACAGTTCTAATGATACAATATGTCAGGCATTAGCATATTAATAGTGTAAGTTATCAGCATTTAAGTTCTTCACGAGGTCTGGTCGTGCAACATAATTCATAAAGCTTCGAAACATACACCTGGGAGCTATTGGTCTAGTTTGCTTTAGTTAAGCAACCATTACGTGGTTAGTCAAACTATATCGCTGAATTATTCAAACATATTGCATGTTTCTCACTTTTTGAAAATAGTAACTTTTTCTATTGCATTTTGATTGCACTATCATAAACCAACATAGCTGGACTCTTTTCACAGTCCAATCTACCTTCAACGTTATTGCTTTGAAGATTTTTAAAAGCGAAATTCCTTCAAAGTGTAAAGGGTAAAGGCAAGTTGTAAATCTGGCAAAAATTAAATTGTTAACAACAGAGCAAAAGTAAATCTATACATTCTTGCAACTTTTATGTGTTAGCAATTTAACTGAATACTTATTGCATTATATCTTTCGAATAACTTGACTCTGTGTTATGTATTCTGCATTAGCAACAGAGGGATGGGATTACACCTAATACTTTAAAGCGCATCTGTAGAAACTGTCTCGGTTCATTTGAAACGATATATTTAATTCTGAAAAAATTGCCAAACTCGGAATACTAACCTTTAAAGTAATTAATGTAACGGTAAAAATAATCTCAAATATCCACTTTCAATCATCAGAGTGCATTTTTACACTGATCATAGATGGTAGAAATTTACCAATTTTATTGAAATAGTAGATAGTAAAATACACCTGATGACCCCTATTAGGGAGTTTTAAATGCGTTTAGCCTACAGGACAGAAATTTTGCAAAATGGGTTGAAAAATGTTTTCAAAATTTTAAATAAGCTAATAAAAAAGACTTCAACAGGAGGAAAGGGAAAGGAATAATATTTAATTTGAGTGGTGTGTGTAGCATCTTTACTTGTATGTTGAGAATATTAAAACACACTACACAGTTAAGATTTTACATCAAAGCAGATACCACGGTGAGAATTGAACCTTAGTATTCCATTTGGGGGCTCTATAGTGTATTTGTATGTTAAACTATAAGTTGTCTTAAGGGGTATAATTATATGGAGATTTATGCCAGTATCTATAGCTTATTGTGTATACCAATGTCATTTCTAACATTTCAGGAATTTTCTCATACGTACTAGGGTTCTTAGCCTAGGGCATCTTGATACAAAGATGAAGAGCCGTTTTATTTCTTTTAAATCTTCTGCTTTCAAAAGTTTGTTTCCAACGTCGATATTTAATTGTGTGAAATTGGTATTGCTAGTGAGACTCTGGTGTGACGTTGTTATTATTAGAGAAGCATTGAGGTCTACAGAACCAAAGCATTCACGAAATGTAACACTTTTGATGTAAGCCTGTAAAAATAAAAAGAAGCATATTCAATGTTCCTGACGTAAGATTTTAATAAAAGTGACCAACAATACATAGAAGTTCCACATCAAAAAACTAGTTTTATCTTTCAATGTTTTCCTCGTTACTTGTAATTTCTAAAAGTTAACCAGAGGGATAAGATAAAAACTTTGCTATACAGTCTGACTGTAGTGTTCGTCTTTTCAATCATTCATGCCTAATACCATCTTAAGAGTATAAAGAAGGATTACTAAAAAGGTGCAGTAACTTTGAGCAGAGGCTGCACAGAGTATAAGGACGTATAAATGTCATTCTTGAGTAAAAAAAATCTAAAACCTTTGCCGAGGTTTAGGAGCCGAACCGTTTACTCTTTCGTAGGAGTTAAATGGTAATAATAGACAATTAACGTACTATTTGATACGAGTTTTCTAACCTGTTGCAGTCTTTCAAGCCATGATGTAAATGTTTCCCTTTAAATATACATACCATACACATGCTATATGATGATCCTGTGTGTATCTTATCTTTTAAGTACTTTGCTATTAACAAATGCATGGCTTCTACAAACCCCCCTTCTTTGTTGCGATGCTGAGCAGATTGATAGCAGACTTCTGGAGAGTCTCATCACCACTTATTTCCACACCCATGCCTTACAAAGATGATCGTTTCTTTCTTTTAGATATATCGTCAACAGCTTTTCTAAGTCTGTAGGAAATAAGATAACATGCACTGTGATGCAACTTATGTAAGTCCAGGTTTGTTATTTGCCATTTTTCACCAGACGGTTAGGTCTACCTATGGTCATTACAAACCATATGTTACTGTGAGTATTTAGTTCTCCAATAAAACGTTACACACTTTGCTAGTTTGCATTCGTCTTAAAAAATAACTTTATTTAAGGTGAAGGTTGTTCATCTCAACGCAGTCATATTTAATACTCTAACTGGAATTTGTTAATTTTTTTTGTTTTTAGACAGAAACTAAAAAGTATTCCTCTTAGTGCATTAATTAAAAGAAATAGGTCTATTTACCGTTGTCGTCTTCATCTTTAAGACGATGTAGACGTAGCATCTCTTGTCTCTAATAATATAATACGATTAGATTCCAGTGTTAGGGTGGAGATAAATGCCCATGCACACTAGAGTGAATTTGAAAATGAATATAAAAATTTCCAGAAAGACCTTATTAAACTACATTGGTCATAAAATACAGGAACGATGATGAACAAGAACGTTATTAAAAGTTATCTTAATCCAACTATTAACGCTTGTTTTGTCACTAACATAAGGGGTGAGGTTGAAATCCTTTTGCTTGAAGTTAGCTTTAAGATTATCTATATCTGTGATTTTATTAAGGGAAAAATCAAAAACTAAAAGTGTGAAAATTTTCATTGATAACTCTGAAACGGCTATATGGGCAACGCAAGTTGTTGTTCTTAAGGTGTAAATCTATTCTCATCTTACCTTATAACTACGCAAAAACTTTAGATGTTAATGTAGACGGTACCTACTAAGATTTTACTTCAAAACAACTTGTGATATGAGTACCTCCTCTTTGATTTCCGATGTCATTTGCTCCATTTTCTTTCTCCTGAATAAGATGAGCAAAATCATTATGAACGTTATTACTATATCTGTCAAGTAAGCAACTCAGTATCTTGCAATCACCCTCTGACGGCTTATGCATGCGTACCTTTGCTTCAAAAATTATTTCAAATGATCTTCGTTTTCAGTTACGAAATGTCATTGAATATCTTAAAAGTCAAAGTGGAAACACTCCAAGGAGGGAAAAATTTTCTAAAGTAGTATTCAGTAAATCCGGGTCAAAGCTCTGCATCCCAAATAAAGCAGTAGCCTTTACCCTTCACCTTAAAACTTTAGAAATGTTTGTCGACGATGAACGTAAATACTTTGAGGTACCAGAAACGACATTTTGAAATAACATGTCAGTATTGTCGGCTCCATACCTGTATATTTCACAGCAGCAGCAGCTACAATCAAGGCAGTTATCAAACCTATAGCTAAAATTATGATGATAACAGCAGTTGTAGTTCGCGGTGAAACAGGACTTTCATTAGTAGTCTCAATTGTTGTTATAGTAGTCTCAATTGTTGTTACTCGCTGAAGCGCTGTTTAGTGTAGGAAAACACCAAAACACATAAGTTGACTATTGTTTCAAAGAAACATCGTCTCTTTCACAAATAATAAGGAAGGTGCATTGACACAGAGTACCCAAGAAACCTAGTAGCTAAGAATCGTCATATATATATATATATATATATATATATATATATATATATATATATATATATATAAATGTTCACAACTTCATAGTGAGTAATACCTGTCCTTTTTGTACTCAAAAGCCTCTTAGTAGCATGTTAATGCATATTAGGTTTTAGCATATTTCGTTTTACCTTAAACAACCAGGCCATTTATTGTAGGGTACAAAATAATCTCTTAAATTCTCTCTCCCTTTTTACATCGGCTTTGTCTGAATCACCCTCCATAGACACTATAGCACATACAATAGGCGTATGTAATGATATATGGACAATAAAACTGGCTATTCCTACATATTTACTTCGTAGAGCTGTTGTACTTAATTAGCAACTGGCTCAAATTCCACCGCACACTCAAAGTATTAAAGTTGTTTGTGCCGTTTCGTGTACGTTTATATTATCAATATTATCAATAACCAACAAAAATGTTATCAACCAAGATATTTTAGAACATTTTTTGTAAGATGACTCCACGCGTGCACCAGCACCATCAACAAGTAGTACAGTACGAAAGCCTATTGTTGATCTGCAGGTCGGATATGGACTTTTTAATCTTTTCAGAGGATAACAGAAGGACTAACCGAACCTTTACAAAATTCTATCATATTAAAAATTAGTTTACCATTTAGAAAGGCAATGTATTGGAAAGAGGGGTGATAAGTTATGGACTTTTGAAGCTGAAAAGCTTGGTTAATGGACCAAGGTACGCTAATGACGTTAGACCAAAGATAAAAAGAAACAAATCAGAAATGCCTACACTCCATACGAGAATTCTCACTAAGGTAAGTGAAAAATAGCTCCTTTCAAACTCGTTTAATGCATAATATTGTAACCCTGGCGAGTTATACGTGTCAGCTGTGGAGCTTTACGGAGCTGCATGAAGCTCCAAGGGATTATGGGGAGTCTTGAGGAGCACGTTGGATTATGTGGAGCTCCCAGATCCCTGTATGTAAGCCTTGCCTACCACTAAGATTATTTTATTGCGTAAGTGTTGACCCTATCTTCTTTACCTGCTTATTTGCACTTGGCGTGTAATTTTATGTAACTTTACGCAATGCATTATTTGCTTTTAAAAGAGTTAGATACATTTTGATATTTTATGGTTTGCATTGAATGGTCCTCCATCTATGGATTTTTTAGAACATTTTAACAGTATTGTGAGACTAAATCTTAACTCTATGATTAAAGGTTATTATTCCAAAGCCATTAATTAAGGGGATTATTTAAAAGAGGTACACGTGAACAAGCTAGACAATTGAACATTCTAATATTCTCATATTCAGATTCAGACTCGCACTGCTACGCTTGGACACACCAGGACAAATAGCAGAAGAAGGACAACTTGGCAACGTAGGTTGGTCTCAAAGTTACTAGCTGGCCAACGCCCTTAAGTTACGTAGATGTAGCTCGTGTTAAAAGGCACGCATGAGGTTAAGTATGCCTGTTACTGCAGTACGTCATGTTTTGTCAACTACTGTTAATTACCCATCCAGCCAATTTAACGTGTGCCATGTTTTAAACCATTAGACGTCGTTTTACTCAAGTGTCTATTGTAAATAAACCATTTGAAGCCTCAACGGTTGTTTCACTGGTCTTTGTGGTGCTTCCTTGGAATCGTAAGTGGCCAATAAAAGTTCTACATAATCGGCCAAGAACCAAAACCTGTCGGTCTCTCGCTATCCAATCTCGACCCCTCTCCCCAAACGTTACAATATAAACGTGATTCTGAACTAATATTATACTAATACCTTCCGAAAAAAATCAAATCTATAGTTGTTGCCATGTCAAAAAGAGCCACATCGGGACTGGTGACCTTGCAAACCACTGTTACTCTATCGCCTGATTTAAAATTGGAATGGTATGCTGAGGATAGAGAAATGTCGAACGTGTCTTTTCCCTCTACAACTAAACGTTGCTGAGTTTTGAAAGAGATGAGTTCTTCTTCCTTGAATGCCATCCAATAAAGTTGAACCTTAGGACGAATTCCATACAGGCTGCACGTCAGGTTTCCTTTGTTTTCCACATTTAAGACACAGTACTTATCATGATTACACCCCTCAATTACCGGATAGTTAGGTATTGGGTTGACTGAAATCAGAAATTATCGATATTTTATTCTTTGTTATGAAATGGTAGTTCACCAGAAATGGAAGACATGATGGTGTCTTTTTATAATATTACCTAATTTTATAGAAAGAAAATGACCATAGATATTCAAAACACACACTACTTTCGTATTGATTTGTAACGGTCAAAAATTGATATTTTACAGTGATTGCAATCACAATATATAGGGATAATCAGTGGCACAGCCAAAGGGTCATGACACCATTTGCCTCCACCATAACCTTTTGACCCCGATCCCCCGTTTCCCTACTTTCCCTGTCTGCTTCTGTACAAAGTTACACACGATATGCAAGAGAGCGATGGGCACGCCCAAAATTTGACCCCAGGTTTCTATGTGCCGCTAACTCAACTCCGCCCCCCTCCTATCTTTTAAACTCCCTGAGACACTACTGCTGATAATTGACTCAATAGAGTTGCGGCATTATGTGGCAGTACACTGACAATAGCGGGCCATGATCCTCAAGCATTCTATATCACACTTACCATAGATGATTATCTCATACACTGTGGCACCATCGCTCACACCGTCACTGTAAATGCAACCGTACGTTCCTTTTATTTTCAATCAAAACAGCGTAAAGAAGGGGATGATTGAGTCTTTGTGAAGGTAAATCGACTTCCCACCATGCTAAAAATCCAACTAATTTTTCTGCACAAGGTAATTCTATTCTTGAATATCGTTCGACATATCGTGTTCTTGTTGTAGGTGATTGACTTAGTCAATTGCCTGATTCTGGCCAGCGTCTTAATTGATAGTTTTGATGGATTCATGACCATTTCCAACGCTAAAGAGGACTTACTTGGGGGAAAGAAAGCTTTTCAAATCCAGACCGGATTCCTCATCAGCTGTAAAGGTCCCCTTCTGTCTCTTCTGGAAACACTGACAACAGTCAGTATTGTCAGTGTTTCCAGAGGAGACAGAAGGGGAGCCTTACAGCTGATGAGGAATCCGGTCTGGATTTGAAAAGCTTTCTTTCCCCCAAGTAAGTCCTCTTTAGCGTTGGAAATGGTCATGAATCCATCAAAACGTTCGACATATCGTACTATTGTTTCTACATTTAAAATGCTTTGATTACTTTTTTGCAGCAAAATGAGATACTCATTTCTTTCAAGCATTCCTGGGAGTGTTTGAGCTGTACAAGCTGCAAGGGCCAGTCGTGCTGTGTACTTGAAAGCATCTGTAGTTGAAACCCTTGATGTAAACCGTTGTCCGTCGGATTCACTTTGTTGATGAAACGAAATATTTTTGTCATCGAACAGAGTTTTTGCAGTCCATCGCAAGCGCACTTTTGGCCGTACAAGTTCCACAGAACAACTTAAATTATGCCTATGTACACTCCTGAAGCAGATTCTGCTCACATTTTTTCATGCGCCGACAGCTGGGAAACGTAAACGGGGTGTAACTACAAACAAAAGAATGAAAAAGCAGCAGTTCACACCATTGCTCTATTACTTCATTGAGACCATCCCATATTCAGAGCCTCTAGTGTGGTCACTTTTGGAGTACCCTGGTTGTCACTAAGCTTCCGATATATCCGTCATGAACATTAAGCTTACTTGGTAAGAAAGCTGTTCCTTAATAAAACATTTTGGTTTACGTAATTATACATTCACATACATAGATATAGACATTTTGTCAACTAAGAGTATTCAAAAGTGCATAAAAAAAAGACTAGACACAATCAAGCATATAAAATGCAGAATTCCTCTTTGGCAAAGCAATGGAGATAGGGGAGAAGGAAAAAGAAGGGAAAAAAACAGCCGGAAACATGTCAAATAATTTACGCAAATTGATGAGTACAAAATTAATATGTTGGAAATTACACCTTAGCAGATAATCAATAATAACAATTGTAATTCTGTAATATGCTTGTAACAGTAAGTACAACATTATCATTTTTCTGTTGTACTTAACTCAAGCAAGTCACTTTTACACTTACCTAACACTGTGACGTCAACATTGATAACCACTGGTTCACTTGACTTTGACTGCAAGTATTCTACTGCAAAGTAATGATCATGCTTTAAAGATACGTTGGTGATTAACAATGACCCATTCGGATAGATGTCAAATTCACCTGATGTGTACCCACTTCCGCTTTTAACGAAATCTTTGTAATGTATAATGGGATACACATTTTTGAGAATCGTTGAATTGTACCAGGATATTGCATTTAAGGTAGCACACTACTAAATATTTCTACATTGACTGACAACCTAATTTTGTTTTTTGTTTTTTGTTTTGTTTTTTTTTTTTTTCGAAACGCCTGGATTCTGCAGGTTTTATCGCTTACAAGGTCCCCCACATATTAAAGCACACAGGCAGACATTTTTCACTGATGTAATTTTTTCCATAACTGCTGGCATTTTGAACTAGGAGAAGTTGTGTTATAGAGTGGTGGATCCACTTCAATCCATGTTGAATCGGAAAAGGATATATTGCAAAACGGTGCCTGAAAAATCTTTCATTTTCTTTAATTTTATTCTGCAGAATTAGTACTTCAGTTCGTTTTCTAACACACCCACACTGAAAATCGAACACATCACTTAGCGTGGTCATAAGAACCAAACACTTCCATTCAAACCCCAGCCTCTTAAAAAAAACCTATTTATCCTTTGCATGAAATCACGTATGGAGATTTAGGCCTTTTCTAAAAAATGTGCAAGGTTAACCGACTAATAGAGACGTCAGGTGGTGGCACTGCCTACCCTTACTTTACTTTGATTGAATATATCACACATCACTTCTGCAACACGGTCTATGTTGTGCCTCCCGAAAAAACGTAGGATGTTAGATTCCAAGTGTAATAACTGGAAATTCTATTCAATCAGAAGAATGTTACCTTAATGGACACACCTGAGCCGAGATGTTCACTTTGGCCATATTGTTGACAAATACAGTCACGAGGTTGGGGTCAACAGCAAAGTGAATCAGTCCAAAGAATACAAGTTGTGATTCTTCAAATCATTTCCCGTGTTGAAAGGGTTTCGCAAAATAAGACCCTTTGCACAGTTTCTGCTTCTGTGTTGCCTAAGATATACTTCAAAGGGGCCCAATACTTCCCGATTATTTAACTGGACCTAATTTACACCCCGTTGCTTAAATGAGTTTATCACTGTGCAAAATGAGGTACTTTTACAAACAAATTACCGAAAAGGACTGAGATAGATACTGATGCAAATTGACCCAGGATACCTCACTTTGTTGTGTTATGGCTGAAAACTGCTCGTGCCAATGGTAAATAATCTGGACGGATTTTTGCACAGTATTTATAAGACCATCATTACTGCTAATATCAGCGAGTTTTGCGAAACGGGAAGGGTATGAAGCAAATCAAATTATTTGAGTAAAAAAAACAATACATGTCAGTTGTTATTATTTGGGTTGCGGAACCGCAATAGGAAAGCGAGAGATCACTCGGGTGGACTACTCTCGACCCTTAACATTCACACATACACCACAATACTGCTACACCCATTGTACAATCTACAATTTCGTCTGTTGACTGATAGGGGCTATTTACAATCAAATCTTGGGGACATGCGCAGACAGAAACATTTTTGAGAGAGTAATAACATGTTACAACATATATGGTATTAACCACTCATTCATCACATCAATAACTTCATTCATGTAGGTCAATACAGCAGAAGTAAAACCCCAATGTAGAAAATAATACATTATTCATAAACATGAAGATTGCACTGCGGAAAAGGAAATGAACTAGCTGTTAATGAGTAGGTTATTTGTGAAAGGGATAAAGAAAGAGGAAACGAGGGGTCATTGGGGAAATTCAGCTTTGTAACTTACTTCCAAAACAGTACCCACCCGATACCCTTTGGTACTACTTATCTCTATAGGCTATAGCTAAGTGTCAGATGGACATAACCAAGGCAAATCAACTCATGCCGAGGGTAAACACACACACACACATATATATATATATATATATATATATATATATATATATATATATATATATATTCTATGAAAAATCCATTACCATTTTCAACATTCTTCTTTGAATTAAAAGAAAAACGAGATCATCGCTGAAATGTGCAAGCGTTTACCTCATGCTAGTTGTGGGTTAGAAAGCGGTTCCCCAGCAAAACTTTGAATAGATGCTGTTTATGCAAAAAAAAGTAAAAAGGAGGAAGAAATTTGAAAACAAATAAAACAGATCTTGCATATACTAAAATATATTTAAAAGACCTTGCCAAACGTATTTCAACTAATTCAAGTAACAATTAACCTATTTTACAAAATATTATGAACAAGAGCCTGAGGTCATCTTGTTCAAATTGATGAAAGAATGCTGTTATAATATAGGACAAGATGAGATGAGATGGAATGAAATGAAATGGCATGAGAACAAGAGACTGAATTTTTTTTTAGTGTGAGGAAGTGATATAACCTCTGCTTGCTTCAAGTCCACTTTGGGTCACGAATGTGGTAACTTTACTTGCTGATATCTCGAGTGCTACATGTCCGAAATGGAAGTTTCACCAACTGAAATTGCATAGATTTAGTTCTTCTGTCACATATGAAAATTCTGTTTTTTGCTTAATTCCCCCTTTATGTAAAATATACATAGGCCTACTGTCCTTTGTATGGCAGACGGATTATGTTCAGTACGCCCTTTGTTATAAAGTGATTACAGAATACATTCACAACATACCACATTGTTTTTATAAAATGTAAGTACACGCATACGCAAGGGCGTGGATCCATCTCCAAAGGTGGGGGGACTTTTCACCTTTTGTAGGGGAGGGGTCTAAGGGGACCCCTTCCCCTTGAAAAAAGGAAATTTTAAGGTGTCTATATGGCAAATGGTGCCATATTTGGGCACAATTTAGCTTTCAAAATGTAGTGCCAATTCGTAATCTATGTTATATTATTGAAAAAGTGGAGGACTAATTGGAGATGTCCCCCCCCTTCCAAAAAAGGGGGAGGGGACGCTTCCCCCTGTCCCCCCATAATCTACGCCCATGCACACACTTAAACTGACGATCAAAATGCCAGCAGAAAGCAGGGCCGTAGCCTGGGCGAAATTTCTGAGGGCAGTTCATGACACTAGCCAAGCGAAGCACCAAGCGGCGTGCCTACATATAATTGACACCTGGGAGGACCCATCCTTTTTCACCTGTACATGAGTACCATCCTTGGGAGGTTGCTGAGGGGAGGGGTATATGTAAACCTGCTTAGGTGCAAAAGTGTGAGAGAAGGGGATGACACTCTATGACACTCTATACTCTTTGAAAAATTTTTCCCTGTGGATGGCTTGAATGCAAAATTATGCTATCTTCTGTAAAGCTTCGTGAAACGTTGAATTGACTATATGTTTAGGAATCCTTATTATTTAGTGATTTTTGTTTTCTATTTTGGTAGTATGTAACTGAAAGGATGTTGCCTAAGGGATGGGATAAAACCTCTACTCTTTTATAAATTTTTCTTGTTCTAAGTTTCCCTAGATCTAAAATGGTGTTATCTTTGGTAAATCTTTTGGACTGATAACATGATCTGAAATTTTAGTTATAAACTGAATCTTTCAGCTGTGGCATGGCATCCCTACAAGGCTATTACCCGATGCAGGCTTCTCCTTACCGCTCTTAGAACGCCATTAGGGGAACCGCCATAGGTTGGTGCGTAGCCGTAGCGTTCGCCTGCAAGAAAATGTTCTGTCGAAATGTCTTCTAGATGGGGAAAACGACACATTTCAGGCCTTAAAAGTTGCATCTAAACACTTTTTACTTTTAGATGTCATGCTAAGAAAGATTTCAAGAAGAACAGTTAGATTTAATTTCAAGGGAAAATGCAGTCACCAGTTTACCTGGGTATCCTATTCCATAAATGGCTTTTGAGGAGTTGTAAAATTCACGTATAGAGTGGTCCCTCATGCAGTGCAATATTTATGTTCTGACATATCAAGAAAGATACTTGAAGTAAAATAAGAGGACATATGTGAGATGTAGCTGTTGTTCTAAAATAAGTTTGCAGCTAATGCTTATGCCCTTCAAATTAAATGTTTCTTTACCATCTCATTGAGTTAAGCTAATAACCTAGGTAATCATAGGCTGTAACACAATCATAGGCATCTTTATCCAGCGTATATGCTGGTATATTCAAACAATGTATCATGTAGGAGGAATAAAGTTCAGAAGGGGAAAGTTCAGAAGGAGAAACCCGGATAAGAATGCACCTACGGCGGGGATCCGGGGTCTTCCCCTGAAAATTTGGGAAAAAGGGTGCCCTTATATTCGATTTCCTAGGTTTTCATTTACGATTTGGAAATCTCAGGGGGGACAGTCGTCCCTGCCCCCGCAGGTTAAGCCCTGGAAATTCATGTATAGGCGAGTGGACAAGTCTGAAACTTTTCCGCAGAAATAAAGTACTGGGAAGCAGAACTATTTATACCTAATTACAAACAGATTACAGAATGTGCACTTGAAACAAAGACCTTTGTTAAATGTATACATAATATGAGTGATAGCGATTTTGTTATTTGCTGTTGTGATGTTGAACTGCTTTACTTAGTACAGTGCAATAGTCTGTTCCTTTATGAGCACAGGCCAGATTTCATCTTCATGCAACAACTAAAATCTTAAATGTCCTTTTATTTTTATTTCTCTTACTGTTGTAAATCATAGTGTTCCAGAACATAACCACTGCATATTAAATCTACCCCAATAACCTTCCTCACATAAAATTCACTCTTTAGTTTCAAACTTATTGGCACATGATTTTAGTCAACCATAATACATGGATTCACTTATTGGGTGTGCATATTGAGGTGACTGCACTTGGCCTTTAACAGTATTTTTGAATCATATTACCAACATAAATAATGAAGGTGTCTTTGGAGTTCTATTACACACTTGTCCGTACCTACAAGAATATATTCGGAGGGAAGTTTAAGTTAAGCCTTGGTTAAAAGTGTAACTTAGGCCTAATTGCAACAATACATGATTCAGAGATTAGCAAAGGCCAAATGTTAGCCTAAAATGCTGTATGGAGCCCTGAATTCAAAATAGTAATCGGACGAATTGTATTTTTCCCTGTAAACGGAGTCTGCCTTGAACAAAGATTCCGACTGAGCATCAACAATTTTCAACGCCATTTTTGAAGTAAGAAGTTAACTTTACATTCAATATGCTGATATACTATCCGATAGACAAAAACAAGAACATTATTCCACAGGTAACTTATCCGTTGAACGGTAAAACCATTCTTGCCCATAAAATTCTTTAAAATACGGACTTGCTGTATGGAAAACAACCATGAAAAGCGTATGCGCGCAGATTTTCCTTTCAGAAAACTGCATCAATAGCTTGCTGTAACTTTTGTATTACACGATTGTATTGTCGTAAATGTTTAATTGAAGATCACTAACCTATGCACTTTACCAAATATGTACGAGTATGGCGTTCAAGGATCGTTCGCACATAAGTGACTGTGTACTTTGAATTTGTAGATAAAAAATACTAATTAGCGACTAGTACATTACACAGAAATGAAAAAAAAAACAAAGTGTTACAAGCAAACCAAATCAACAGATATGTGCCGGTTTTCCAAATTTGCCTACAGTTTGTTGACAAAATGTATTGAGAAAATGTAACTCCATGAACACCGTATGTCATGTCAAATGATATCACTTTTTAATGAATTGTGCGCTCACCACCTTATATGTAAAGACAAAGACAAGCATTTTAGTTTCTCCTGTGGACTCGTCTGCATACACCAAGAATGTCACTTTTACAAAAGGCATCCTGAACACTGAACCACACTAATGACGTTTAACTTTCATGAAAATGTTTCAATTTTTAAATTTCAACATGATACTCAAATGTGTTTTAATTATAGGTGCATTCTGTTATCATTCTGCTAAAGCCAAAGGGATCTTTGTCCGACCAATAATTGCTTCTGAACCTATATTTATCAGATGTAATTGTGGTGAAATGGATAGGCCTGTTTGGACTCATAATGATGCCGTAGTTAACTTGAATACTATTGTGATAGAGGCAAAATTACATTATAAATCTTTTATTTTTCAAAATTGTAACCTTGACATCTCGTCTGTGTCACTCGAGGAAGACGAAACTTATCAATGCAAGCATCGGAGGAAGATTTTTACAAAATTTTACATGATTGTCAAAGGTTTGTTAATTTCCATAGTTTTGATTATGAAACTTTATGGCGATGTACAACCATCCTACTTTGAATGCTGTATCCAGTAAGTACCTTTAAGGTCTATAACCCATTTGTAAGATTTTCTAGGAGTAAAAGAAAGTAGATACAGGTGTGGACGTTCATCATACAAAGGTAGCGCATTCCTTACGGAACAGAAAGCGCTTTCCTTTTACTAACATTCCCAATTTCAAAACCATTAGTGTCTTTTCATTTCATTTACTTTGACACTCCCCGTTTTCGGAGTGAAATCATTTTAGGGGCCCTATTTTAACAAAAAGCGTAGGAAGCATAGTGACACTGACGTTATAAAATGGATTATAGGTTAGACAAAATATCTTGTCACGATCGCTTTGTGAACTTGTATTAGCGTGAACTATTTTCAGCTTTTCCACGAAAAAAGGAAATTGCAAGTTTTCATACTGTTGAACATAAGATCGTGTATGTTTATTTAGGAGACAGTTTGTTATATTCGAGGAGAACATAAAACAAGCTTTGAGGTTCAACGTGATACAGTTAGACATGTTATTTCCTGTTTGAAACATACATTTCGTTGAAAACCCCCTCCTCATCGTGTGTTTTATAGTCTCTGATAAAACGGTCATTTAACACAAATGTAAAAAAAAATATTTATTTATAAGAAAGAAAATAAGTCTTCTTCATTTTGAAAATGTATGTATATCAGATCAAACGGGTAACACACATTTTTTTCATTTGGCACAGAAACAACAATTCAAAGTATACCATATCTGCTTTTATCAAGACAGTTACTTCATACAGTATAGTGGAAATCCCAAGAAGACAAGCATTTACACTTTCCCCGATGTTCTCCAAAACAATGTATGTAAGTGCTATTAGAAAAAATGTCTTTCGCACAAATATCGTTTACATCAAATATCTTTCAATGCAAGTATATATAATATGTTAAGAGAAAATGCATTACTACAAGGATAAGGTATCTAAGCATGAAGTGCCTATTTTCTTGCTTGGGAAGCTAGATAGGGGGTGATATAATCATATAAATATCACTATAAGGGAAAACCAATACTCCTATCACAACAAAATAGGCTGTCTTTGACATCCCATCTACGTACGCAAAATATGTAGAAAGTAGCATGTACACAGTAGCAAAGTTGGAAAGCATATTTAAGGAGGAGTTTATGCTGAATGTTTTTAATGTCCTTTTTAATGTCAGTAATTTTTATAAGTAATTGATGCCTACAAGGTGGGGATGATGAATGATAGAACGAACGAACAATCGAACTAACGATTAAACAAACAAAGTGCAAATAACAGCAGAGATTTATCAAGATAAATGGCATGAACGTTCAAAGCATAATGACATGAGAGTTCATGGTATATTTCTATTTTGTGTCTAATGCACATGGGACATTTGGCTTGATCCCTTCAATAGACTTAGTAATAATTAGTATATATAATTTGTAATAAGCACTTCAAAAACACAGTTGGATGCCAAAAACAGATTTAACGTAGGGTGAGCGTTACGCTTATATGAGACTCCGTTGTTCAAGTGAAATGAGGTGTGCTATTTTATTTTATTTATCAGACAGAGAATGCTAACCTTGCTATTGAGCATGTTTCACAACAACAATGCATCGAGAATGTGTGGTATGTCTCTCTCCCATGTGTTACTAAAATAAGTTATAGACGACTTAAGATGAAAGAAGTACGTAATTGGAAGACCTGTGTTATAGATGTTTGCACCAGACTTTGTAAAGATAAGTGCGCCATTTACTCAAAATAGCAAGATGCGATTAGGGCAACCACATATGGAGAATACCTAAAATATAAGTTGAAGTCCCTTAAAATCAACTTTTGTTTTCATGTAACAGTTTTTGTCAGACCAAGTGTTGTTTTCATAGAGTAATATTGTTCTTCACTAGACGGTGCATCAAGTGGTCAGAGGACAAACTAAACACTACTGTGGAGCCAACTGTCAGATCGTGTACAGTGTGATGCTCGCGGCTACTTGATGGCCGTGAAGGAAAGTGGAAGTCACCAAAAATATTCCAAGGAATGCAAAACATTTTATGACAAGAAAGCTATACCCGTTGCTTATCTTTGCATCATGCAAACTGAACTAAATATCACCTTTTCCTTCCTGTATTATGTAATGTGTCAAAACTCTTCGGCAGATGGAATCTTAGCGTTGAAAGACATATGTAAACAACACCATCGTAAAATGATTCATAAAAGAGACCATTTTGGATAAGAAATGATGGTTTTATTAGGTTAATTCGTGAGTTGCAAGTTTTAGTCCTTACCTCTCAATTCATTCACTTTTCCTCTTTTTGTCTTTGGCCATGACATTTTAATTTCCCATGGTACTAACATGAGAACACTCCTCCTCGGTGACCAACTTCCCACTACTAAGCGACAAAACCAATAAGGTGAATGTACTTATAAGTGGAAAGATGCTTTCTTAAATTTTTATGTTTTTCTAATGATAGCTTAGTTTATTTTAAGTCCTCAAAAATCAAAGATCTCGATTCGTCGTAACTACTAATGACCTTATTTGTTGTTCTTAAAACCTACTTATAGTTGGAAAAGACATCAATTTGGAAAGGTCAATTTGCTTTGAAACTCAAATCCTACTGTAAACTTGTACTTCTGCAATTTTGTCTGGGGCTGTAAAAGTCCTTGAAAAGGATGTATTTCCTCCAGTGTCATACAATAGAGGTTATGCACGTGACGTCAGTGCGTTTTGCTGGATGGAACTGATCATGCGCAGTAAGTGTGTTACCGATACGCGCGCACGATAGCACCAAGTAACAATTGTTGCACAATTTACGCCTGGATGGAAAAATAGAGAAACGCGCGACACAGTGACGTCGGTGCATAACCTCTATACAGTCGTACAGAGGCATCTTGTGCTCACTGTCTTCACCAATATAACTAACACTGTCTTCACTTAAATAATTGACACATTACCAAAAAGACAGCGTTCAGTTAGTACTTTGTAATTTAGTTTCTAATTCTGCGATCTCTGGCTGTAAACCTGTAGCGCTAGTGCATTTTTCATGGGACTTTTTCTAATACAAAAGTCGTTACAAGTAGAGGTTGAACACGTAGTAATTCTACACCAAGAGGCCAGGGGTTAGCTCTCATATGATGTTTACCAATTGTCATGTGCATTTATTGGTCTGATGTAAGTTTTACGTTAAGGAACTCGATGTCTGGCGGGCAGTTCATTCTGCTCTGTGTAGTAAAGGAGGTCACTGACCTGAATATCCCCAAGTAGACCAAACGATTTCAATAGGTTACACGCTAAACTTTATGCTCATATTTTCGACTTCTGTGATTGAGTGCTGCCAGACATTTTATGTGTTGGAAGTGGTTTTCGGGAAGCTATAGTTATAACCTCGTGGAAGTAACCTGCATGAAATAAGAAAGTTGAGCAAAACGTACCGCAAAGTTCTCAGATGTCCTTCGTGAATAATAAATTGTTATTATTATAAGCAATTAATTTTAGACCATTACCAGACCCCATGACATATCCCCTCTCTTTAAGGCTTCCGCCCAAGGGGGCTAGGTATGTGACCTGGGATGGTAACCCAACTAAGCTTTGTACCCTTTCCAACGTACTCTAGTGAACACTTAACGATTATTTTTACATATTTGAATTGTTGAACTACCTACCATATTCCTTGGTAGCTCCTCACCCTTTCGTCCCGGTTTACCAAGCA
The DNA here is from genome assembly GCA_029531755.1 of Holothuria leucospilota. Taxonomy (NCBI): domain Eukaryota; kingdom Metazoa; phylum Echinodermata; class Holothuroidea; order Aspidochirotida; family Holothuriidae; genus Holothuria; species Holothuria leucospilota. The sequence continues at coordinate 100,914,186 of CM055961.1, forward strand.
AAACCTAAAGTAAAATGTTAGCATCACCCATGTGAACAATTGATGATCATAGCCAAACATTTAAAACACTAAAATCCCTGCTAATGCCCTTCAACGTGCCTGAGAAATGATGTAAGGTGACTTCATCCTGCAACTCAGTGAAACGAAACTCAAAACGATCATAGTGACCATTCCATACCTTAGGTTTTGGCTACGAAAAGGTTGAAAAAGTCCTTTTCAAGGAGTACCGATCTTTTCACTGATTATGCCAGTGCAAGGAAAACGTTATAAATGGTTTAGCCTAAGACAATATAAGTGATCAGTGGCCAAGTGAAAGACACCCTCCGAAGAGCAAGACAGGTTTGGCTAAATGAACGTGTTAGTGTCTCTTCTTATATCACCCCCCCCCCCCTCCAATTTTGGACAGGATGACAAGTTTCTGATTGTTTCAAGTTATCGTTTGCCCGCTACAGGTACCTACCTACATAACAACTTCAAATAATGTTTTCCTCATCACAAAATTTTGTGTTGTTTTTTAAACATGAACCTATTTTACTCTCTTCCTCCGTAAAAAAGAAAGGCACTATTACGGAAATTGTAAAGGTATGGACGAAAATTCCTCTGAAGCCTTTTTTGGAAATATTTAAATACAAAAAGTATTAATCAGTATTATTATTAAAAAGTATTAATAGGTTAACTATTAACACAAGAAATGTTTTCTAAGTACATCGAAGTAGGCGGCCCTTTCATTGCATTGACCATTTTCCAGGACGGAACACGAACGTTGACAGCTGTACCTTACCGGTATGTTCAGCAATAAAGTACTGGCAATATAAGTCAGTATTCTCAAACTATTTAATCGTTACATATCACACACTAAATCATGAGTGTGATATCATTTTGAGTGGATTATGTACAATGATTTCTCGGCTTCAGTGTTCAAAAAACCTTCAAAAAAAAAAAAAAAACGAAAAGGGGTACAAGTGCATATAAAGACTGAGTCAACCTTTCTCAGAACTGAGTCCTTACTATCTGCGGAGTCTAAGTTTGCCTATAAATATCCTTCTTCGAACTTGTCATCACATAATTTTGTACGTTCCTCGAGGAATTTCTTTAAATCAATTCTCGGGCACTAGAGGTTCTTCTTACCGAAGGACACGGGATACTTCACAGAAACCTCCCTATCAGGCTCCTTCATGTGCAATAACAATAGCATTTCTGATTCTCTTTGGTATACTTGAAACCGCTCGTGATGACAATTCAGGACTAAAATTGTTAAAATTAAATTAATTATTCTTTGATATTCTTATTTCATTATAGCCAAAGACAGGCCCGCGGCAAGCTTGCTAACTGGACTGTCTAGAGTAGTGGTTCTCAAACGCGGCCCTCAGGGCCGCATGTAGCCCCTGGACCCTGTCAGTGCGGCCCCTGAATTGATTTTACATTTTGAGAAAATCATATTCGACAAGAAAAAAAGTAGGAAAAGGGGCGTACAATCTATGACATGTATTTTCAACTTATATAATTTAGAGTCACTATTTGACTCCTTCCAAGTTCTCTCTCCTGAAGTGGCGCTACTTTGCCTACGTAGAATCTTCTACGACATGATCCTTGATTAGTCATATCTAGCTAAGACTTATTTCGTGTGCCGTGTTGTTGACAATCATGTTATGTACACGGCAGCATATAGTTTTGTAGTGGTGTATTGCGGAGTAGTTGTATTTGTAGTGACAAATCTTGTAGAGAAGTTACCTCTCGGAAATATAAGTTGTGAAGTGAGGTGACTGTTTGTAGAATCGAAAAATGTATCGTGTTAAATGTGTGTTGATTGTTGACTGAAATCAAAATTTCTGCAAGTTATCTTTCGGTACTCGCAAAAACTAAATCAAATGTAATCAGAGTGGCACTCCTTAACAATGTGTTTCTATGTTTTATATGGGCGCTCATTTTCTACAGCTCTGTTAAATGAAATAGAATCATTCAATCAACTTATTTTTTCCACTTTTGGGAACGCGGCCCTCAGACTCGGCAGACCCATCTCTCTATCTGATCAAGTTTGAGAATAATTGATCAAGACTTTCCTTACATGCTGACCACTAACGCAGGATAAATACAGAATTGTTGTGACTTCATTCGTTTCAGAGTGCAGTTTTCGTCCGCAACATATTTAAGTGGGAAAACAACGCATGATTAACATCATAATGACTATACTGGTCAGTCATGCATGATGCAGAACTGTAGACAGGGGTAGCGCTAGGTGGGGAAGCAAAGGACTGTGACCCCTGTCGTCTGGGAAACTCCACTTTCTGTCGGGAAGTGTTAATGGGTACGATAAAGTATGTAAACCCCCCGGCCCCCACCGACCACCAGCCGTTGCAACGGATTTCTGTATTTTGCCCCGGGTAGGGCAGATTACGCAACAAAGACCGCAATTCTTCAAAGTTACTTCAACAGTAGACCAAACTTTCGGCGCCCTTTCCGCGCCAGAATTCCACGTTTGCCATCCTTTCGGCAACCCCTCGACCTTGTCGGGGCTTCTGGTTACCGGCCGCTCCGTCGGGAAGCTTGGTTGCCTTTTCGAGCAAAGGCTGGCACAATCCCAATTGAAGAGGCGAATTTGTGGTTAAGAGTGCGATTTCCTGCAATCTGGAGGGCTTGGAAAGCGAAATTTTCTGACCACAGACCCAACCATGGTAGGGCTGAGGTCGGTTTACTTCTGTTGAACGTTCCAAAAGTACATTACCATACTTCTGCTTCGGTTTGCCGTAGATACAGCTTCGGGACTTCTTAAGTATGCATGGATTTCGCCCTTTCCAATTATTACCCTCTCTTTAGGCCTGAGATCCTCCCCTGCGGCCCTCAATCTCATCCCAGCCTCTCCATTTGGCCCTCACTCTCAAAAAGTTTGAAAACCACTGGTCTAGAGGCAAATTATGGTAACTTTAAGTTACTCTGGGTATTTCATCCCCTCATTAGCATGGACCTAATTTGGAAGCATGTTGCTTATGGAAGTGATGAATTTTCTATGTAAATATCCATTTCACAGCAGTACGTGAACTTCCATAATAAAAAAAATCTGTACTGTTGTACACGTAGTCCTGTTCATGAAAATATTGGCAGATGCTAATAAAAAGTAAACATATTTAGTGTATCATCGTTATTCGTACAACACTGTATGTCTTATTTGCAATAATAGCTATTCAAAATTTTGCTTTGTTTGTATGTTGTTGTTGAAACGTCATAATCAGTTACTGCCGAATAGTAAGTGTTGCTTCCTATTCCTTGACTATCCATATGTTGGGTAAATAAAAGTATCTGAATTTGGTAATCGATTCAGATATTGCGTCATCCCAAGTGATCACGTAAAAGGACTTTTGAATACCATAGGTGATAGGGAGAATTTCAAAAATCTAACATCGACACGTTGAATATTTCTTTCATTAAAGTGCTTGCTGTAAAGTTATGTATTTTTGTCATTTCGTCGTGTTCACTCAGGTAATGGCATTTCATTTTCTAGGAGAGGCTGTATTTGTAGGGGTGAGTAATTAATATCTTTACTTTCAAAATGGTTTGAGGTGAATCATTATTGATATGTATGCTCAAGAGTGTAGCTACAGGGGATGGTAGTGTGGCATGCCCTGAAAAAATCAGAAGTCCTTTTTCAAATGATCCTGAGTCGTCCTTCATGGAAGACGAAAGGAGACGAGAGCAATTTGAAGAAAACGTAAATAAAATTGGTACTTTTTGTAAAATGAAATAAAGTAAAGCATTACACAAATTTCTTTAAAATGCGATTTTTCACCAATCTTCACCCAATCTTTTTTCACCTATCAGATGATTCATAATAATTCATTTATATCTTTAAAGTTCACCTCTAATGTACCTCTTAGATCATGCAAAAAATTAACATTAATAAATTGTATGCTTTATTGAAAATAATAGAACTAATTTCACTACAATCCTGACTTCTGGTTTGATTTATTTTAGTTAGGATAGTGTGTTTTTCATGTTTTGACATCATTTACCCCACCCCCCTCCCTTCATTCGTAATGGCCTGTAGGGTATTCCCAAATTTCCGAACAGATGAATACAAGAAACTAAAATCCAATAATTTACGTTCAAACGAAAGTAATACAAAAATAGATACAATGTAATTTTGCAAATATGTAAAAGCTTCTAGATGGTCAAATAGTAAGATCATTATCCTTTTCTTCTTCATCTTTTTATTAATTACTACTGAACAAAAGTGCAGGGCTTAATGATTACTGTCACCAATAGTCTTGCATTTGACATTGTTTACTGGCTACTGGCTACTATTATTAGGAATTTACAAAAAATAACAATGCGAAGTGAAAATGAAACTAACTATTAATCCAAGACGTGAAAATATCAAGTAAAGTACAGCGAACTTTTCCACCCATTGTGGAAATACTGTGAACTATAAGTGCCTTATTAAGTTTCACTACGATGCACTTTCTTGTTCCAACAATTCATTGACGTCATATCCTGCTTAACAATCTTTCTGTCCTCCCTCTAGAGGATAGTCTACTTCTATTAATTTTATAACTATGTCTGTGTGTAAACTAAGGCATCGATAGAGCAAAAATTATGATTTCAGAACATTTTTGTGCCTATTGTTACTCCGCAGTACACAAGATGTGAACTTTAAGCAATTTAAGAATTGAAACAGCATTTAATCTACACCAGAATAAACACAGACAGGGGGTTATCTGACAGAGAAGACTACAGTGTTCCGCTATCGGTACACTCAATAGTTGCACTTTGAACGATCGTCAAGTGCATCAATCAAATGTAAAGGTTGCTGGTCTACTAAGACAACCTTTGCCTTGAAAATCGAAAATAGGAGAGAATGATATATCGCAAAGGTACCTTTAGTCTGTGACACAAAGAACTACCATCATTTTACAGCTTAAACTAGCAAAAGAAGTCTTGGAAAGACGTACGAAATGACTGCCCTCTAATAGAAGGCGTATTTCCGTTTATGATGCCCCGCGACACCATATGCATAAGTTCTATACATGCTTGTAATACCAATGAAATATTATTTGAGAAGTGTAAGGACGTGCGAAAAAATAATTTTTAACTTAATGTACAACTAGTTTAAAATACCACAGTGGTTTCATGTTAGTATGGTACATTATTTCAAACTGTTTTTTTTTTTCTATAATATAGTTGTTGTTGGTATCCTTTAGAGTATAGTGAAAGCGTAATCGTTAACAGGGAAAGAAGCTTATTTGAATATTTCGTTTCTACAGAAACTTGACAAGAGTTACAATCTTAGAACACGGTACTTCGGGTAACCGCTCAAACATCATTCATAGACAAAAGACGTCGGTCATTTTACTTCATTTCATAGTTTATGAACATCATGCTTTAAATCTTCTGGTTCTCAAGTTTATCTCGCTAATTACTATCATTAGTTGCGTACAGGGCAATTAACATATACATTATCTCTCGCACAAACAAAATTACTCCGATCATCGGTATAGCTATATTTGCACGCTTGTAAATAACACAACAAATCCTTGTAAGCAGGAGGATTATAAGGACAGTGTACTGACGTATCAGATCAACTTTTGTACAATAAATAGTGCTTACAAATAATAATAATTTTGATGTGAAGGGGATGATGATGTATTGTAAGAAGTTTAACTTAACATTTGTGCAACTAAACAATGCAAACCTACCCTTCCTCTCCCTTAGCTTCGTAAGTATCACAGACATATAATTTACGCAGCTTTCCGTAAATTCCACACATAAACGCTCTCTGGTTCTCCGAAATTTGTCTCGTGGGGGGAGGGGGGTTGACCGATTCTTTGGGGAGGTGGGTGGATACAAAACAAGGTATGCGACTCCCAAATGTGTTAGTCTACTTGGAGTTTATGTTACTGTCGATGGCGTGTTCATGCCAACTGCGTATCCAAAACCTGTAGAACATTCCCTTTTTAAGACCTTTTATGTTTATTTAATTAAATTGAATTGAATTATTTAATTAAATTGAATAGGATCCAATTGCCTTCTTACGAGTTCAAAAAGGGATTTCAAAAGGGTCTGGCTGAGATAGTAAGTTTGTAATTTCCCTTGTCCAATTCTTATTACCTGAAAGGAAACTTTTGAATCAAAATGATATTTCCAAAGAGTTTTCTACAAACATTTGGAATGTCACCTGATAAGTGGAGGATTTCTCCGAAATTTGTCTCGTGGGGGGAGGGGGGTTGACCGATTCTTTGGGGAGGTGGGTGGATACAAAACAAGGTATGCGACTCCCAAATGTGTTAGTCTACTTGGAGTTAATGTTACTGTCGATGGCGTGTTCATGCCAACTGCGTATCCAAAACCTGTAGAACATTCCCTTTTTAAGACCTTTTATGTTTATTTAATTAAATTGAATTGAATTATTTAATTAAATTGAATAGGATCCAATTGCCTTCTTACGAGTTCAAAAAGGGATTTCAAAAGGGTCTGGCTTAGATAGTAAGTTTGTAATTTCCCTTGTCCAATTCTTATCACCTGATTGGAAACTTTTGAATCAAAATGATATTTCCAAAGAGTTTTCTACAAACATTTGGAATGTCACCTGATAAGTGGAGGATTTCTCGGCCCAGCCCCCCTCCCCCCCCCCCCCGCTATTTATCGATATCCCTGTTTTGTCAGATCAAAGAAGTTAGTGTTCTTTTAGTCTTGTTTGCTATATACCTGTAAATCCGATCTAATACCATTTTAGTTTACAATTTCACTGTATTTAGTACCCAACACTTAGTGCCTTTGACCATCAAGGGATCATTTTAGTTGATGCTGGGTGGAAATCATAAACACTGAATTGGCCACGTATATACAGCGGATGACTCCTGCAGGTACTCATTCATAGCAAATGTTTTATGGATCGGGACCTGTTGGCAAGCAAGGTCCGCAAGTTAACTGGTCCTCCCGAGGGTGCTTTAGTCTAGAGCGCAACCGACTTCGTCGGATGTGCAACCGGAGGCAAGCCAAATGCCAAGTGGGAGGAAAGCCGGAATACCCGGAGAAAAACCCAGGTATACGAGAGGGATTCGAATCTACGCACATGGGCAACACATTGGTGCACAGCAGCTAAAATAGACCACTCCGCTACTCGACGACCCAACCGTCCGTATCTGATATTTAAAGACAAAACCAAAGGTACTTTAAAGTGTGTCCATATATTAGATCATTAGAATCCTATTGCAGATAAAAGACAGAAGTGTAGAAGGCTGACTTACTCGGATTATATAAGATAAGATAATTAAGGGAATGGGAAATTACGTGAGACACAGGCAGAAGTAAAAGCAAGTACAATCATGAACTAATCTGTATAATACCCGTCTGTTCTGGGTGTTACGTGCATACATATTGGTCTCAATGGCTTATTGAAAAATTGCAGATGATTCACACTGCGTAATAACTCAGTCCACACTCCCATAAATGATTTCCTTATGTATTTGCATTCTAAAAATAAAGTATTCAAAGAGCTCGATTTTGAAAGAATATTTGATTTAATTTGCTTAGAAATGAATCGACGGGGAAACGTTTAACCATATCTAATCAAGTAATTGATCAGATTCCTTGTATGGTAAATTAGGAGAGTTCAATTTTAAACGCAACGTTTTCAAAATGTGTCCTGATTTTTGCGAGATGTAGTCGCAATCATTTCAAAACATTTCCCCGAACCTCAGCCATCGTCAATGTTGCGAGCTCTAGGCTCTGTCGGGCTCGTATGAGTCACGCTATTTTAAAAGCGTTGGGTTCACACTTTTTTTCTATGCGTTCGTAAATTGTTCCGGAAGCTTTGCAAGCTTTGCAACCTTACAAGTCAGTCTTTTCATTAAAGCCATCAAAACAAAATCATCAGAACAGCGATATATTGTGTCAAATATTTTATGGCTAGGAAAGCCTCGACAAAACCATTTGCTAGCTCGAAATTTTTGCAAAACGCATTCTGCTCATAAGGACGTTTCATACTGGCTTAGAAATCTGATGTTACACTTACCTAGCGTATTAAACTTGTCTTTCCCTCTCCGAATCAACGTCACATATCACCATCCCACCCACATCCATAATTTGGATGGATGGCATCAGAAAAATTGTCCCTTTCCCGGAAACTATCCTTCTCTGAAAATATCCTGTTCATACGCAATGTTAACTGCTCCACGTTTGTAACACCGTATGGCAAAGTGAGGACGCTGTTTTGCTTTGTGAACATAATCCAGATATTAGGATTACAATCATTTGAGAACAAAAGTTGTACCGTAACTGCAACTGCCACGTAGTCGTAGCTTTGAAAATTTCTGGGGAGGGGGAACTTTCCTTCCGCTGCGTACGGCCATGGGGGAGTTGGTGGTTTCAATGATAATAGAAGAGTTTGTGCAAAGCTATGAAAGTCGAGATGTTCTACCGAAAGTAACCTCTAATCCCGAAACAATATTTAAAACGGGTGCTCGGGACAGAAATCAGTGTTAAGACAGCTTTTGATCATTTAATTGTATGCTACTGGTTTTTTTTTTCGTTTTACATGCAATATTTTTCATTGCATAAATTTTCTTCTACTTCCCCCAGGTGCCTCTTTTTCCATAGAGCAGGATATGGGAACCTACATCCTGCTCTATGGTTCATTCTTTCATGTCTCATTTTTTCGATGGTCTGGAACAAATCCCCTTCAACTTATTTATTAGTGTGGAAAATAAGGTAGGATCGATTCTGAAGGTTATAGAAGTCAATGAAATGTCGTATGGGTAGTTTTTACATGGACATGGCCAAAGGCATCGGTATTTAAAGCACCAGGGAAGTAATTTTTTTTGGAGGCTTCATCTTGGGAAGTTGTGGCCGGCGAAGTTTTTAACCGCGGGAGCCAAAGGCTGGAGATTGAGAGTCCTCCCGAGAAAATTTTCTTAAATTCGACGGCTTTTGAGGACATTCTGGGCCATTTCTTGAGAAACTCCTGCTTCCCCAGGTGTAATTTGAAATACTAATGAAATAGTTTTCTTATGATGATCGCAACTTCAAGATAGTTACAGTCAGTCCTTTTGATGAGGATGGTGGTACTTGGTGACGAAAGTGAACAGCGAGAGGTAGCGAGGGTTTTAGAAATATTAATTTACTCAAGCTGTTATACAGGAAGTATACGGGAAGTAATTTTTCCTACGCACGGTAGTACAGCAGCAGTAAAGAGACAACGTCGATTTATATGAGGCGCATGCGAAGCACGATGAATTTTTTTTTCGAGAATTGCGACTCCTTATACATGGTTAGGGTTTGTGACTTTGTTTGCAAGGACATTGGTGCATATGATGTCGTACATTAGTTCTTTCAGCGACCCTTATTTCAAAGCTTTAAGTCATAATAGTGTTGCGCTCAGGAGAAAATAAATTTTACGGTGCTAGACAAAATTTTCAATTGTATTAGCCAGTTTTCTCTCGCAAAGCTCGGAAAGCGCGCCGAGAAAAATGTTTCTAGCATTTTTATGGTTTTTGATAATAGTGTTTTCCTTCATTAAACATTACAAAAATTTAATCATAATTGGCTTAATCTTGAAAATTGTCTTATTATTTCTCTTGTTCCGCTTCCTTTCGCACATTTTTTTATTATTTTTATTTTCAAGCTCTGAAAAAAAGTGGGGACAAGTGGCCCCTTTTCCTCCGTAATCCCACCAATGGTCCCATAATTAATACCTATCATGTTTAAAGTACCACAGTTGTACACGTTCTTTCTTGCCATATAACATTAAAAAATAGAAGAATTAAAATTCACGTCAGAGTCTACATCTTGGGAAATAAACCTCTGGCTAGGATTTCTGTTTCACTCAATCAGAGGCAGTCATGGAGGTAACATGAGAAAAGACGCTTGTTTATGGATATTTTCGGGGCTCCCTAAAACCATCCGAGGCAGTAACGTATAAGTTGTCTCGATTATCTAGATTGTTGGGTAAATTCGGCCCTGCACCGAGCAATGGTTTGTGTCTCAAGGAAGCCCTGCATGAACGAAGATGATGAGGCATACCCAATTGTGAACCTGAATCCGTAATATAGTAAGTCAATTGTTAATTAGCAAATACAAGAAACGTTCATAAACGGCTCAATGGCAATGTTTGTTCCTACAGTTATCGATATAATCTTAACATTTAAGTTAAAGTTTTGATTACTTGTACAACTTCTTCAAAGACTTTTCAAATCGAAACCAGTTTTATGTAGACTTTGAATGTCTCAAATGGGATTTATTTACACTTGATATTACCGTTACTATTACCGTTGGCTAGCTGAGACAAGCTGGCTTTTCTCATTTTCTGAAATAGCTATCTTTCCAACCTTAGTAGGAGTGTTGTTTCTTGAAGATCAAAATGGTCTCAATTTTACGACAAGATCTCAGAGCAAATTCAATTCATCCTTAATTTCATCATAACTTACTTATGTGTAAATTTTCGTAACTTTTCATTCATATTTCTACGGTTGTCGCTCTTTGCCTGAGATTTTTTCATCGGTGATTGCCTCCACAGTATAGGCTATTAGTTTTGTATTCGTATTAAAGGATTTGCGCTCCTTAAAAATTAAACGGTAGGCCGTCGGGAGACCGGCCGTTGTTGAAGATTTCTCACGTTGTCGTACCAACTGTCTTGGAGAACGTATCGTGATAAAATCGAAATATTCTCCGACGGGGGTACCACTGCCCTTTCCCCCTTCCTGTGACACCTTTGGTTAAAACGTGGAATAACAATAGTTATAATGTCAGTATTTAAGAATTGCAATAGTCAATTGTCTCCCCGACAGGAGCAATGGTAGCTCCAGGCTGGCAGGTCGAGTGTTCTCAATGCACCCCAGATGAACTTGGTACTTGCAAATTTCAGTTGCATGCGATAAGATCATATGTTAAAGTGTCAAGAAACCAACCAACAAAATTTCAGCATAATCCTTTGTCGCAAAGAGTTCTCTCTAAAAATATGAACCCCTATGCACTGCCATGATAAGTCTCATAAGACAGATGAAAGTTGAACGTAGCCTCAATTCCTTTGTATATAGAGGAAAAAGGGGGGAAAAAATCTCGCAAAGCTCTCGAAAAATGGATTGCTCAATAATTAGACAGCGCATATTGCAAAGACTTTGATACCGAATGGATTTGCATAGGAACTGCAGAAAATAAGGTTAATGCTATGTGACGACGCTTTGAATAAACTATAAAAATCTCACCCGGTCTCCAGTCTGGCTCGGAAATTTTATGGCCAATTCACGATTCCGGACTGTACGAGACCGAGTATCCGAGTTCTTGCTTTCCGAGTCCGAGTGACTCGAGACCGGTCTTGAGTCTCTCGAGTACTACAGCACTGGTCCGGAGGTACCTCGGCGTCATTAGCTTTAAGTGGTCTGCGCCCCAGCCCACAAAGGATCAAATCCTGGCTAAGCCCCTTAACTAGTTAGGCTACGCAAATTAAATACTACTGATGAGAGAGTTAATGCTATCGACGTAGTATGATACTAGGGTGGTTTGCTTTTTGCTACTTGTAGTAGAATATTCATCAAAAATCTTTCTTAAAGTAGGCTGCCATAACATCTAATATCCATTCCTTCGGAACACAACTTGGGGATAATTTCAATAATATTTTAACCTTTTGCAGATAAGTAGTTTAACCATGCAAAACATAGTACAGATACTATTATCTTCAGTTAGGGTTAGCGCGTATGGCCCGCCATAAAGCGCGTACCCATTTTTTTGTTTGTTTATTTTTTGTTTTTTTTTGGGGGGGGGGTAGGGGTCTGTAAAATGACAAGGATGCTCCTTGAGTCAAGGCCCAAGTCTGTTTTTTTTTTTGTGATAAGCTGTCAGTGCCTCAGGATTCGTTTGAATCAATTCACCCCTGCACCCCTTAAGGGCCGGTTTTACACAACAGATATTGAGGGTCTTGAGTGTAAACGATCTCTGATGTTCCCAGTTGTAGTGCCATGGTTTGATCAAAAAGAGTATCTGTTCGTCTTACGTGCAATTCCGCTAACCTTCACTTTTGCGTTAGCCATCATAAAAGAAAGTATTCTTGGCAAACCTAAAGGGTTAGACTCTTAAAACAGCGTTCGGAAAGAGCTAGTACCTGTAGTCCTAGTATTCGGAACTTAACGCATGTTACCAAGCATTTTGTTTTTCAAAAATGCTTTTCAGATTGCAGGGAATAGCATTTTCCAAGCCATAAACGTAGCATCAAAATATTGTTTCTTTTCAGTTTTCATATTTCAGAAATTTATTCGTCCATTTGCTAATGTAGTGTACATTAATTACAAGATTTCCGTCACTATATGTTTGATTGCAGTTTTCAGTTATGGTCCATTAGGCCAAAGCATTGTTGCAGGGCCCAGGAGCTGAGAGCAAAATGGTAGGGCTATACCTAGTTCTTTTGACTGATGTGCACTACTGTTGTAGAGAACATGCTGGGAAACTGTTCTCAGTGGATTTGTTAATTGTCATTATCATATGATGGCTATGTCTTGTAAACATGTTCGTGTGTTTACTAGTCAATATAGGGTGAGGGTTTCGATGCTGGATCTTGAGGGAGGCTAAATCCCTGGTATGGGGAGATGTATGTGCATTTCTAGTTCGGTATCCATATCTTAGAAATGTTATGTTTTGTATTTACAGTCTGTTGCCTGTTCTTCAGTGAACGTTCCGGCAGATGTTCCAGTGAAGTTTCCTTTTGACGACTGTGTTTGACGTATCTTCTGCCGCAATCTTTAGGACTGTGGTTATAGTGAAGCTTATGGGGGTTTGACGGCAAAATGGATCGAGTTTGGTACTAAAAAGATGGTATTGCGACTGATCAGTGTTATCTGCGAGTGCACTTTAGGGTTGGGTTGTAATCGATTTCTAAGTATTGTTGGGGTTTTACCCTAGTTGAAGAGTACTCTAGTATTACTAAGACTTAGTTACCCAAAGTCTACCCATCTTATAAAGTCCTATATTTAGTTTGGCTAGGTGTCCTTAAGGTAATTTTATGGTGTAATAGTACAAGGACAGCCTGTTGTAAGAAGGCCTCCTTAGGTGAGGTTTTTTATTGTTTTGTTTGTCACTAAAAGAGGAAAGGGGAGAAAGTCGTGTACCGGGAGTTACATGACAGTGCAAATAAACAGGTTTTACCCAGTTGGGATGAAGTTTATTCGTCTCTCAAGCACAATTATTTTGATGTTGTACTAGTTTTGTCACCATTTGTAGAGGGCTGTGTTTCATCGACTAACCTTGAGTTACAATTATTTCTTTACTCGTTTGGAAAGATACCTATTAGTGACAAAAAGGGCTGAGTGGGTTGGCTTTAAAGGGTACTGGAGACTGGGAAGGTGCGGTGGCTTACGTAGGATAATTGGCAGCCTCGGCGAAACTTTTCTTTGTCATGGTTGCTCTCCTGAGGGAGGAATCTAAGCGAGAGCTTCTTTTGAGAAATGTTTATTTGTAAGGTGGCTGCGATGGGAAATGGTACTTTGGCAGAGCTTGAAACTAAAAGTTCGTTGAAAGCTGTAGGAAATCAGTGAATTATTCTCTCTTTTGGCTTGGTAAAAGGGGAGGGTGCGTTGTCTAAGGGGAGGATAACAAACCTTATCCCTGAGAAATTTTTCTTCGTGTAAGATGGCTTTCGTGCAAAATGGTGCTATATTTGCAAAGCTTTAAAATTGTCATATGCGTAGAAAGATCTATTATTTGGTGATTTTTTTTTTGCTGCGGCATTGCACCGTTATTAGACTGGTACGATGGCCCACGATAACACAGCACGGAACACTGAGTGTGAACGACAATCCAGACGACGACCTTGCAATGGGAAATGAGAGAAAGGTGGTTACACGTATAAATGATAGAAGAAAACATAAGCATGTTTTAGAATGTTGACTCTTTGGAAATATATTTGCTGTTCAATACTTGTGAAAATGTTTACATATACAGTAATAAAAATTGTGCTAAAAATTTAATGTAATTTTTATAAGATTACTAAACACCCCCTCTTATGTTTGGTCTGAGTTTGGAAGTCTTCCTGTAGTTTTCGAATTTATTATTATGTCGTTCATTGTTGTCCCAATAATAGTTATCTCTCAATTGCGCCCCTAACGCAGCGAAATTTTGTAAAGAAATCATTTCCCTTGATAGAAATTGCTTGCAGGCTTCAAACTTGTACACTTTAAATCATAAACAAAACATATCTTTAAAAGAGGAAAATGAAGCGAGTAATGGTTGAAATGTTGTGTTCCTTCATTTTCAGGTCAATACACAAATATAATTAGCAAAACATGTTGGCAAAAACGTTGGTAGATTGCAGAAGATTTCCACTTTAAGTACAGCTATCAATTTTCCGAAAAATGAACACGTAATCTTACCTTCAAGGGAAGTGTATGGAACAGGAGCCGTTAGGGGCATTTTGTTTTTGGTAAAAAATCAATTGGGGACACATCTCCTTTCCCATTCCCACTGTGCTAGCGCCACTACTGTCGAGGAGATTGATATCCTCATAAATTGCAAAAGTGTGTGTTATTTTAGGAAATACATTTGACAGCAATTACACAACTGTGGACAATACGAGAAGGTTTTCTGTAACACGTTTTAACATGTACAATACAAACATTGGTTCTTACTTAAAATGTACAACTAAAATATGAACAATAAAATAACCTAACTTTAAAGCTTTCTTTGGCAAGCCCTCAAAGTGTATTTGTCTTGTTTACTAAAACTAGACATAACTTCACATGATAAACACATAAAAGCAATACAAAATGTTCTTATGAAACATTCTTTTGCAAACCATCCCTCCGTTTCCTTCTTGTTAACACACTTCTTAAGCCGGAAATTCCCTTCTCTGAAGTAATATTTTGTTCTTTAAATCTCTTGATTATTTTTCTGTAAGCTGCATGCATCTTCCATCGAACCCAATCACGCGTATGCTGAATTTGCATAATTTTTATAGTATTGGCTTGGAATATCAGTTTAACATGGAAATGCTCCAAAAATAAAATCTGGTTATGAGTGTAGTTTACTGTATTTTCATCGAAATATTATCAAATAAAGAGCATATGTTCTGGACATGTTAAGTTCAATAAAACGAAGCTTCTGAGACATTCAGGATATGTTTCAGGCGTATTGTAAGTTATAGGTCCTTGGATCGCACTTCTGCCGGCGTTACACTGCAAGCATTCCTAAAAACAGTTGCATCTGAACTTTACATTGCACAAGAATCTTTTACAGATGCTTTGTCCATAAGGCCAATAGGCATCATATACACAATTACTTCTTTATCTTTTTCTCACCCTTACAACTTACAACGTCTTACAAGAAATACTTGTTATATTAGTCAGAAAGGAACCGTACATCTGCTTGATCCGTTATTTATTAGTCCTCCCTAACCCTTCCCGCCGTCATCTTTAGCTCAACCAATATGGTAGGGATCATATTTATATCATTGTCAATATTCACCTTACATTTTTGTGTTTGTAACACAAGATTATAAGCAGACAGATTGTTCATTATTATTGTATTTTTATTTCAGGACGCAGAAAGCATACTTAAAAAATGGACTCAATATCTTTGTATAGGGCAGATTCTTAACAAAGTACTCTGAGACACTTAGTCACACCAAATACGAGAAAGTGTGCATAGCACATTTGAGCGGGAGAGTATTAGCAAGATGAGGGAAAAGGGGTGATAAATAAATAGATTACGTCTAGGACTGATTTCGTTGCCGTGCACGTTAGAGGAGAAAAGGATATAATTTCAGGCTGTAGAGAGTTCAATTGGATATGTCTGCTTTGTACCGCTCGTTGAGTATAACTTGCCATGGCTTACCATACCCTGAAGAGGATGTGAGTGAGACCAATCTGCCAGCACGTTTGCAGAGTATTCAAGAAATATTTAAGAGATTTATTATTTCAAGAAGCCTCTAAAATACGTATGAGTTATTCATACCCTAAATTTAAACAGGGACAACTCTTTCTGAGCCCCCCTTTAATTTCTTTTGGGAATTTCGTTACCAAATTGATCTTTGTTAAGATTTTTTTTTTAAAAAGAGAAGCACGGAATCAAGGATTGTTAACAAGTATCCACTTACTGAAGTCACATATTTTGCTTTTAAGCTTCACTTTGAATTGCCTACGTTGATGCTGTTAACTTAATCGTCGTTTTCGTAGAAAATTAAAAAAAAAAAACATGTATTTCATCTACTAGACCTACGTATTCCAAGTATACATTAAATACACAGTATTCCATATGTGACAGAATAAAACTTATTAAATGAAAGGATAAAGTGCCCAAGTACAAATATTCCGTTTGCCGTCCAAATGTACTACCACGCCACCTGTCTTGATAATTTAAATTCTTGTGACATCTCAGTTATGTCCACACTGGTATATTTTTCGGATGTAACTCAACTTTTGATGATTACAACATGTTACTCGCGTGTTCTGCATTGTCAAATTACTCTAAAATAATCAAATTTAAATAACACTGGAATACTAAAACATAGAAACGTTGTGTCATTTCTTTCTTGGTTTTTCGTTTCTTTCGGCGGCCATCTTTTGTTCCTTCCAGTTGAGTAGTCGTTGTTTTACGATTGACACAACTTCACTCCTTCCCACATATTCCTGAAAAAGAATATCGTGGCAACTGTTTAATTGACATCATTTAGTGATTCTATTTTCACTTTCACTGAAGGGTATTTTGTCGATTGCAAAGCTTTTTGAAGGAAATCGGACACGTGACAGGGAAACGCATTAAAATCGTTTGAAGCATTCGTATTAGTTATAACTAATTAGTTCCATTTCTTATCAGTAAAACAAGAGAGGTTTTAATGAGCGTCATGATTACCCTCCGTCCAAATTCTATTGAACAATCAAACCAAACTATCTTACTGTTCATCTTTACCACTGGATGTGTGCCTTTGCTCAAGTGGAGGATAGAATTGCTGTTGCATGGACGCATGAGAAAGCAAAATTTCACTCTCCAAATTAAAATTTCAAGTCCCAAATTTCATTGAAAATAGCATTTAAGAGTTCTTTTTCCCACACGTTTCTTGGAAAGATCCCGGATCCCCGCCAGGGACATGTATTTATGTGGGTTTCCCTGCCTGACGAATGAACCATCTCCCTCCTTCAAGAAACACCGCTTAAATACACTCCCATTTACACTGGCTAAAGATAAAATAGCCAATGATTACATTTAATTGTTAGCTAAAGTCAATAAATTTATAAAGTAATTTTCAATTTAAAGGGCATAAGCAGCCGCTGCTAACTTATTTTCAACAACAGCTTAATCTCACAAATATCTCCAATTTTACTTCAAGTGTCTTTCATGCAGTCGTGATATGTTAGAACATAAATATTGCATATTCAAGAAACCAAGGAGTTACTCTATACGTAAATTTCTCAAATGATGCAGTTGGAAACACATTGTAACATGACTTTCCAAAGCCATTCATGAAAAGGGATGCTCGGGTACACTAATTCAGATTGGGGTGACTGCATTTCCCCTTTAAATAAATCTAACTTTCCTTCTTGAAACCTAAATTTGATTCTAAAGCATGAAATTTAAAAGTTGAAAATGCTAAGATGCAACTTTTATGGTCTAAAATGTGTCATTTCCCCCATTCTCTTGCAAGGCCTATGCCATGGCTACGCACCAACTGAGGGTGGATCCCTCGGTTACCAGCCTTATAGGGGTGTCATGCATACCACAGCTGAAGACTTAAGTAAATAATTAAAAGTTTAGATCATTTTATGAGTCCAAAGTTCCCACAAAGATAACACCATGTTGGATCTAGGAAAACTTTGAACAAGAAAAATTTGCCAAAGAGCAGAGGTGTAATCTCTCCCCTTAGGCAATATCCTCTTTAATTACACCCTAACGGAATAGAAAATAATCACTAAATAATAAGGATTCTTAAAGATGTAATAAACTCAACGGCTTACGAAGCTTTAGAAAGATAGCACCATTTTGCATCCAAGACACCTCACATTGACAAAAATTTCTCAAAGAGTTAAGGACGTCGTCCCTTTCTCTTAGACAGTACCTCCTGCCTTCCGAGCAGCCACAAAATATGAAGAATATCACTAAATAATGACAATTTGTAAAAATATAATCTGTTCAAAGCTTTGCCAACAATAGCCTGAACCTAAGCCAGATTTTACATTTACCCCTCCCTTCGTCCCCCCTTCGCGATGGTACTCAGAACATGTGGAAAACGAAGGGTCCGCCTGGGCGTTAACTATCTGTAGGCATACCATTTGGTGATCCCCTTAGATAGTGTCATTAACTGCCCCCTAGAGATTTTGCCTCCGCTACAGCCCTGTAGGGATAGAACAGGTCAACCCGCAACACTGAGTACTGCAATGAAAAAATGAAGTTTCGTAAAGACCCTTCGTATGACATATTATGTAGCAACGCCGAAGAAGTAGAACGTTTTCTTTTAAAAGGTTAACGTTACCTTTGTTCCTAACGACGTAGTTACAATCGCCACACGGTCAGTTTCCTCTTTTTCAAAGCTGACCTTAACTGCAATACTCTTCTTGTCAGCATCAGTGATGATTTTGTGAGACTTATGCGCAATTTCCGTCTGAAAAACAACGTATAATCTGCTTTGAAAGTTTAATTTCCAATGATCATTCAAATTTGTTTTTCATATAGTTTTATATTTTTGTTATAAATTACATACAAATAGTAATAAGACAGTGGGAAAGAAAACAAATTTGGGACACTTGAAAAACAGAAGAAACGATTATCTAAGCTCGTGACCATGTGTGCCTCACCTTAACGCCAGCATCCCAGAGTTGTTTACATAATTTTAGTATTTCTCGTGCCATATGGGGATTGTCAGATGTTACAAGAACCTCAGTTGCTCTGGTTGGTAATTTTTTGATTTCTTCTTTAATCTCCAATAATGTGAAAAGCTGTTCACAATCAAAGGTAAAACCAACACATGGTACCTGCAACATAAAAGGAAAACATACGTTTTATTTCACAAACAAAGGATGCAATATAGTTTTAAACGAAAGTATGACCATTTTCATGAAAAGATTTACAACCAGGTGATAAATTTCTAAGGTTGACACTTTGTGAAAACCTATGAAAATGTCCTAGCAGCAGTGAGGATGTGAGCTAAGTATTTCCATGATATTGTGACATGAAATTTGTATCATAACTAAACGTATGGGACACAATAGCAGTGTACATAGTAAAGTATACTCTCGCAACTGACCTGCGACAGTTATTTTGAAAACAGATTCTTTTTGGAAGTTGTAGAAATTTTTTGAGGTACGTTTGGTCGAAGGAGGGTAGCGTAATCGAGCCTACACTTGGCCAATTTCGAAATTCTGTACTTTGGTGACCTTTAATTTTATAACCAACATGATCTGGAAATATAACGTTTTGAACCGATGTGGAATCACCTCTTGTCAAGGATTAACAACATACCAATTGATCCAAAATTATTTTGACTTACGGTACTCCTATTCCGTGTTAATTTTGAAACCAAGTTGTCGAAACGACCTCCGTTTGCCAGAATCCCTTTAGCCTTGAAATTTTTGTCCATGCGCTGCCTTGGTACTAAAGAGAGATCAGTTCGAGGAAAAAGATTGATATCTTCCATCAACATTCAATACGATAATAAATTTAATATCACTATATAAAAATTTTATCATTGCCAATGTCACCTTTTAATACAGCTTCAAAGACTAAGCCAGTGTAGTATCCCAGCGAGCGGGTCAAATCCATTTCAAACTGTACCTGTTAGTGAAAGATAAAAATAGAGTGAAACCTACCATACATGATAAGGGAGAGAGCGAGATCCAGTCTGAGAGAGGGATCTTGGTCCAAATTAACTATCTAATTTCAAAATTGTGAAGTTGTTGAAATGAATAAAATAACAATAGCATTTTTACAGATGTATTGACCGTCCACTTGCTCTAGGAAAATGTTTACTCTTTAGCCTGGGCAAATATATGTGGTACCCTTTAAACATATTTTAAAATAAACTGAGAGAGTTTGTAGACGCCATTGCACAGTGTCTTAGAAAAGATAATTAACATTTTGATCTTTTCTTTCCGAAAGCTACATTGTTTTAAAAATGTGCTGATCATGTGTCCTCCTATCTCCATTACTTTCTTCTTTAACTAGTATTCTGACATACCTGTTCGACAATTCCTAAATCATCACAAAACTGAAAAAGCAGTTCTAAGTCCCGCAGACCTTCTTTTGCTTCCTCTGTTGAAAGCAGATTTCCATCTTGTAGGAGTGTCTCTATCTGGTCCTTCCCACCTTCCAAAAGTCAATGAAAGAATATTCATTTTGTAAAATTCTTATAATTGCAGTATTTCTGTTAAGGTTAAAGGCAAATTAACACAAATTTTCATCAATGTACTCCATCAGCTTTTTGTTTTTAAAAGTCATTTTATGGTTTAATTAATCAATGGACATAAAAATATTAATATTATTAATATTATTTATATATATATATATATGTTATTACTTTTACAAACAATGATAACTATTTAATAATAATTTAACGAAGAGAGAGATAAAAGCGTTACCTTTAATTTTCAGGTATTCTTGTAGTTTGGCAAGTTTGGCCTCTTCGTAAGATAATTGTTTGTCATTAAAAATTCTGCTAATGTCGGTAGTAGAAATCTTTTTAAAATCAGATAAAGTTACCGTTTTAACTACATGTTTAGTATTATTGAAAGGATATCTATTTAATTAAAAGATATTCAATAAACTGCTCAGACTTATGTCAATCACCCCATGCATTTTATTTTTATTTTTAATTTTATTTGATAAATTTTCATTATATGAAAGTGTAAGTAATACAGTTTTAAGTAGCAAAACTTAAAAGCAATTGACAAGCTCGGAAAAGGTATTAATGTCATTTTAATGACATGTGTTAAGATATACTCCATTTCAAGATTTTATGGTGTGGTTTTATTCAGTAATAACACGTATTAAACTAACGTATCTCCTCCAACTTACAGAACAAAACCTTTAAGGTCCTTTGACCATGTAATATGCCCCTTATATCTCACCCAAAGTTACTACAAAGTTGATAAACAGTCTTCAAAATTGAACGTAAACAAGTAGCTAGGATTTAGCTTATTTGAATTAGGTGGTGTTCAAGTGTTGGTTGTAGGCTTTGTGTGAATATTCACATTGCCAATTAATTATTATACCTCTTCAACTTAACTTGGTAGGTGTTATTTGTTCTACAAAATTATCAACTCATCATACGTATTGAATAGGATTCATCAGACTGCTATAAGATGGACCTTTAATCTCCATGCAGACTAGAAATTCAAAGCTACTAGATTATCAAAACAACAACATTCTAAGATTAAGCTCGCTCTCTTAAAATACCCTTTTCAAATTCAGACCAGAAATCTGATCATGCGAGCACCAAACCGTTATAAGATTCATTATCTGACCAACATTTGTAAAATATTACTGAAGTAGATTCGTCTTTGACAAAATATAGCAGAATATTTCACTAAATTCAAAGTCTTAGTACGGACGATTATAGCTTTAAAAAGACAAAATCAAACGAACCTTCCCATATAAGAAAGCAGCTAAGTACAGAATTTGATCCATCCCGTAAACAGCCTATAAGTCCGTTTGGCTTATCGTATGCTGTTCTACCTATAACTATATTGACATATTCTTGCCTTGTGGGACAGACAGATTAAAATTTGAACCAAACTTCCATGTGTTTTGAAATTTTTATACTCGAGTAACATTTTTAACTATAGTGCAGGAAGTCGTTTTCTGCATATTAGGGCATATAATTTTCTTGCAAGATATCCACCTCCATCCCCAAAAGTCCTTTATTACTCCATGCGATTTTAACTGTTCCGGTTAAGCCGCTATCACACTACAACGAATTCGGATCTTATTCCGATCCGATTTTTGTGAGTTTTTATTAAAATCTTCTCCATTTCGGGTCGGAAAGAACCCAAAATTTGCCAACCTGTGTACTTATATGATTTTTATCGCAGGACTACGAAAATAAAATTTATTCGAATTATTTCGTGACGTCACATCGATAGACAGCTTTTATCGGACTACGCGTGTCCGATAAAAGCTGTTTGTCGGTGTGACGTCACGAAAAAATCAGTTAACATTTTATTTTCATAGACCTTTAATGCAAATCATATATTTATACTGGTTGGCAAATTTTGGGCTCTTTCTGACCAGAGATGGAGAAGATTTTAGTAAAAAATCACAAAAATTGGATCGAAATCCGATCCGAATTCGTTGTGGTGTGACCGCGGCCTTAGTGCTTGTTAGGTGATGTGCGTCAGTATTGATTATTGATATTTATAAGAGCACAGACGTAAAAAGTTTCATTAACAAAGAAAGCAGAACTAGGTCATTCAAATTATATTCTTTTGCTCAAGTTTGTAATGTTTAATATTAGAGTAACTTATGCTGTACTGTTAATTGCAATATCTGATGAATCGTCTACAAACTGCTATGAATTTAGGACAGCACTTACATGTGGTTCGTGATCGATTAAATCACTTAGTTTAACAATGTCATCCTTTGGAACATCAAGTAATTTTGATAAGCCGTGTAGTACTTTGTGATGGTTAACCTGTGAAAAAAGTTAAGGCAATTCGCAAATGATGTTGAAAGAAATGTGAAGCTTTTCCTCCGTGTTGACAACACCTGCCTGCTAGTCTTACGTCTCTGTAACTATTACTTTACTTTTAAGACCACAAATTTTAGTATCTATGTAAACATGAGAAGTGAAAACAAAAAGCAGCAAAACATATCCAACCCTTATTCAAGGAGAACAAAGTATCAAAATCATCGAATCAGGAAAGTCGTATAAATTCAAATGGTTTTTCTTTGTCAACGTAAAAATAACAGACAAGGAATCGAGAATCTGGGAAAAAAAGTTTATTTATACTTACTTTGACGATAAATTCCCCAACATTTAATTCTTTGAGAACTGTGCAAATTATCTGAATACATTCGGCATCTGGCACCATCCGATCGTATTTACCCGCAATATCAAAGTCCTTCAAGAAAATTTCAAAATATTGTGTGTTATAGTAATGCTTAAAGATATTATTTAAACAATGACAATATATAAGCATTTTTCATATATCAGGCAACAACTGCATCATTCTACTACGCAGATGTCTATTGCCCTATTTTTGGTGCGTTGTAGAAATTTATGTCTGAAAGTTAACTTACACTTGAATTGTACATTTGTTTCGCAGTGTCGTAACAGGTCATGACTCGAGTCACTCATTTTCAAAAGGGAAATGATTCGAACAATTGTATCGTAATTTTCCTCATAGAAATAATACAATGACTCAAGTCACTAACTCGACATGAGTCACATTGAAAGTAGTAAATGACTCAACTCGACTGCAAAATTGAGAGACTCGTTACAACACTGTTTTTTCGTTGGGTTCAATCTACAATCCTGGACGAAATTATTGTAACACTTTTGGACGTGTCACTTTCCCCTCCACCCCGAACTCAATATTGAAAAAATGAAGGGGCGCTATTTTCTTCAGCGCCCAACTTTCATTCACTGTTAGACCAACACTGAGGTGGAGCGAGGAGAGATGTCCCGGATAATTTTGTCCAGGATTGTCTGAAAGTCTGAAAAAAGTTATGAGAAAAGTCTCGTGTCGAATATTAGAAAACGTTTGTTAACGGTAAGCGAGAAATCTGGCAGCTAGTTAAGTGTACTGTTATTGGGGAAAAGTGATAGGAGCATTTTTCGGTTGTGTTATGAGGAAATCCCTTTACTTTCTAGCACTCGAAATAACCTGAATAGAAATGATACAGTACAAGAGGACAGTCATTATTCACTACACAATACAAGAATACCATTTAGGAGTAAATGTTATATTGGTCAGACGGGCCGGGGACTCCAAGGGAGAAAAGTGTGAAGCTACCATTCGGTGAATGAAGTTGTTCTTTACAATTACATATTTGTAATATATTTCCTGATCTACGGACGGAGAAATTACAAGAGAAAGATTTCAACAACTGAGTATAAATAGCCATATAGGTGATATTTAAGCGGACGTGTTGAGAATTCCACGGTGTTGCTGCTATACTTGCTAGGACCTCTTCTTCTCCAGGTCTGACCGTTAAAACCGCGGTTGATCATCACATTTTGTTTCATCACTTTTTGTCCAAATATAATCACTTGGGTGCTTAATAGGAGGGTATAAGATGAAATGATGTAGACAAGTTTATTCAAGACCTACCTTCAGAAGCTGTGTGGAAAATTTGGACAGAAATAACAAATTCCCAACGACTGACCAATTAAAGCGAAGGAAAAAATCTTGACCACCTTATCCTTTGAATGTTAAAACTGACGGTCAACTGTAAACTCCCATTGACTTACTGTGTAGTGGTCAACCGTCAACCGTTTCAGTCACTGGTCTATTTAGATGTTTTAATATCCTACCTTGAGTCAGAAACGACAGGAACTTTCAACATTATTATGACAAGCATATTGTTCTCTGTCACATTCTACTGTCCCTATATCTTTTAAAAGTCGTTCAGACGATCCTGAACAAAATTATTGGGACACTGTTGGACCTGTCTCATTCTTTCGGCATGTTTTTTCCTCCACCCTTTACTCAGTGTTGAGAAAGTAAAGGGCTCGTAATTTTCTTCAGCGCCCATCTTTCATTCACCCTCAGAGTCAACGTTGACGAAAGCAGCGCCCCCTCCATTTTCTTGAAATTGAGGTGGGGCGCAAAGATTTGTCTCGGATAATTTTGTCCAGGACTGTAGTTTTGCAATAACATAGAGTACACTTTCAGGAATATAAATATTATTAAAGAAAAAATCTTTTTCAATACGTCCTAAATGTAACAGAGCAGATTTTGACTAGATTTGGATCGTACATAAAAGGTGCAAGCTTTATATGTTTATCAATAAACCTGTTTCATGTTGGACTAGTTTAAGTTTGTCATTGGTTCCACTGATACTTTCTTACTGTTTTGTGAAAGATTTTCATTTTCGCGACGTACTCCCAAATAATTAAAATGACTCCCAAACTAACCAAAGAATCGGATTTTCCTTTGATACCTTATCTATACCTATAAAAAAGCTATACCAAAAGTCATGATATACCAACAACGAAGCATAAAAATGTTTGTGTTTTCAAAACATTATCGCCTAACTGGATACTGATATTTACATACTGCGCAAGTTTCTTTTAACTAGTACCTGGTGTAAAGTAAGTGTACTACTGTATACGTCTAGCTCTCTTTACCCATGGCCAAAGCCATCTTACCAACAACAAAATATATAGTAGTACGGAAAAATTTATTTTTTCGAGTCTAGGGGTAGTAAAAGGCAAATGTTGTCATTAATGGTGAATTTCCGGAATATATTGGACTATGGAAAATCTAGACATTAGGAAAACAAAACCGTATCTTACACACTGGTAGAATTCACCACACCTCCGACCCTTCATTACTGA
The DNA here is from genome assembly GCA_029531755.1 of Holothuria leucospilota. Taxonomy (NCBI): domain Eukaryota; kingdom Metazoa; phylum Echinodermata; class Holothuroidea; order Aspidochirotida; family Holothuriidae; genus Holothuria; species Holothuria leucospilota. Next base: position 100,939,645 of record CM055961.1, read on the forward strand.
GCCCTCCCGTCTGTAAACTTTTCCTATATGGTAACGTTTCATGTTAGTCACATTGTTTATTTCAATGTAACGTACAAAAGGAATCTGAATGACGCGGAGATAAGGAAGCAACAATGTGACGTTTATACTATACTTATGCTGGCAATTGTGCCGCTTTTCCATTCTATTTGAATCATCCAAAAAAGGCAAAGAAAACGATATGTAAAATACAAAACTTAGAGCAGCTGATTTCTTAACTATTTGAATATTTAACCAAATAAACCAAAGACGAAAAGTATCTCTGTTGTGATATTGGAGGCACAAGCATCCATTGGTTCAGAAAATGCTTTTTAAGGATACAGTGAGGTCAAATCTCAGTGACACTGATTCATTTCCCTGATCATTAAGGTAGTACATTAATCTGGAGTATTCAGGCTCGAAATTTTGAACAAATGTTTCCTTCAACTCAAATAATGGCGTGTCGATCGTTTCTGCACCATGCAATTTGAAGAAACGCTCCATTGTTTGAAAGATTCCTTCTGCTAGTACCATTTGTCTAGGAGAGTAGTTTCTTGAACCCTAAACGAAAAAAGGTAAAACATAGGTTTTAGAAATAAAGGTAACATCGTCCCTTCCTTCAAACATAGATCAAAGCATTGAAATATACAGCCCTAAAATGACTAGTGTGTAAACGTTTTCAAACAAATTTAAGTTAACATTAACTGTAACTTTATCCTGGAAATCGTTCAACGTTCAGACAATACAGAGCCATAATGAAATCTGGTGAGCATCGGAACGTTTACATGATTTTCATTCCTGTGTAAAGACAGTGCAGAAACACCTGACCGTATGGAGTAGATCTACATAAGTTCCATCAATGGGAGCGTGTCGATAGAAATAGAAGATTTCTGTTAGACACGGAAAGTTTAGAATATTTGTAGTATCACGAACCTCTTATTTTCTATCACAATGCAGTAATAAAACACCAATAAACACTCATGTCCAACTAAGTGAGAATCATGTTCGCAAGAAAGTGTTATTGAGCCAATACGATTAAATATTGACTTTCGAAAATATGTTATGCATTGACAAGCCCGATTGCAGTTTATTGCTATTTGCTTAGTTTTGTTGAATCGTACTCTAGTGTTTTCATACTGATGCAGTTTAATGCAATACATGAGACAGGCGTATCTCTGCTTTAAATTTGTACAACAATATCGCTTTATCAACTTTCGTGATCGAGATAACAGTAATCGTTCATCAAATTAATGCTATTTTAACAGCACTACCATTAAGCTCTTATAAAAAGATCACTTGTACGTAAAAGAGCTTATGCACATGATGTCACAGAGAAGAAAGTGCTCCCTCGTTTGGATTAAAATGGCGCATCATTGGAAGTTACACCCAGGGCCCTAGCGAGCGGTGGTGTGGGGGTGTCACACCCCTCAATATTTGGTCGTTGTCGGCAAATTTTCGGTCTCTGAAAAGCAAGATTACCATCGGGAAATTCACATTGCTTCAAAGGTTCAGTTAGTGTGTTGGGTCTCCTCCTAACAGCTCCCTGGTCATATATTAAAAAATACGTCTTCTTTTCGTGGATGTAAGAGCTCATTTAACGTCACCATAGACTAAAACCACATAATGTTAACATTATAACCCAAGACAGGATTGACTGACACTCATGACGGATATTTAACATACTAGGTATATAGATTTGCCATCGCTCCAGGCGGGGCCGTAACAAGCAGGAGTGTGGGGGTGTCACATCCCCTCAATATTTGGTCACCGTCGGCAAATTTTCGGTCTGTCGGCAAAAAGGGGAAAGGGGAAAGAAAAGAAGAGAGAGGAAAGGAAAGGGAAAGGAAGGGAGGGAAAGTAAAGACGGAAAATGAAAACAAAGAGAGAAAGGGAGATTGGGAGCGCGTGGCCAGTCTGTTATCGACTTTTTCGATTTTCAACTCTTCATCTCACTGGCCCATTCAAGTTGAAGGCCCGTGGCAAAATGATTATGCACGTGAAGGCCCAGTGGCGTGTGCAGGATTTCGGAGGTGGGGGGGCACAACCTGTGATTCCCCCGACTGGCACGGAGGAGTGTCACAAGTGCACCGAAGGTGCACCACGAGCGCGAAGCGCGAGTTTGAACGCGTGGGATCCAGGGACCCGCGTTAGGGCCCCTGGCGGGGTCCAGGGGCAGAGCCCGGTTGGGTCTAGGGGGCGAAGCCCCCGGAAGCTCCTGCAATATAAGGTAATAAGACCACCGTAAATTGGTTTTAGAGGCCTTATTGATCAGGTTTCGTTTGTTTCAGATTTTGTGAAATTCGATGCCAATGACGGAGAGTTAAGGTTATCCTCTATGCGTTGTAAGCTGCAGTGTGCAGTATATGTCACAAACATTGACAGGACTGTACGTTTAAGATCACCAGACCAGTCAAGAAGGCTGCCTGAGATGATCGCAAAAGTTAACAGATATAGTTGTACCATTACAGATGGTTAAAGTTATTAGGAAGGAAACTAAATGATACTAGGCCTACCTGCACCATAGGCCAGGTATTCATATTGATAGAATCCTGTCTGATTATTCACTATAGGGTGATTGGAAGAGCTCTACCCTTTGGTAAACGACCAAATAATGAAAACATTCTCTCCTAATCTCAGTCTGTAGGCTACTTCTACGTTTTGATTGCCAGGGATGGCGCCAGGATTTGCCCAACGGGTGGCCAGACGGGTGGCGGCCGCGACCTGAAGTCCCGATGCCGTCATCGGGATGGTGAGGAGGGATCTGAAGAAAGCCTGTGTACTAAACCATACCATTGTGGGGCATATATTTCATAAAATGTGTATACACTAGAGGAACGTAGTTTCAGTGCTGATTTATGTTTTCCCCAGAATCTAAAGTGTGAAATTGCAAAGCGCGCGAAAATTTTTTGGGTTATCCTACACTAAAAAGAATAGGTACTTATTAAAAGCTAATAAAGGTCAATTGTCCTGGCAGTTGGTCCCTATCGGGCATAACTTACTTTGTACTTCTGTCTTCATGTCACTATAGCCTTACCGCATGACAGACCCAAGAGAACATTGACTTGGCTAAATGAGGTAAAATTCCCAACATTTACATAAATTCATGTTCATAAATTCAGATACTTGAAAAGGTGGAAATGGTTTGTACTTTATTTAGCTGTAAGTAACAGAACTGAGGAAGAGTGGGCAAAGCGTACCGAAAATCTTTGGTTTCATTGCAGAAATGACCCTTTGAAAGCCAAAATAAGTAAACCGATCATGGATGGCGACAGAATTTTCCCGACAGAGGGCTCGGCTATGCCAGCAACCCCAAGCTTCGAAGGCCTGTCTGTCGAAGAGGTGGTGGCAAGGGGATATGACTTAATATCCCATGCCATTCCAGGGCATATTTTGCATAATATCACTTTAATACTTCATGAGCCGAGTTGCGCACTTTATATAGTGTTCTTTCGAATCTGAAACTTGAGTTTGCAAAGCGCGCGAAAATTTTTGGTAGGCATACACAAAAAAGATAATGTGATCATTACGAACATAAAGAAAAAACAAGAAAAACTTTGGGTTAGAATATATCTTGGATAGCATACATTTTATCGAAACACCTGAACTACCCTATGAAATAGCCACACTTTGGTCCGTGAGTCGCTCACAAACTGACCGTACCGCATGATACACACAAAAGAACAGAAACTAGGCTTAGCGACATGGGATGGAATTTTCGACCTCCACATAGACAGTGTACTCTACCGACATGTTTCGTGGTAATGTTGGCAGGACCTGTACTATCTAGCAATGTGGAATGGAACTGCTGAGGATCCTGGAGTGACTGTACAGCGCGCGTAGCGCGCCAAATATTTTGGGTTCTTATTAGAGAAATTGTCCTTTCTCACGCGCCATCAGGGACTGCATTCTCTATTGTATCGATTAAGACTCCCCAATGGGGGCCCCTGCCCCCACCTGGCGCCATCCCTGTTCAGTGTTCAGTGTTTCTTCAATATTTTCCTCTTCCCCTAACCCTTAAATCCCCCGACTAAGGGATTTTCCCCCGAATGACTTCGGAGGTGGGGGGCTGTTCCCCCCGCCCCCCCCCCTTTGAACACGCTACTGTCAGAAGGCCGTATACGGCCGTATCAACGGCCGTCTGTGTAATTGGACGAGTGACTGAGTCCGTCGGCAACTCGGGGAAAGAAAGGGAATTAAAGGCTTCCGTATAGGCGCACTATTTTGGGTCATATGACTTTCTTGAAAACTACTTTCTGCATATTTTTCCTCGCTTTTATCATTACCATGGAGAACAGCACCCGATTACCTATGGAGAGGGCATCCCTAGCCCATTTTCTAATCCCTAACCTTGACTTGAAACACATTTTGCAAATTCCTGAGGATCCGGTTTACCCACAACCATCGTGGGAAAAAATGATGCATCCTGGGAAAAATAATGCGTGCTGCACGTGTCTTTCCTTCACTGCAATCTCAGGTTTTTAACTTTTGAACACCAAAATGAAACAGATACAGAACCCATCCTGGCGTTCAAAGCATATTTTGAACACTTGTGTTAAGATTCTGAACACTTTTTCTCCCTTTCTGAACGCCGGACGCCTATTTGAACACTTACCGTGTTGGAACGCCTGACACGCCTAGTATTCAAATGAACGACAGGTTCAGTTCCTGAAGTATAGTGGCATCACTGGAGGAATAGCCTCACACATTAAAATTATTCGGAATCTCTTCATTTGATAATGGATTATGAACCAAAATATATCTATCCTGCATGAGACTTAATTTCTTACCCAGAGATTATGCTAAAACCTCAAAGCTTCCGGGGGCGAAGCCCTCCCCCCATACCCCCACCAGTGGCCCTAAAGAGGGCCCAGTGTTTTAGCCAGCAGCTATTCTGCGACATGTCGCATGAACGGCGACAAATAATCCACAAAAAAATCTGACAAGTAAATTCTACCCGGGTGTAAATTTTAAGGTTCCTCATTATTGCAGAAATCCACTCAAATAGTGCACCATTTGCAATCTAGGCACCTTTCAAACTCCAAAAATTTCTAAAGGGGAGGGGGACATTCCCCCAGGCCACAGATCAGTAAATGTCGCATTGAAAAAACGTTCTAGCTAAAACACTGGAGGGCCTCTGGACCCCAACCGCTTAAAACTATCACGGTCTGACGAGAGGAATAGCCTAGTACATTAAAGTTATTGGGAATCTTTACATTTGATGATGCATTATGAACAAAAATATATCCATCCTGAGACTTAATTTTTCACACAGAAATATGCTTAAACCTCAGAGTTTTCGGGGGCTTCGCCCCCTGGACCCAAACAGGGGCCCTAAGGTGGACCCTGGACCTACCCGCAAAAGCTCATTTTCGCGCTACGCATACCAAATCTGTCGGCAAAGCATAATCTCTACACACACCCCAAGATAACACCTTCGCTATACGCCCCTCGTTACACCAACAAATCCAGACAGCTGATTTGTACACCGGGGGATTCGCGCGTAAGTCTACTAAATACGCGTGCGAATTCTACGCCTTGAGTGCACGTGTGCTTCATTGTTTTCTTTCAAAATGGCGTCCGTATAATGCGTATGCATAAGGTCGATAAGTATCTTACACTCGAATGGCCATAATCGAATCGTTTCATAGGTAAACATTTTGAGGATGTTGCTAAGAATTAAAACTGTTGAGAGACGGTTTAATTTTCATGGAATTTCATCAATTTGTGAACCACAGATTTATAAAATGTTATAAGTGCAGATGAAAAAATTTTTACTCCCGTGTCATAAAATCTAACAATCCTCCTGCGTCATAAAATCTAAAAATCACTAAACCAGATAACATAACGGTTCACTGTGCTGTATAATCACCTTCTGTGGTCGTCTAAAAAGCACAATATCGACCTTTTCTTTGCATACTTACGGAAAGGCTATCGTTGACTCACTGACTAAACATAAGTTTTCGTAATCAATATATTCCACAACGGCATTAACAAACGGACTGGTATTTTTTCTAACCTTCAAAATTTGTAAATACCCAGGTATATATGTTTCTTCGGAGAGGAAAGCCATCTAATTGAAAGATAAATAATTAGAATTAGGTTCGATGCAATGTGAAACATATCAGTAGGCAAGCCATTGGTCTAAACAGCCTTTAAAAAATGTTATGTGGGCATTTTTTAATACATTCAAGCAATCACCCATGCTAGATCCAGTCTACATAAAGTAACGAATAAAGTTAGGGGCTGGCACGTGTAAAAACAATTTTGTTGTCATTTTTGAACACAAAAATGATTTTCATGATTTTTGTGCATTTCATATTTCCAAATGGCATACTATCAGGAAAATATACATTTTAGTCAATCTGTACCCTACTTTGGTCAATATTGACAAAATAAAGTTACAAAATCTAAAACATTTTATCCTGAAAATTGCCATTATCTCAAAATACAGTTTCAACCGGGAAATACGGTTTCATGTGCATCAAACTTAATTCGACCTTAGTGCATTTTTTTCTTTTTGTCTGTTACCGAGTTCAGGTTGATTTGGTCACACCAGGGGGGGGTAGCTAGGATAGCTAGGGTAGCTAGGATGAAATTTTTAGGGGTTGGCCTAGTATCAAATGGGGGGGGGGTCACGAGAAAGATCGCCGTCCTTAATTCTTACACATTTATTAGGACTCACACAGTTTTAGGGTGGCTTGCAAACATCTGCCAGGCCCCCGTAGCTACGGGCCTGGACCACACAAGTCGCGCTCAGGAAGTAAGAGCACAGTACCATCTTCAACATGGGGCTCAGAGGCTCCTGAGCTAGTCGTAGCTCCCAATTTTAGTGGTCGTCAGTGGCGAACCAGGGCGAAGCCCCGGAGGCTCTTGGTATTTACGAAATAGCCAGGAAAAAACAGTATTTATACTGTAGGAAAAACAATATTTATAACTGTCCGCAAATAGCTTTGAATTTGCACTAAGCAGACTGTAAAACGGTAGGTTGTCTACTTTTTTTTCAAAATGGCCTTATTCATAGTAACAAATGGTCTATTACCCATGATTTAGCGGGTTTGATGGATCTGAGGACTTGTGGATTATCGTAAAGGTTCTACTATTTTCAGTAATTAGGCCTATACTCCAACTTTGTTCTATGGGATATCAAAATGAGACATATTGGGTATTAGACAAATGCTCGTAAAGCTCTCCAAAAATAGCACCTTCGCAAGTGTTTTAGTAATGTTTGCCTACATTTTACAGTACATAACAATGAACTAACTACTAGTAGCAGTGACTGCCAACCAAACAGATCTAGAAATCATAGTTTGCCCTTTTGTTCAATTTCATAATAGCCAGGGTTAACCGACAGATGACTTCTTCATTATGTGGCAGGCTTGAGGGTTGGGAGAATCGATAATTTACGGGTTGAACAGGATTTTGGACCTTGAAACCCCAGTGTCCTATTTGAGTTGAATTATTTCACATTTAGCTTATATGAACGCTCAAAGAAAGCCAAAAATTGTATTTTAGCATGGTTACTTCATTTTACATTCCAAAAACAATCTATTCCAATCAGAACCCCCTAATTTTGATTTTTTTATATTAACTCTTATAAATTTCAGGAGGGGAATGATAGTTTCATCGACAGTCTTTGGTGTGGGGACCATGCACCTTGGTCCACAGTCCCTCCTGCATACAAAACAGAATAATACACTGATATCAAAGTAGGTTGGGCTGTAACGCCACTGTTGTTTTTGCGAACTTTGTCTACAGAAGGTATAGCGCGCAGTCGGAAAGCGAGTCTCCTTTGTGATCATTGCAACATAAAATGAAGCCACTTTCAGCCACTGCTCGTTAAAAACACCGCACATTGAAACAACCCAACTGTAACCCGGCTGTGAAAACCAGACGGGTTAAATCGGTCAGCTTAGTGTGTGCCAGTTTTTTTCCCCTACGAGACTGTTGGTCTAGACTGCAACCCGACTGCCGGTCCTTGTAGTGGCCATATTGGGAATATCAGCCCTGTTTGATAAGCATAGCGGTGTCGGTGGGGGATGTTGTCCCAGTTGGGTCTGGTCTTGGTAGTGTTGGGTTGCCATCGACCCAGTCGCGACCTAATTTTTATGCATCAGCCAATAAAAAAGCGTTTAGAAATCAGGTGACCGGTGTAGAAAGTCAACTTGGTGGCCCCATGTGTGACTGATGAACAGAAGATAGACTTATTATCCACCCAGGCAATGCATTGTTGATCAATCTTCGATCAATCTGCGACACTATACAACTGGCCACCTCTACATAAAACCCCACCTAGAGAGAGTTACATCACATTCCAAAAAGCTTCACTTGGGAACAAACTGTTTAGTTCATGATAAACATTTCTGATGGTGTTTTGCTTTCCAAACAGCAATGATTTCTCCAAAACACAATAGTTTTCTGAATAATGTTGTGGTAAACACAAGTGATATAGAAATTTTCTTATTAGCAATTATTGTTCCAACAAGATGTAACAACTTAAAGAAAAATAGAAGTTCTCCAACACAGTAAAAGGCATTAAAGTAACATTTACCACCAGATTTTATTTCGTTTTGGGGGAAAACGATGTCATCATAAAGTTTCTCAACATTTCTGTAGCTTCAAAAAGATTTTTCTGACAAAGAAAATATCTATGAAAGGCAGTGACATTTTTCCGCCAGACCACAAAATTTTCCCTACAGATGGAAGTTTGAAAAATTCTTTGGAATGTAGCACCCTTACACCCCCTCAAGTGACCTCCTGTTTGGAACAGAAGAGTCGAAAAAAAACTGAAACAACGAAAATTCTGTAAATTTCAGCTCAAATTTTGAGCTGTTAGAGGTTAATTGAGAGGGTGAATGATCGCTGTGAAGAACTACATACTTTTTTGTGCACGCTAAGGTTACATGCCGAAAGTGGAAAAATTCCCATATCAAACATCTTGTAGAACCCAAGAATTACTTATCCCTACATCATTATAACTTTATTTTGAGATAATGGCATTTTCTTCAATAGAAAGTATTTTTTGCACCTTTATCTTGTCAATATTGACCAAAGTAAAGGTAAAAACAACTAAAAGTAATGTTTTTTTGATAATGTAATCCTGACATATATAAAATACATCAAAATCACAAAAATCATATTTTTGCCAAAAAATGGTAAACACAGTGGTCAACATAAGCAAAACATGACTTTTCATGTGTTTATGAGTTTTCATAATGAATGCAAGGCAATTCAAATCAACTCAAACTCAATTATGCTAGTTCGTATTTTATTAGAATTTACAAATGCATCACATTCTAAAACGTTCTTTTTGGCAAAACGTCTCAATTTAGTGCTTTTAAGGAAAAGTTATGGGGTTTTATCTTCGTTGAAGGTCAAAATATTCACTTTATCACAATGGCTAAAGTATAAAAATTTACTGGTATGCTTTTGAGTCAATATTGAACTGTTCTTGTTCCCATAAGAAATGATTTTTTACATAGAAAATAATATACTGTATATCATGGTAACACTATTTTGAGATATCAGGCATTATATGCTCTAGAAAGTCTTTATTTTCTTTTTTTTTTCTTTTGTAAGTTTATTTTGTAAACATCGACCAAAATAGGGTTCAGGTTAACTAAACTATGTTTTCCTGATAGTAAAATTATTAGGAAATATGAAATGCACAAATATCATGAAAATCATATTTTTGCCCAGATTATGACCCTAAAAATTATTTTTACACGTGCCAGCCCCCTAACTTTATTCGTTACTATATGTAGACTGGAACTAGCATGGTTGACTGCTTGTACTAAAAATTGCCCACATAACATTTTTAAGGCTGTTTAGGCCAATGGCAGTCTTGCTGTACCATGGCGGTTGTGCTTCTTTCAGTAGTATATGATGGGTATAAAAACGCAATCTCCTCAAAAATCATGTCACCTTTTCCATAGTGTTTATTAAATATTTAAGAGAAAGAGTGAGCTTTCGTGCTTTAAACCAATAATTTCCTTCATATTGTGGAAAATATTTACTAAAATCTTGTTTTATTACATAGCTCTCGTTTCATTATCTTTCTTGCAATTTCCAATTGATTCTAATGATAAAGTCACGATATGCAAATTCCACAAGAAATTAACTTGTAGCAAATGTCGGCTTGTTTTAATAGCCTTAGATTGCCTTGAATTATTTTAAATTCCAATCCTCCATTCGTCCTTGAAATTGTAAAAGTGAACTCTGTCTGCTATTTATTTGACTCACCACATGATTGTAATCGTTCTCGTTGAGTTGACTTCCATCAGCATCATCCTGCGTTTAAACAAAACGGAAGCTTTTATTTCTGTCATGAAGAAATGACATACCTTCTAACTTGTGATTTTTACATTGAGCAAGCAACAGTCTTTACGTATAAAATAGTGTTGCTTTCAAACTAAAGGGTGTAAATAGAATTGACACACCTCAATCTTCTAGCTAGTGATTCATGTGAACATCAGGTTTGTTTCACACCACCGCTGTTTTTAATGTTATGCAAATATCTTTAAGGCAGTATACTCCTAGTTTTCTCCTTTCAGTAATTTTCCATATGTCTGTATTGCTCTCCATATAACAAGCCAAAAAGTGTTCTTAATACTTTGGTTACAAATTTTGATTTTCTGCTACATAACTGTACCACATTTATCGCATGGGTGTAATTGAAAAACACATGTAATACAATTTTTTGTCTTTAAAACCATTTAAAGAAAGCGGCTTTTTACACCTAACTTTTTTCCTTTTGTGAACTTACCTCCCATTGACCGTTAGAGAGATTCAGTCTATACTTCGGAATCAATACACTATTTTCCCAATAGACTAGGATAAAAAGTAAAGATTCATTACTGAACTGCAGTGCAATATTTCTGAAAGTTCTAATAAAGCAGAATGGCAGCCTTCAGCAAATTAGTGGGGTGTAAGCAATTAGTTGTCACATGATATCTGTTCCTGCTTCATTAAATTTTTAAAACTCAGGAACATACACTGATGGTTCTTGACGTATTATCTTTAAGTAACTTTCACGTAGGTAGAAGGGGCGGATCTAGGGTCTTTTCTGAGGGGGTCCAACAAAAGAATTTGTAAAATTTTGGTTTCCATAAACGTCAGCGATTATAAAATTTACCGCATAGTGACAAAGAAAGGATAAACCAGAGACATGCAAAAACTGGAATCAAAATCTGGAATCTAAAAGGTGAAATTGCAAAGCACGCAAAGCGCACGATTTTTTTTTTTTTTTTTTTTTGTGGTAAGCCTACACTTATAAGAATTTGTACTAATTAAAAACTTATATAGACCAATTGTCCCGACAATTGGGCCCTATCGAACATAACTTTATTTTAGTTCCCTCCTCGAGTCACTAGCCCTACCGTACGAGTACGACAGACACAAGTGAACGTTAACCAGGTTTAGCGAAATACGATTCAGTTCCCGACATTCACACAAATCCATGTATTCTACTTATTAACTTGAAAAGGTGGAAAGGGTTTATACTATATTTAGTTATAAGTAAAACAAAACTGAGGAAGAGTAGACAAAGCGTACCGAAAATTTTGAGTTTTATCCCAGAAATTACCCTTAAGAAAGCTATAGGTGGCGTTAGAATTTTCCCAACAGGGGGGCCGGGCCATGTCAACTACCCGGAGTTTCGACATTCCCTATTTCGAGGGGATGATGAGAAGGGCAAATAGAGGAGCCCCATTATACCATAACATTGCAGCCGTATTTTCCATTAAATCACTTAATACTTCAAGATCCGAGTTGCGCACTGATAGTGTTCTTTGAATCTGGATCGTGAAATTGAAAAGCGCGCGAAGCGAGCGAAAATTTTTGATATAGGCTTACACATATAACATATGACGAAACGAAAAAAGAGCTGTAGTGTTTGTAGACCGCATCGGGTGTAAAATACATTGTATCGAAACCACCTGGACTAGACGATAAAATAACCAAACTTTGCTCCGTAAGTCGCTCACTAACTGACTGTACCGCATGACACACACAAGAGTACACCAACTAGGCTTTGAGATGAGAGATGAAAGTGACGACCTTTACATAAACTATGTACTCTGCCTATGTATTACTTGGTAAGGTGGACAGACTTGTGCTATCCTGCTACTATGTGGAATGGAACTATTGAAGAAAATAGAGTGAGTCTACAGCGCGCGTAGCGGGCCGAAAATATGGGGTTCTTATTAGAGAAATTATCCTCTTGAGAGCAAAAAAACAGGTAAACCGTCGGGGCGACTAGTTGTCGTCGGGGACTGCATACTTTCGACTAAGACTCCCCGACGAAACTGTAAAACTTCCCCGATAAGAGGCCAGCCTTCCCCTACGGGGGGCATGAACCATTCCCCCACCTGGCGACACAGCTATCTCGACTGGGGGAGGGTGTTATAATACTGTATGTTGTAGCCCTTATATAGTTGCGGCGCGACTGTCAAAAATACTCTGTTAGAACAGATGACTGAAGTCGAATGTTTGCTTTTTATTTGCGACAGCAGGCCTGTCATCGGTCCTCAGACATCAAAAAATTGAACCGACTGACATTGCGTTATTTGACCTCATGGTGATTTTATAAGTCATTTTAGAATGAAACAAACACCGATTCGTCTATTGTGGCTCCTGGTCAACTCTTGGCTGTGGACTTTAACTTAAGATTGGCTTTTTATTCCCATCACTAGGGCAACACTATAAAAGAAGAGAGTTATTTCAGACCATGAATATCATAGCGAAACGTGTTTACCTACTCTCTCTTGTTTATGAGAGGGGAGATACTAGCGGGTGGAGGAAAGGTTTCGTACACTCTAAAAGCATCCTGATTAAATTTAACCAGTATCGGGGTCAATAGTTTTTCATACATTTCCTGGTTAAAATAACCGGGAAATGCGGGTTAAAATTAATATTTTTCTTGTTATTTTAACGACTGCTTAGGAATCCTGATAAGAATTTAACATTTTCCTGGTTAAATTTAAGCAAGATTTCTTTTTTTACTTTTAACCAGGAAATGTATGGAAAATTATTGACCCCATCCTGGATAAATTAACCAGGATTTAACCAGGATATTTTTAGAGTGTAGATGTAGCGTTTAGGGAGTGTGAACAGATCATTATTTTGTAAGACCAAAACATGCACTAGCAGTGACCTTTTGGAATCAATATTAAAACCCAATAGTAATTCGTTGCCTAAAGCGTTAGCTAGTGAGTAGGACGTTATATCCGCGTGTTTTGTGTTACTTGCAATGCCCAAGCAAGCCACACGTGGTTCCAAGCGAAAAGTGATTAGAGTGCCTGACTGTCACGCAGGCAGTAAGACATATTGCAGTAACATTCTCTGTAAAACGATTGCACTGTTTCGGGGCGGGCAATATAGGCTGCCGTAGTCAAATATATTGCAGAAATTTTCTGCTATACATGGCTAGACTTTCACCGGTGGATTGATCGATACTGAATGGGTAAACAAAATCTCCTAGGAACTGGCCAACTGTCACTACGTGTGAAACTGTCTCGTTTTTATTTTTTTAAGGCTAGTGTGAAAAAAACTCAATTTTGAAAAAGCGCAAACTGGGAAATTTGATGGGGGCCGGACGTCGGCGACCCCCCCCCCCCTGGATCCGCCACTGGTTAGTGCTAGATTGTTGAATTATTTTACTACATTGTTGAATTATTCAAACGTAATTGTAATCCTAAAAAAGGGAGAAGCCATTTCTATTGCAGTTTAAATAAATTTATAAACTATCACCGAACTACGTTGCTGAATTACATCAACATTTTTTCTAAAATCTAACCAGGGGCGGATCCAAGGGGGGGTTTTAGGGGTTTAAACCCCCCTTTGATTTTCGAGGATTTTTTTTTTTCATTTTGTATATATATTGTTTATTTTCCCCGGTATGTTTTGAAGGTTATTTTCAGTTATAACAATGCAATTAACATGCCATAATTATAAGTTTGCTGCACAGCGTATTTTTCCTTCTATCGTCCCGATTCTCTCTCATTCGAAATCCTTATACAGTCAGTGAGTCCTTCAAGAGGAGGTCCAGCCTTAATCTTGGTTCCCATATGCAATGAAATCGCATCCAGTAGTGCCTAACTCTGTTTTAAAAAATGGGAACGCGACTCCAGCTTTTTACTTGTACTCTCGCTGAAAAATTCAAATATTGTGTTGACTGAAAGTGGTTGTCGTTGAATTGGAATCACTTAATATAATCAGAAATCGAGAAGGCTAATCATACTTTGGAAATTCGTTGGATGTAAAGACGTTCAGGGAAAATTAGACTGTTCAGTTGGAACATACATCTAAAGAAGTTACCATTGTTCTGGAAGGTATTATAATCCAAAATTCGCTTATATACTGAATCCCTTTCATTTGTTATACAAGATATATTCCTTTTTATCCAAGAGTACGTTATGACCAAGATCACGTTTAAACATTATTCCATGCAAAAGAGTGGGTGTCTGCCTGGAGTTTCTTGCATATGGGAAGTGCCAGTGACCTGTAGGCGGTATTTTAGCTTATTTTCCTTCGTGCCTCTAGACGACATGGTTGTATGTACAGCAAGGGAGGGTATCAAAAAACGTAATGTTTCCATAGAAATGACAAACATACAAAGCATGAAACATGAAGATGGCCTAAGTATAGATTTTAAGGTCTGAGAAGGGTCAATTTTTCTTGGTTCACGCCGAGCAGTGATGGCGCAAGGTGGGGGACAGGGGGCCATGGCCCCCCGTCGGGGAAGTTTTACACTTTTTTACAGTTTTTTTTTACAGTCGGGGAGTCTTAGTCTTAGTCTTTATACGGTAAAGTGTGTAGTCCCCAACGGCGACAAGTCGCCCCGACGGTTTACCTGTTTTCTGTTCTCAAGAGCAGTGGCGTCGGCACGGGGGGGGGGCATGGGGTGCGTGTGCCCCCCAATCGATATCAGAAAATTTTTTTTGAAAATTTTTAAATGATCTCAAGAGGCGTTTAAGCTATAGATTTCCGTAGGGGGTAGGGTGAGGTGTGTTTTCAGCCGAGTGATGGATCTGTGGTTATCATTTTCAATCACAAATGGTTCTCAAACTATCAGAATTATCCCAAATCTTTCGCAAACTATCAAAATTTTCGCGCGCTTCGCGCGCTCCAAACCTTATCTCAGTGATATCCTTGTTGTCAATAATTTCCGGTAGCAACTCCCGTAGAAGCACAGTAACAAAAGTTGAAGGCTGTTTATGAATTCTCAGTAAAAGATTGGCTCAAGTTGTGATTGGCATATAGGTTTGTTGAGGAATTGAAAGTGTTTCGATGCAGAGGATCATGAATGCAGGTTTTGTCATTGTAATCTTATTAAATGAAAAATTTCGGCGCGCTTCGCGCGCATTCGTCACGGTTTGCATCCCATCTTATGGCCATTATTAAGGTTGTAATACATGCAACTATTCTGATAACACTTTTCCGAGAAACATAAGTATATCTCCAACCTCTATAGGCCTATGGGATCTTTCAGTCTAATTTGTAGCATGATCTGGAAGGTTGAAAGTACGTATTTGCCGTCCGTTATACATTTTTTCAAATGCAGCCATTACCGGTAGGCCTATAGATGTCGATTGTTAATACACTTACGACGAAAAAGCATTTTCAAGTGCGCTGTTTAGTCCTACACCCCTTTTGCTATACCTAGAAGGTGTTTGTCTGGGTTTTCGTTCAGAATTTGTAAACATACGACAGTTGCAAAGTGCTCGGCATCATACTCTATAGTATCATTTGGATGTCACGTAATAAGCATCATGTCAGTGCCCCATTTTATATAATTAATCCAGAGCTTCCAGGAGGCCCTATACCGCTGCCTGCCAGCCTTAGAAATACCCTTTCATAATTCACAATGAAGCAAAGGAAAATTTTCGTAACGTCCAAGAATGTTTCCGTGGACTCAACGCACGTAATTTTAAGTAAAATCTTTCCCCGAATAGAAGGCATTAATTAAAGTAGCCAAAAGTGGGACTTCAGAAGGTTTGCTGACAACATACCCTTCTGTTGGACAACATATTCTCCTCTTTCATCTTACCAAAAAATAGAATTCACTAATGTTTGGATATTTTCCAGCCATATATGATCAGTTCCAAACGTATCCCAAAGGTAGCACCGTTTTGTATCTAAGCAACCTTAACTTAAAAAAATTTTTTCAAGGGGGGACACCCCCTCCCCTTAGACCCCTCACCCAGGTCAGCACCTTCATGAAGTGACAAAGGAAAGATTATCACTGCTGTATACTGTCGCAGGGACGCATACTCTCCTCTTTCACCTAACCATACTCTCCTCTTTTGCTTAACCAAAACTTTGAATTCATTTAAATTATGGATATTTTCCAGCCATATATGATCGGTTCAAAAAATATTCCAAAGATATCACCATTTTGCATCTAAGCAACCTTAAATTAACAAAATTTTCTCAAAGAAGAGGATACCCCCCTCCCCTTAGACCCCTCACCCAGGTCAGCACCTTTATGAAGTGACAAAGGAAAGATTATCACTGCTGTATACTATCGCAGGTACCCATAAATAGGTAAAATTTATGCAGACCTGGGGGAAAACTGAGGTGGCATTTGGACGTCATCTGTGCCCCCCCCCCCCATCACCAAATCCTGGTGGCGACACTGCTCAAGAGGACAATTTCCCTTAAAAGAACCCAAAATTTTCGGCGCGCTAGGCGCGCGGTAGAGTCACTCCAGTTTCTCCAGTACTTCCATTCTACATTGCTAGATAGCACTAGACCTGTCAAACTTAACAAGTAACATGTAGGTAGAGTACGCAGTTTATGTAGAGGTCGTTAATTCCATCCCATATCGCAAAGTCTACTTGCTGTTGTCTTGTGTGTGTCATGCGGTACGGTCAGTTGGTGAGCGACTCAAGGAGAAAAGTTTGGGTATTTCATATTAGTCCAGGTGGTTTCGATGAAATGTATGTTATCCCTGATATGGTCTACAACCCCTACAGCTTTCTTTTTTCTTTTTGTTCTTAATGATTACATATATTTTTTGTGTAACCCCCCCCCCCAAAAAAAAAAAGTCGCGCGCTTCGCGCGCTTTGCAATTTTACGTTTCAGATTCAAAAGTACACTATCAGTGCGCAACTCGGCTCATGAAGTATTCAGTGATATTATGCAAACATGCCCTGCAATGACTTGGAATATTTAGGCTCCTTCATCCCCTCCTACTACCCCCTCGACATAGGGGCTGTCGGAACTTCGGGTCACTGCATGATCCGGCCCCCTGTCGGGAAAATGCTGTCGCTACCGACCTGGTCGGTTTACTTATTTTGGCTTTCAAAAGGGTCATTTCTGCGATAAAATCCAAAATTTTCGGCCCACTTTGCCCACTCTTCCTCAGTTCCGTTACTAATAGCTCAATATATCACAAATCCTTTCCACCTTTTCAAGTAACTTAATATAAGTAGAATACATGGATTTATGTAAATGTCGGTCATTTCATCTTATTTTGCTAAACCTAGTTAATGTTCTTTTGTGTCTGTCGTGCGGTACTGCTAGTGACTCGCGGAGGGAAGTTCAGCGTAGGTTATGCCCGATATGGCCCAACTGCCTTGACAATTGACCCATATACATATGCTTCAAATAAGTACAGATTCTTTTAGTGTAGGCCTATCCAAAAAATTTCGCGCGCTTCGCGCGCTTTGAAATTTCACAGTTTAGATTCTAGGAAAAACGATAAATCAGGGCGGAAATATATATCTCTAGTATATACAAATATTATGAAATATATGCCCCGCAATGTCATAATCTAATACAAAAGTTTTCTTCAAATCCTTCCTCACCAATTCTTCGACGACAGTCATGGCTGTCGGGGTTTCGGATCCCTGGCCCGCCGTCGGGGAGTCTGCCCCCCCCCGTCGGGCAAATCCTGGCACCACCCTTGACGCCGCGCCAACCGATGGTCGGGCTCCGCTCAGATAACGAGACAACCAAAAATCCCATGCATGCGATTAAGCCTACCAGTTTAATTTTAAGACCCCATACCAAAATACTTTCAGAAGATTTCAAAAAGAGAAACCAAGTTTTCTTTATTGAGCACAAGCGAGCAACTTTGAATGAGTCACTGTGAGTGCCTAGAGAGAGCACAACAAATGACTGAATGCTCCGAACCCCTGACGCCCAAGATCGTTATCGGGCTGTTTAGCATGCATCTCTCACAAGGAGGGAGACAACTTTCTGACAGGACATTTATCATAAATTTTCTGACACAGGGAATTTCAATGAAAGCTTGTTTTTATACCGATCAAAGAGCCTAGGAAACGCGTGGGAAATGCCATTTCCTGCAATCTGGGGGTCTTCTGGACCAAAAATTTTCTCTGTACGCTTCGCGCCAACACATGGCGGCGCTCCGCTTAGATAGTAACTATATCGCAAACCCCCCCTTTAGTGAAAACCTGCATCCGCCCCTGCTAACCTACCTTCAACGTTGTTCTTTGAAAGATCTTTAAAAACCGAAATATCGTCAAACTGTAAAGGTAAGACGCAATTTGTAAACCTGGCAAAAAATAAATCAAATTGCAGAAAAGCAAAACAAGTAATCGCAACTTCTATTATTTAGTGATCTGAGTGAAAACTTGTAGCGTTATACCGTTGGAATAAGTTGACGCTGCGTTATTTTAGAGGAAGTACTTAGTACCGGTACATCATTGGGTCTAGACACCATTTAAAAGGTTGTGCATTTCACGTGGGCATAGAGCTGATACTGCAAAATAATGCTTTTAAAGTAAATTTAATGTAGAAACAGCTTCAGTTCATCTATAAAGATATATCTAACCCTTAGAATGTAACTGTCAAACTAGGAATTATAAACCTTACATTCCCTAATGGGTCAAAATATATCTTTAAAAGCCTATACACTTTAATCGTCAGTGTGTATTCTTTAACTGACTGTATAAGATTAAAGAGTGCTCCATTCTTTGAAAATGTATATTACGCAATGAACCTGATGGCCTCTCTTACGGTCGCTGTTGCGTTTGCAATGCGTTTAGCCCTCAGGTCAAGAATTTTGAAGAATCAATTGTCATATTTTTTTAGAATTTTACATAAAGTTATGAAAAAGCCATCAATTTCGTATCAACTTTAAGGGAAACAAATACCAATTTGAGTAATGAGGGAAACATCCACACTAGTGCATTCAAAATTATAAATACACATTACATATGCAACATTTCATACTGAAGCAGTTAAAAAATAGATTATGAACAGTGTAAATTGAATTGGGATCCCTATTTTGTATTCAGTTGAACTTAAGTCTTTTGTAAAAGGATCATTTTCGTGGAGGAATGTGCTATTATCGTTAGCCTGTTTGTCTATCAATGATATTGCATACATAATAGAAATGCGATATACGTACTTCAGGGTTCTTAGCCGCGGGCATTTTGATGCAAAACCGAAGAGCCTTTTTACGTCTTGTAAATCCGCTGTTCTTAAACTTTTGTTTCTAAAATCGATATTTAATTGTGTGAAATTGGTTTTGCTAGTTAACCGTTGGTTTAATGTTGTTGTTATCACTGACGCTTTACGGTCTACAGAACCAAAGCATCCACGAAGTATAACACTTTTGATATAAACCTGTAAAAATAAAAAAAAAGAAATATTCACTGCTTCCTTACGTGAGCTGTTAGTTCAAATGACAAACAAGGCATAAAATTTCGAGGTCAAAGAAAACGAACATACTTTTTTTACGTTACCATTGTAAATTGTGAATTCTAAAAGTTTACAGCAGGAACATAATCAAAAAATGTTTTACACTTTCGCTTCAGTGTTTGTCGTTAATATCATGCATGCCAATTACGACTAATGAGCATGAGAAAGAATTGAAAAAAGTAACCCTTACCTAAAGTTGCTAAGAGTATTTGGATGTCTATATGCTCATTCTTGGCCAAACAATGTTAAATATGTATAACAGTTCACACCTAAAATTGCAAGTCTGTATTCTTTTAACCTTTTGTAGGAAGTGACAAATAATAAAGTAACAGCATATTAGTTCCTGTTTGTCATAGGACCAGGGAGGTGTTATTTTCAAATATTCGATATACTGATGTAAGGAGCCTGTTTCTATTGTTTTTGTTAGTCACTTTCACCTTGTAAGTACTTTGCTATTAAAAAAAGGCTTAGCTTCTACAAACCCCCTTCTTTGTTGCAATGTTGAGCAGATAAATGGCGGATTTCTGGAGCTTTTCATCACCACTTATTTCGACACCCATGAAACATACTTTACGAAGAATTTCCTCTACTTCCTTATGCTCATTGTTTTTAATTTTGTCCAATGCCTCACAAAGATGTTCGTTTCTTTCTTGGAGATATATCATCAATTCTGTAGGAAAACAGTAAATGCGCACTGTGATGAGACATTCGTGAGTCCAGTTTGCTTTTTGTACTCTTTACTAGACGTCTAGGTCCACCTGTGGGTAATAACTTTACAAACCATTTTAAATATTCAGGTATTTTTGTACTATGTGAGTATCAATGTTACCACAACTATTTAGTTTTACAGTCAAATCTTCAACGATTTGCTCTTTTGTATCCGTGTTAGAGAATACCTTCGCACTTGATGCATTTTTCCATTGCAATGCAGCCCAAAAATAACCCTTTATTCAGGCTGTTTTAGATTACTATTTGTACTAGATATAGCATTAAAAGGTCTCACTCTAAGTGGACGCAAACCAATGTAGGTAGACCCACTTACCTTCAGTATCTTTATTTTTGGAAGGCTGAGAAGGTAGCATTTCATGTCTCTGATAATATAATACAATTAAATGGCAATGTTCAGGTGAAGGTTATTGCTCATCTACTTTAAAGGGTATTAGGAAAATGAATTCTTAAATTTCCAGAAACACCTAATCGAGCTACGTAAGTTACGGAATTCAGGTAAGGTAAAAGAAATTAAAGAAAGTTACGGAAACTTTGAAGGCTGTATCACATACTATCTTTATCTATCTGTATGCACGTTTGTTGTGTCGCTAACCCACGATGGGAGGTTAATGTTTACTGCAGCATCTCCTGTTTCTTTTATTTTATAGGCACAGCTCTACGTACTACAAATATGAATTTAAAGTAATCAATGTCACTGACTGTACAAAATTAAAAATTGGAAGGGAATGAAAATCTTTATTGGTAATGCTGAAATATGTACCTTTACCACATACGTTGATTGTTCGCAAGTTGTTGAAATATTCTCATATTGTTTTATTACTAAGTTAGAGATGTAAAAGTGGACTATCTTTGATGATTTGACTTTTAAAAGAAAAGTGTGAACTGGTTACCTCTTCATTGATGATTTCCGATGTCGATTGCCGCAGTTTCTGTCTAATGACTAAGATAAGCAAAATTATAACTCTCGTTATAACAATACCTATCAGACTCACTGCAAAATATTTTTGAATCATGCCTTCATACTCTTGGTTCAAACATTGTTTCTAAATACCTTCAGTTTCAGCCGACTAATGCTATTGAGTATCTTCAATATTAATGTGACAACACTCCAGTGAGGTAGTGGACTTCTAAAGGTAAAGGTAATTAATCACGACCATGATTTTGCATTCCAACTAAAAAGTGTTGCTTTACCTAACAAAATAATATACTCTGCTACGTTACTTAAAACATTATTGTAATAGCAAACCACTAAATTTACTAATTCTCCCCTTCGTTCGTAGAACAGTAGCACCCACTCTTCGTCTAAAAACAATCAGAAATGTTGGTCAACAAAAAATTGCCATACTTTTATGAAATCGTATGATTATAAAACATTATAATTCGGTCCCATACCTTTATATATGAAAGCAGCACCTATTACCAGAACTACAGCTACAATAACGATGATCGTAGTCGCTAGTTTTTTAGGCGGTGAAAGATTATTCCTAACGGTAGCCTCAATTGTTGTTACTTGTAGCACTGTTTGGTATAGAAAAACACCAAGACACATTATTTGATCATACTTCTTAACGAACCATAGCCACTCCCACGGATGATGAGGAAGGCTTCTTGATACCATTTGAATCATCAATTGTACGATTATTCAATACACAATATTTAGGAAGCCTAATAGCTAACAACTGTCATGTAACCTTTACAAATTAAAAAATAAGACTGGTCCTCTTTCCACTCGAAAGTCTCAAGCAACGTGTCAATGTATCCATTAAATTTTGTGTTCGTCTGATGTAAGCTTTGTTTTAACGTATACAATTGCCATATTTACTGTATTGTACAAAATAGATTTTTCAGGGGTTCTGCCTCGCTTTTAAGATCGATTGTCTCTGCAGTTACTAGTCATATGCACTATGGCACATGATATAGGTGATGATACATGGACAAAGAAATTAGATAATGTTACATTCTCACATCACAGAGCTGTTGTGCAACTGGATCTTACACATAACACCCCTCACAGTAGTAGGCTTGTTTCTGCCGTCTCAGATAGAATATTGATAGTATACCAATGACCTACAAAACTTTTATCAGCCAAGATATGTTGGAATAACTTTGTTTCATAACTCCGTTTTACGTGTGTGCAAGCACCACCAATACGAAGTACATCACAAATGCCGGGCTTGCTTAAATGTGGAGGTGGAAAGGTCGGTAGAAAAGATTTTTAGAGAAGGATAACAGGAGGAATCAGTGATCCTAGGCGAAAATTCTAGAATATTGGAATTAATTCACCATTAAAGAGGCTGGGAGAGGGAGGTGAAAAGTTATGGACTGTGAGAGCTGACGATCTATATTTATGGATCGAGGAACGTCGTCACTTGGAAGCAACATAACAAAAGAAACAAACCAGAAATGTCACCTCCATATGAGGAACCTCATTAATTAAGATAAGTGCAGAATAACCCCTTTTAATTTCACTTAAGCGCATAATTTAGATATAATGGTGGGCTGATATTATATTCATACCTTCCGAAAAAATTAAATCAATAGTTGTCGCCATGTCAAAAAGAGCCACATCGGGACTGGTGACCTTGCAAACCAATGTTATTCTATCGCCTGCTCTAAAGTTGGAATGGTATGCTGACGTTAGAGAAATATCAAACGTGCCCATCCTCTCTTCAACTGAAATATTTTGAGGTTTAAAGGAAATGGATTCTTGTTTTTTAAATGCCATCCAATGAAGCTGAACCTTGGGACGAATCCCATAAACGCTGCATGTAAGGTTTCCTTCATCTTCCACATCTAGGACGCAGTACTTATCATGATTACATCCTTCAATTACCGGATAGTTAGGTATTGGGTTGACTGTAAACAGAAATTACCGGAACTTCATCATTTGTTATAAAATGGCAAAACACTAAACACGGAAGATATTTAAATGGAGCTTGATTTTTGTAATAATATAAGCTAGTATTCTAAAAAGTAAAATAAACATAAATTTGCAAAATATACGCAAATTTTGTACTGATATGTTATGGTCAAGGACCGATATTTAACAGTGCGATCGCAAATACATTTTATACTGATAATCAGTGGCTCCGCCAATGGGTCATGGGGGCACTTGCCATCACCCTATCATAAGCTTTGATCCCCCTCCCCCACTTCCTCGCCTGCTGCAGTACAAAGTAATACAAATATACAAAAGTGGACAAAAGCTCAACATTTGCACCTGGCGGTTTAACCCCCTCCATCTTCTGAAATCGTAGCGATTCCACTGTTGATAATTGACTTAGTACAGTTGTGGCATAATGTGATAATACACGGGCAGTAGCTTGCTGTGATCCTCATGCATTCTACGTCTCGCTTACCATATAGGATTATCTCATACAGTGTGGTACCATCACTCACACCGTTGCCGAAGATACAACTGTACATTCCATTGTTTGCTATGTCGACTTGAGGTACTATCAAGGATCCGTCTCCACCCATCTCATAACCCTTTTCAAGTATTTCATTTCGCAAATTTCCCATCAATACAGCGTAAAGAAGCGGATGACTGAATCGTCGTGAAGGTAAATCCACTTCCCACCATGCTAAAAATCCAATTGAGTTTTCTGCACAAGGCAATTCTATTCTTGAATATCGTTCAACATATCTTACTACTGGTTCTGCATTTAAAATGCTCTGATTGCTGTTTTGCAGCAAAATGAGATACTCATTACTTTCAAGCATTTCTGGCAATGTGTGAGCAGTACAAGCTGCTAGGGCCAGCCGTGATGTGTATTTGAAAGCATCTGTAGTTGAAACTCTTGATGTAAACAGATGTCCATTTGATTCACTTTGCTGATGAAACGAAATGTTTTTGTCACCAAAAACAGTTTTCGTAGTCCATCGTAAGTGCACATTTGGTCGTGCAAGTTCCACGGAACAACTTAAGTTGTCCTTATCGATATTTCTGAAGCAGAGTTTGCTGACATTTTCACATGCGTCGACAGCTGGGAAACTTAATTGAGGTTTAACTATAAACGAAAGCGTAATAAAAAGAGTACCATTAAATAGTTTTTTATTAACCTTATTACTTCATTTAGATATTTAAGTTCAGAGCCTATAACCTGGTAGTTTTTGGATAACCCTAATTGTCATTAAGCAGTTTAATCCTACAACTGCAATATCTCCTGATATATCCGTCACAAATATTGACATATATTTACACCACTGAACTTTCACAAAATATTAAATGTAAACAGTTTGTCATATAATTACTTTTGCAAATGCATAGAATAATAGCAAAAAGCAATGAGTAATGTACAGGAAGCATCAAAAGACTGAGAAAGCAAAGCTTGTCCAAGTCAGAATTCCCATTTGGAATGGAGATAGGAGAGAGAAAATAAATCCGCCTACAAACACGTCAAATAACTTATGCAAAATGAGGAGTACGAAATAAATACGTTACAATGAAACCTTAACAAATAATTGATAATAATAGTTAAAATTCTATAAAGTGCTTCAGTCTTTAAATAAGTGCAACATTCTTTTGCTGTTTTTCGTACCTGAAACTTATACACTTTCAACACTTACCTATAACTATGACGTCAACATTGATAACAACTGAAACACTTGACTCTGATTGCAAATATTCTACTGCAAAGTAATGGTCATGTTTTAAAGATACGTTGGTGATGATCAATGATCCATTCGGGTATATGTCAAATTCTCCTGATTCATACCCACTTCCACTTTTCCTAAAATGTTTGTAATGTATAATGGGATACTCATTTCTGAGAATCGTTGAATTGTACCAAGATATTGCATACACTCCTCTAAGTGAACATAAAATAGTTCCTTCCTTGGCGAGTTCAATGTATTGCGGAGAAGTACACCATTTGCCGTCACCTATGAAAAACAAAAGTGTCACTTATAAGTAACAAACGAGCTATGGTAACTAAATACAATAATTTGTTTATTTATTTAAATTATTTTTAATCTACTAGTTTTCAAATAATTTAGTCACATATCTGCAAAATTTGACAGTCTCAGTGACAAAGACCCGATACAACTTCACCATTTTAAAGAAGGAATAACAATGAGACAAGGAACAATTTGGAAGAGATCCTTATATAAATGGTGAAACATTAGAACTTTACGTCATCAATGCGTTTGCTCTGTCTTTTCTTTTCTTCCTATTTTAATTTTTCTCTTCTAAAGAACGTTTTTGTTTTTTCATGACATCATAGCAGAAAGCAATACATGATGTGTAATAAAGGATGAGGAAGTTTTTGGTGCATTAAAGCTTTAAAAGCAGACGTTTATTATTTAACAGTTTAATCATAATCAAATGACACTAATATGAAAGTTGTTAGACGAAAGCTCTCTTTAACCCAAGGACTTCCTCTAATATAGAAGAGCATCCCGCACTTACGTTCTATGGGAAGGGTTCGTTCTTCGAGATAAAATATAGTTGTGTCCTACGTCCGCTCAGTGTAAAGTTGGAATTGCTCAAATGGTTCATTATCAATAGATAATGACAAAAACTTTGGAAATTCTTAAATAAAACTCAAGCCTAAGTTAAAATCAACGAGCAATGTGAAGGGTTTTGATGCTTTTCTCTGTTCATGTTTCTGTTTAGTCTGAAACGTGACAGGCTCAACGTAAACTTACTCAAACGACAGAAGTAACCCGCAGACCATTGTGGAAAGGCTAAATTTGTTCGACCGATAGTCGGACCTAAGCTTATGATCTCACGATCCTCTGTTTACACATACAGGATGTCTGTGACTTAGCCACACAATGTAGTGAAGACACGTTCAAACATCATTACTGAACCATTTAGCCCAATGTGTAGTGCTAATCAAGCCTCTTTTCCAACCAAATTTGACAGACATATGAAATGTATCATACTTTGATGTTATGCACATTACAATTAAGTTTCTATAAAATAAGGGTCCTTAGCTGTTTGACTGAAGTAAGATTTATTGTGCTGTACAGAAAAGGAGTTTTAGAAGCAATTTTATTTTTACCAATTTCGATCGAAGTTTGTAAGTACTAAAAGTATCCTTGTACTATCAAAGTATGCAACTTAAACCTCAACATTAAGACAATATTTGATGACACTGGTTGCCAGTTTAAAACTTATAATTCATCTCCAAAATGTTGCATGTTTTAGATCCTTACGACTAATTCGAGGAATAGAGCCATGATGTTTGCATACGAGTCGTATAAAAAGCCTGGATAAGGATAGGGTGGAATGTTGCAACATTCCGTTGTAACCAAAATTCTAAAATTTATCGAGAGTATTAACATAAGGCAAAGTAAAAGTTTTTGTTAAAGGTTTTCACTGCTCTCATTGATCAGTTGAAGGTTCATTAATGTGGCCAAGGCCAATTTTGTTCGACCAGACTCATACAACAATTGTCTTTTGTGAGCATATTGTACAGAGCACACAGTACATTCGACTAAACTTGTATGCAAACAAGAAAAATGAATTCTGGTATTAAACAAATAGGCCCCGCGTGTACAGGAATCATTTGTTTAACTAATAGTGCAGCGTGATTGATTAGCTCAAGAACATTCAATAGTCACAGCTGCACATTAAAATGGCATCACTTACCTCATCCCTGGGTTGATTTGAGCCAAAACTGTATACGCATGGTATCTGTAGGCAATTCTGGCTTTGGCTGTAATAAGCACTTGATTTATTTGATGAAAACTATTTATCATACTTCCAAAGCGCACATTAAAGTTCTGATATAGCTACCTGCAGCATAGCATTGCCTTTAACTTGAATGTGTAGATTAGTAATGCTAAGCATTCCCGAATATATGTTGATGGCTTACCCCAAACTGATTTTTTAAGCTAAAACTTAATACCGTCGTAAAGAACGTGATATTCCCCAATAAGCGAACTTAACTGAAATGAGGCCTAAAGTGTGTGTTACTTAACAGTTTATGTTAAGTTCTTACTTTATGTCACGGTATCGCACACCGAACGTTTGTTGAAAAATTGCTTATGGCGAAAAAATGAATTCTTTTAGGTCAGTCTGCTAACCAATGCTTACATTTGCACTATCGTAGCACAAAGTGTTATTACTCTGTCTTCTTCATTAGAGCTAGCGTTATTCTATTCTTCCAACTCTTCTTTAAGTAATATAGGGAATGTATTTTGTTTTTATGCCTGAGGTGTAAAGTGAAAGTGTAAGTTTAAAGAACATTCATAATTCTTTTGAACTTTGTTGGACACTAGGGGAATCAGATCAGCGCTAATGAGTCTGCATAAGTCTGCTTTCGTTTTCTCTTTGCAATAAAATAAGGAAGTGATTTTGTACTAGTGTAGATATACAATGAACCCCGTTCCTTGACAAGTATATAGCCATTACATACCAGAAGGTACGCAAATAAAAAATATGCATGGATATTACTCTAAACTATCAAAAATACTGATCTCAGACAACCACAATACATGGGTAAACATATGGGTATCTAACGAAAATTGAGGTATCCTTCCTTCAATTGCATTTTGTAACTATTTTACGGGCATACAACTTGCAGATAAAGTTGGATTGCTCAACCTTTGCATGTATTCATGCTTACAAGAATGCATGCAAAGGTTGAGCTCAATCGA
The DNA here is from genome assembly GCA_029531755.1 of Holothuria leucospilota. Taxonomy (NCBI): domain Eukaryota; kingdom Metazoa; phylum Echinodermata; class Holothuroidea; order Aspidochirotida; family Holothuriidae; genus Holothuria; species Holothuria leucospilota. The sequence goes on from CM055961.1 coordinate 100,967,650, forward strand.
GTTTCATTAAAAGTGTAAGCTTGGTCTAGCTTCACCAAATCTACAATTTAGTGACAAAGCGTTGGCTAATGTGTATAAGGTCACCACAAAAAATCATGAAGTCAAAACTGTTATTGAATCAAGTGTAATGTTTCCTTGAGGAAAGGAAATTTTCTCAAGCAGCATCTGTGTTATACAGGCATTCTGAGAGTAAATCAACAAATTTCGTGAGCATTGTGGATGCAAGAGGTCGACATTACATCTAAATTCCTGATGTACTTACCGACAGAATACTTGAAAAAGATTAATATTCCTAACGCAACTAATCCTTTAAGCGGTGCCACCATTCTGGTCCAAAGAATTCTTCCAAAATACTGACCTAAAGAATGTATGGAAAAACATTCATGAAAAGCGTTCATAATCACAGTTTTCAGTATCCTATGACCTCACTAACAGTTAACTGTAATTTCCGTCGTAGGTAATTTATTAGCTATAATGTGAAAGTGAAGACAACCAAAAAACTGTCACTTGCAAAAGCACACTACTAAATATTCTACAATCCACCGAAAAACTAATTTTTGTTCGATTCGAGTCACCTGGATCCTATAAGGGTGCATAAAGGTAACAAGTAAGATGCCTCTCACATTAATATGAAAGCTCACATTTTAGGCTTTTCACACTAATTTCAAGTTTGGTACCATTGCCTTTGATATTTTGAGCTAAGAGAGCCTGTGTTATAAGATGGTTGCAGCCTTTCCCCTTTTACTAGAATGAATATTACATCGATGACGGATACAGTGCAAACCGGAGACTGAAATATCTTCAATTTTCTTTATTGTTGATAATCAGTATTTCATTTTCTTTTCTACCACATCCACATCACATATTGAACACATCACTTCAGCAACATAGTTTATACCGTGCCTCCAAAACGAAATTAGGGTGTTATATTCGTAGGGCAATACCTTCCTCGAGAAATTCCCTTTAGCTAAAGTTGTGCTACTTTAATCGACACAACCATACCAAAAAGAACACTTCAGTCATATTGTTGACAAATTCAGTCACGAGGTTGCTCCCAACAGCTTAGTGGATCAGTCCAAAGAGTACAAACTCTATACAAGTCGTTTCCCGTCTTCAAAGAATTTTGCAAAATTGCACTCATTGTCCATCTTGTGCTGGCCTATTGCCTTAGTATCCCTTTAATGGGAAAAATACTTCTCGATAATTTAATGGGACTTAATTGCAACACTATGACTGAGATGATTTAATCACTGAGCAAAATCAGGGTCGTCAGCGAATAAAAAAAAACAATAGTGGCCACGATAGTTACCACGGTGGTGGAGAAATATTTTCAGAGGGTCTAAATGCTAAAATGTATTATTAACCAGAAAGCCCAAAGGTTTAGTGATTCCTTGCGGAAAAGGATTGATTTGTTGCACTGACTCGGTCCATCCCTCATATTTACAATTCTTGACTTTTTTCTTTGCACAACTTGTCGTCTGCTGAGCTCATATGACCTTTGCACCCCACCAAAACGTGAATAACATCATTGCTATCTTGCGATATCGTGTTTACAAGCCAAACGTTGCAAGCACACATACATACGCGAGATGATAAAGTCTAGAAAAGAGTTTTATTAAATAATAAGAATGTAGGGGAGCTGATAAAGGGAAAAGTAACTTTGCAATTACCCTAGGATACATCAGTTGTTGTATCATGTCCTGAAAACTGCTCATCATATGTGGTTTTTGGCTCAGTAATAAATGCTGTCCACCAATACTGGCAACAGGTTGCACCAGAGGTTTTGAAAGAGGGGAAGGAGAGGGAGTACGTCAAATTATTAGGGAGAAATAATAGTGTATGTTAGTTGTTATAATTCTGGTTGGGGAGTAATCATTGAAAAGCCAGTAGTAATTCACTAAGATAGTCATCTACTACCTCTACTTTGCACAAATACACCACAATACTGCCATGCCTCATTCTAAAATCATGTCTGCCGACACCTAAGGGCTATTCAGAACCATATCTAGAGAAATGAACAGACTGAAACTTGGTCAATACAACAGAAAGTAAAATTGTGTTTCTAAATCAATGTACAACTATGCTACTTACAAAAACGCCGTTATAAGCAAACTTTGCGTGACTCGCATTCCATAGTTAAACCCCTCTCCTACTAGTAATCAAGAACTTAAAGGAGAAAGATATTCCAATAGTTACTAATCCGTTAAGCGATAGCACTGTCCTGGTCCAAAAAGGCGTTCATAAATATGAACTTGGAGGCTGAAAAACATCCATACAAGACGTATACGATCACAGCTGTCTATCTGTAGACTTTATTAACGGCTTTTAAAGTTTCTCTATTACACAACTCTATTCTCATAATATAAAGGAGGAGACTAAAGTGTAAAGTTCAAGGATTATTTGCACATGCAAAACATGTACTTTGCCTTTGTCAATAACACCCTTCTAGAGCGAATGGTACATTCAAGCTATCTAAATATACGGCATATTATAAGCAACTAAATCAACAAATAAAATCTATGCCTGTTGTGCAAATGGGCCTATAATTGCTGAGAAAAAGTTCCCCAATGAACTCCGTATGTCACGTCAAGTTATTGCGCTTTTTATGAATTGGCTAAAGGACAATAATCGACCTTCACCATATTATATGTGAGGACGCAGATTTGTATATGAGCGTCTCCTGAGGACTCGTCTGCATGCGGGAAGAAAATATTTTTCAAGAAAACATTCTGAAAATTGTCTGTAATTATTAACGTTTAACGTTTATCAGAATGCTGCAATATTTATATCTTAACATGATACTCAGCTATCCTTTTATCACAATTGGATTATTCTACTTTGGTGATATAGCCAATGGAATCTTTGTTCAAACAATAACTTCTTCTGAGCCCGTATTTATGGAATGTAATCCTGGTGAAATGGATAGGCCTGTTTGGACTTATAACGATGCCGTAATTAACTTGAATACTGTCGTAATAAGACCGCAATTAGAAAATACGTCGTTGATTTTCAAAAATTATACTCTTTTCATTTCCTCTGTGTCACTTGCTGAAGAAGGGAAATATCAATGCAGATATGGAAAGAAGATTTTCACAATAGTTTACTTGAATGTCAAAGGTTTGTTTATGTTTAAACTTTTAATTAAGCTGATTTATGACGATATAAAACATGCTGACTTTCTATCATATATCTAGTGTGTGTGTGTTTTTTCCAACCCATGTGTGTTTTTTCTGTAACCCATTTGAGAGATGTTCTAAAATTAGAAAGAAGTAAACAAAGGTGTGGACACTCATCACACTAAAGTATGGCAACTCTTAGGGGAGAAAAAACGCTTTCATCCCCCAATATCAAATAAGGGGTTATTGTCTTTTCATTTTCATTACGTTTGGCACCTTTCGCCATCGAAGAAATATATATTATTGACCCAGTTTACAGGAACGTGTAAGAAGCATTAATCATTTAAGAATGACCCGACGTTGGGAAATGGGTACTAAAATCATGGTCAAAACATGTTACAATCGCCTCTTTAGTTAGTGTTACGATGAAGTGTTTCCCTATTTTTGTCGCAAAAGGAAATTATTGCAAGCTTTAATACTATTGAGTTTTGAGGTGATAAATGTGTTGATCTGGGAGATGGTTTGTCATTTTCGAGCAGCACATAAAACAAAGTTTGAGGTTATACATAAGATTTCAATCTATAAAGCTTTCAATTAAGGGATGTTTTTTCCTATTTGCAAATACACATTTCTTTAAACAACCCGTCTCCCTTCTCAACGTGTGTTTGATGGTGTCGAATAGCACCATCATTTCACAAAAGTCTTAAAAGGTCAAAAAAAAAATTGTTATAATCAAAAATGGTTTCTTTTTTCTTCATATCTGAAATCTTGGTATATCGTATAAGAAGATTTAATCAGGACCCAAATTGTGTCACTTGGCATGAAAAAAAAAAACAATTTAAAATATATCTTATTGGTTTTTACGAAGTCAATGACTTGAAATAATGTAGTGGAAATCGAACAACGCAAAGCATTTGCACTTTCTCCTATGTTCTCCAAAGTAATATATTTAACTACTATGAACACGTAAATCTTTAGTAGCACTTTTTTTGTTTTAATGTTACGACAAAATGAGTCTCTTCAAAAATGGATTTCCAAGCATGAAGTGTCTATTTCCTCTCTTGATTGGAGAATTATGTTTGATTTTAAGTAAGACCCAATACTCTTATTGTAACAAGTTATGCTGCCTTTGACATCTCATCTACCTGTCGAATTAAGCATAACACATGAAAACTAGCATTTACATAATAGCAACGTGGGAAAGGACAAAAATCAAAGCACATTCAAAGAGAAGTTCCGAAAAAGTATGCATTCTTGTTAGAGTTTGCATCTCTGAGCATTGTTTGTGCGAGTCATTCTAATGCCTGTCATTTAAACCAGTGATTGATGTCTACAAATCTGGGCTAATAAACAAATGAACGAACGAAAGAATAAAATGACAGAACTATTGAATCAATGAAGTGGGAATAGAAGCAGCGTTTTGTTCAAGATAAATGGCATGGCACAAAGCATAACTCCATATCTGTATCTAATGCACATGAAATATTCGGTTGGATTCTTACCATAGATATTTCATCTAAATTTTTCAGCAAAAAACCTACGTTGTATGTTTATAAAGCCAACAAACAATAATTAGCATTAGGCACTGCGTAAACGCAATTTGATGCCAGAAGTAAATATGACATAGCTTGAGGGTTTGACTCATGTAAAACTTAGTTGTTATAGTAAAAAGTCGTATGCCGTTTCATCCATCAGCCTGCAAACGATGTATTTCCAATTGCTTTGTTCTCATGTAAAGTGCAAGTGCTTCACTAGAATGATATATGGGGGATTTTGGTATACCTCTGTTCCATATGTGACTAAAATAGGTCATGAACGACTTATGATGAACGAAATACGTAATAGAAAGCCTTGTGCAATACGTATGTGTACTGGACTTTGTAAAAACAAGTACTTCGATAGCTCACAATGTTACGAACTAGGGTAAACACATTTGCGGGAAATCTTAACATCTAGTAGGATTCCATTTAAATTTGCATTAAGTTTGTCTAACGCTTGGTACAAGAACAAGTGCTATTTTTCATAGAGAGATATCGTTCTTTACAAGACGGTACAACAAGTATTCAGAATTACAAACAAAAAACTATTGGGGAGTAAACTCGAAGAGATGCAGTATATTGCATAGGGCCACTTAATGTTAGTGCATAACCAAAGAATGTCATCGAAATATGCAAAACATGTTGTGATAAGAAATATATGCTCTTCGCTTATCTTTTTTTACACGCAAATTCCACTAATCTGAACTTTACCTTTCTGTATTAATGTATGATGCCAAAACTTATCACTGGATAGAAAACTGACTTTGAAAGACATGCGTAAGTCTCCCTGCAGAAAATAGATTCACAAAGAGACCGTGTTGGTTCGGAATTTTTTTCTCATTACTCGAAATTGTGAGTTGCCAAGGTAAGTACTTCCCTTAAGATCCTCTCATTGTATATTTTCTTCATCCATTACCCAAGACCTTTCAATTTCCTCGAACTACCTCAAGGACGTTAACACAACAACCCTCCCGCCGTTGAGCTACTTCCCACATTTAGTGGACAAAGCCAATAAAATGAATGCAGTATCGGGGGGGGGGGCTACTTTATTTGCATCCGATGGTTGTCTGACGTTCGCTTAAATTTGAAACCCTTGAAATCAAAGATCCCGACTCATCATAACTAACAATATCCATTTTGGATGTTTTTTAAAACCACCTTTTCATAAAGCAGCATCATCTTCAATAAAACGTTGATTTGATACTGCTAATGTGTTTTAAATATCTAACAGGGAAATAATTGAAAAATTAATGGAACGAAGTTTTCTACTTAATGTGTAATGACAGGGCCGTAGTCTGGGCAAACCTCAAGGGGCAGCTCATGACACCATAGTACCAAGTGGCGTGCCTATAGATAGTTGACACCCAAGCGGACCTTTCCCTTTTCACTTTCGTATGAGTGCCGTCGTGGATGAGAGTGCTCATGAAATGGGTACATATAAGGCCTGGCTCAGGTGAAGAATTGTGATATCGTTGGCAAAGCTGTGAACTGATTATATCTTTACGAATTGTCAACATTTAGTGATATTCTTCTGATTTTTTGGCTGGGTGTAAGTCGAGAGGTGCTGTCTAAGAGGAGGTTGCACTCTATACTCTTTGAGAAAGTTTGTCTTTGTAAGGTGGCTTGATTGAAAAATTATGCTATCTTTGGTAAAGCTTCGTAAAGCGTTGAATTGATTTTATGTGTAGTAATCCTGATTATTTAGAAGTTTTTTAGAAGTTTTTTTCTATTTTGGTAGTGTGTAGTTGAAAGGGTGCTGCCTCAGGGGAGGGATGACACCTCCACTTGTTGAGAAATTCTTCTTGTTCTACGTTTTTCTGGATCCAAAATGGTGTTATCTTTGGTAAAGCTTTAAGCTGATAACACGATATGAAATTTTATTTTTTACTGAACTTTCGGCTATGGCATGGTATCCCTACAAGGCTGGTACCCGGGTGGGATTCTGTCTCTAGCGCTCTTAGTAAGCGATAGGGAGCCACCATAGATTGGCGCGAAGTTCCAGTGTAGGACTTGGAAGAAAAAGTGCCGTCAAAATTTCTCCCAGATGGGGTAAAACGACACATTTTAGTACTTAAAATTGTATCTTAACATTCTTTACTTTTAAATTTCATGCTTCAGAAACAAATTTAGATTTCAAGAAGAAGAGTTAGATTGCATTTAAATGTAAAATGCAGACACCCTAATTTGAATAAGTGTACCTGGGTATCCCATTTCATGAATGCCTTTTGCGAATCGTGTCACTGAGTTGTGGATTCACGTATAGGGTAACTTCTTGATTTACCTTGAATATGCAATATTTATGTTGTAACTTATCATGAATGGTACCTGAAGTGGAAAAAGAGAATATCTATGAGATTTAGCTGTCATTGCGAACTAAGTTTGCAGGACTGCTTATGCCCTTTAAATTTAAAGTTTCCTTACCAGTTTATTAAGTTTAACTTATAATTCAAGGTTATCATAGGCTATTTTATTGTTAGCCAGCACATATGCTTGGATATTCAAGCGGTGTATCTTGTACGAAGGAAAATGGTTCATTCGTCAGGAAGCGAAATCCTCATAACAAGGCGTCTACAGGGGGATCCGGGAACCTCCCCGGGAAAATTTGGGGAAAAAGGAACTGCAGTGGTCTCAGGTTGTTTTTTTTTTTTGAGGGGGGGGAGCTTAAAATCATAATTCGGATAGTGAAATTTTCAGCATTTCAGTATGTTTTATCACATGAGCCAGCTTTAATTTATGATTTGGAAGTCTTAGGGGTGCCCCCTGACCCTAACCGTAGGCTACGGCCCGGAATGGTATGCAGGTCAGGTTCGAAATACCCAAAATCATTTGTATCTTGGCTCCCTTTTGATATATGGATAGGGTTTGAAATGTGAATAGACTACAAAATACCAAATTGTCTTCAAATGTGCCATTATTCGTCCTGTGGTCACCATGACAAAGAGTTTTCTCATTTTTCCTAAATCCCCCCCCCCCCCTCCCTCGACCAAATTTAAGCTACGTGCATTTACAGGTATTGCCCGTGAAACAATACCAGAGCATTTAGCAATAGACATATTAAAAGCTTTGACAAAGTTAACTTTAACGTAAACTACGTCTTGTTTGCATTCTGCATAAGCTACGTAAAATAAAAAGTGAAAATGAGCCCAATCAATTTTGAATGCAAGCTCTCTTCCCTATTACAAGGCAATTTAGATAGGTATACTTTCGACCATTCTGTCTATTATCCATGCATATGTGTATAATTTAACACTTTCAAAACGCTTTCATTACAACTTTGGAATGGGTTGTTTGGAGAGCCGCATAATTTACGATAACGTTTCAAATGATTGTTCACACGTTCCTTTCATTTTAATGTTAATGTTTATGTCTTTATCCTACCATTACCTTGAGCACTATACTCAGTATTATATAAATGAAAGTGAAGTTGTTTCCGTTGTGAAACGAGGAAGCTATTTTGCCAGATGTGAATGACAATTAGCTGGTAAATTAAAACAATATGTGACAGCTCGATTAAATACCATTTGCTTATGAAGAGTTCATTAGAGTACTATTTCACTTTGCTTTTATGCTGCGATTATCATGAAGGTTCACATTCAGTGATTTACGTGGATAACGTAATGAACAACTCAAAGCAAAGCAATATCTCCGACTGTAGAACACAGCAAAAGATTTTTATCATATGCTTTGAAAAATGTAACCCAAGCATACAGCTACCCATAGCTTAGTTAGACTGAACTGGTCATCCGAAAAAATAAATTGCATTACACCTTCCATGTACCCCTAGGCTAAATCCGTACCCTCTTATCGCTTTGTGTAAACGATTTTATCTTTCGCTGTACAATACTCTCCTCCATTTTGTCACAATTTATCACGTGATTCATCTGTTTTTGTCTTTTTATAAATTTATCAGTAACTTAGAACAAGTAATTTTGCAGTTACATTATTCATATCTTGCTGTTTTGTATGAATTTGTCACCAGTTATGACTAGTGACAAATGACTAGGGCTTTTTTTTTCTTGCTTAGATACGAAAAGTCAACCCCAAACTGGCAAAACAAACATAACTAGCATAAACCTTCATCTAGACGCTTTATATTAAACTGCAAAATACATTTCTGCACAAGCCCATTCTTCACCTTTCAAAGATAGATACAGATACAGGATTGATTGATCAAAGGGCAGGTCATATATGATTGTTCTCTTTTACCCTTTTACAAAATGTATATGCGGCGTACCATGTTCACGTACATTTTGTATACATGAGATAATATTTTAGGACTGACAATTTTCTTACATTACAATAAAAGATTGGAGTGATTAGAAAGCAAGATTCAGAATTGAACACAACCCCCATACCAGATGTGAAAGATGGAGTTAAGTTCCACAACCAGGAACTGAACGAGAATGCCGTGGAAGACGTACCCATTAGTTATGGTAATGTTGGAATAAGCACAGAAGAAAGGAAAGTGTTGACAATGTACCCAAAATCCCCAGTTTACAAGAAAGTGAGTGTTATTGACCAATTAATTGAGGTAGAGAAAACATGGGAAAAACTGAGGTGGGAAAACTACAGATCTAATTCCTCGAAAGAGAGTAACTCTACAGATGATGACTACTCTGATTCAGATGGAAGTGAAGTCAGCACAATCCACAGTGATCAATTTTACAACCCGACTAATAGAACTCTTAATCTCTCTACTGTGACCCCCACCAGTCTGCCATTCAGCAAATGGGTATACCGCCCTCCTCCTCATAACCCTGAAAAAGAAGCACGTATGATCTAGGCGAAACAGAAAATTAAGGAAGAACTTTCTGATTACAACCACAAAGGACAAGACAATATTAGCAGCGAAGCCAAGAGAGGACTTTAAAGTCTATAGGAAAGAGCTTAGAATGGTGAAATCGTCATTTACCCCAGGGACAAATCAGAAAGACTTTCAATTGACACTACAGAAAGCTATACTAAAGCTATGGGTGAACACTTAGTAAGTATGGACATTAGTAACATTAATGAATACAGGGAAATCGAAAAGAAGACTAATGCACTGGTCAGTCTGTGAAGCTTTACATGGCAAGCCAATAAAAGAGTTAGAAACAATTTTAACATTATCAATAATGAAGACCACAAACCAGATAAGGAAAGTCTGGGTGCCCCCCCCCCCCCCCCTTGAGACCTGTATCTCGTGCAACAACCTGCAACAAGAATCTGTCATACCTTTGATCACAGTGCATCAGACCACCCGAAGCCTGTGATAGCACCGAACATCTTTTATCTAGAATTAGGGTAGTTTATGTGGAAAAGAATAAAGAATTTTTTATAGGCAGCATGGATGTTAAGGCTTTGTACCCCTCTATTGATGTCGACTTTGTAGTCGGAAAATGTTCCGAGCTATTAACAGAAAGTGGTATTAATTTCAAAGGGGTAGACCTCCACGAACTTGGCCTCTTTCTAGAAGGCATCGAAATCGAAACGGGTCAACAACTGCCCGAGGACATACATATGTATTGTCCAGTAAGTGTTACCAATAGAAGAAGAAAACCCAATATTACAGGAGATGTGTCTAGCCCCAACGCCGAAACAAGATGGGATAGTTGGATCAAACCGTTGCAAATACCAACCTATGAAACGATAAAGAGAATGATTGTTTATGCCTTAGAATACACAATGAAATATGTTATGAACCAGAAAGCCCAAAGGCTTAGTGACTCCTTGCCGAATGGGGATGCTTTGTTGCACTGAGGTATTTATCCCTCAAATTTATCTTTCTTGACTACATCATTTTACGATGTTTTAATAATTTAATAATTTGACCTCTGCTGACCTCACATGACCTCTGAACCCCACCAAATATAACAAAAAAAAAAGAAAAACAGAAGTGTCTTGAAAGGGATTCAATTCTAATGGATCTTGGATCATGACAATTCTTGAGAAATTTTGCTTTTTGACCTCTGCTGACCCCAGATGACGATCTTTGAAAATACTTGGGAAATTTTGCTTTTTGACCTCTGGTAACCCCAGATGACCTTTGACCTCCACCAAAAACAACAGGATTCTTCCTTACATCATGACAAATCTATATACCAAATATGAAAAGTGTCCTTAATTCCTATCGTGAGGTATTGTGATTACAAGCTGTTCGATTTTTTTTAGCTCCAGTGACCCCAAATGACTTTTGACTTTCACCAAAAACAACAGAATTCTTCCTCTCAACATGTCAAATCTATATACCAAATATGAAAATTGTCTGTCATTGCTACCTTGAGATATAGTGATAACAAGCCATTTACAAGGTTTTCGCAGTTTAACCTCTGATGACCTCAGATGACCTTTGACCTCTACCAAAAACAATAGCATTCTTCCTCTCAACATGACAAATCTATATCAGCTATTCCTATCTTAACATATCGCGATTTCAAGGTTTTCGTTCTTTGACCTCCCGTGACCTCGAATGACTTTTGACCTTCACCAAAACAATAGAGTTCTTTCTCTCAACATGACGAATCTATATACCAAATATGAAAAGAGTCGGATATTGTTATCTTGAGATATCGTGTTTACAAGCTAAGCGTCACATACGCTCACACACCGCGGGTGCACCCATAGCCACAGGATCGCTCACACACCGCGGGTGCACCCACACACGACATCACCATCGCATAGATTCCTTGCCTGCCTTCGGCAAGGAATAAAAAAACATAGGTGTCAGTTTAACAACAAACTGTATGATAGACAGACGAGTGGGGGCGCCATAGGTGTTTTACTACTAGAGACCCTGTAGTGGGAGAGATTGGCCAACTTATTTCATGGGCGCCATTTTGGAGCCAAGTGTTAACTATGGGCAGATATCGTATACACTGTGTGCGTACAGTTTTCCGTACAAAATGTAAAACAAAGTGAGTTACAGCGTTCTGTTCTCTTGTGACAATCATTCGTATTGGTTGACTCTGGCTGGCACTGTCTGAAGGATCATTTAGTTTGTCACCCGGTGCAAGAAAAGCCGTCCTGGGAGGGGACTAGAGGGGTCTAGAGGGAGCTCGGGATAACACCCTCCATTTTGAGTAACTTTTGCTAACAGAAACCGACGAAAATGCAGAATGGTGTGTGCTATTTTGACAGTTTAAAGGTGATTTTCTTAAAAAAAATCTCATTTTAGGTTGTCTTATTCTTGTACTCGTAAGAGAGGGGGGAGGGGGGTCTATTCTAGGCTGGGTCTACCCCTTCTTTCTAAGAAAACTACTAGTACGTTAATGCAGGATGGCATACATGCAAAATGGTGCTTTTTATGGAAAGTTGTAGCAAGTTGAACTAATCATTTAAGATATTTCATTATTTAGTGAAAGTTTCAGGAGAGGTCTGGGGGAAGGGGTAAATATAGGGGGGACTTCCTACGTAGTGAGACTTTTTTATTTTATGGAAAGGCCTAGGAATGGGGGTCAATCAGTCGAGTACGTGTGGGGGGGACGTGTCCCCCTGTCCCCCCAGGATTGACGTCCATGAGCCTGGGCCTAGGCCTAGGTTTAAGTAAAATTATGACTGACCAGGGTGTATTCCATGTAAAAACCTACATCAAACTCAAAGGTACGCAAATGTTTCAGCTTTCTCATGTTACTAATAGATCCAGGAGCAATGTTTGACCTGTTATTGTGTCCCCCTCCCCTATGAAAATTTTTGAAAAACTGGGTGTCCTTACACGGAATCTTGTGTCACATAGGCTACATTTGAAGTAAAATTTGTGTTAAAAATAGACGTATTTTTAGGAACTAAATCAAAAACATTGGCATCAATGAGGGGGAACCATGGCCCAATGGAGAGCCCCCTTCCCTTTGAAATTTTTGAAAACTTGGGTGTCCTTACATGCAATCTAGTGCCACATAGACTACATTTGAATTAAAATTTGTTTTGAAAAATTGACGTATTTTTAGGAACTATAAAACAAAAACATCGGTATCAGTGAGGGGAACCATGGCCCAATACAGTGCCCCCTCCCCTTTGAAATTTTTCAAAAATTAGGTGTCCTTACATGCAATCTGGAGCCACATATGCTACCATTTGCAGTAAAATTTGTGTTAAAAATTAATGCATCTTTAGGAAGTAAGAAAAAATCGGCATCAGTGAGGGGTGGGGGCATGGCTCAATCCCCCCTAAATACGCCACTGCTCCTATAGAGGGATTTCATGTGACGTCACGCGCAACGGATTCCCAGGCACTGAAGGGCAAAACACACACGCAGTAAGCGTTGATTTACAGCTCACACGCACGGCATAACCATATATACTACTGTGACACAATGGACGCGTGCCCGTCAAAAACAAAGAGACGCGCGATATCTTGCCCTTCAAAGCAAAAAAGACGCGCGATCTTGCCCTTCAAACTTGCGTCTAGTTGGTTAAAGTCACGTGACTGAAATCCCTCTATAGGCCTACCTAGCTATGACTGGGGACTGCAGCTCTGGTATTCCAACGTCTCTATGGGGATGTTCCGAGTATTAGGATTAGGGTTAGCCGGTTAGGCCAAAGGTTTAGGAGTTGTATTTGGGTTCATGTGTTGGAATATCAATCAGTCGGAAGTCGAGATGGAACCTCCGTATACGGTATAGGCTAGGCCTTGTACAGAACGTTGTAATCTAACTATAAGGCTAAGCCTACTCTAACGTTAGGTCTGCATGTATTCCTAAGTTGTATACTGTAAAACTACATCGCATAAGCGATCGCTATTTGATGGATTCCAATTGAACCTTCTAACTTTTACAGCCCAATGATGCCTTCGTTTTGTACAGGATTGGAATCTATACAACTTGTAACCCTTTTCCGGTCTGTTCGTGCATCCAAATGCAGCACAACCCGGCCGCAATTTTGGAAACAAAACATGTCTATCTATGACTATCTCACACAGGATACGTACAGCCTGTACAACTTCTCGAATGTACGTAGGCTACACACGTACACATGATCTTGCAAGCTCGTACTTTGGCTCCAAAATGGTGCCCATGAATTTCGTCCAATCAGAACGCGTATCTGAGAACAATGGTTGGCCAATCTCTCCCACTATAGGGTCTCTATTTACTACCTGGTGATGTAGCTCAGGTGTTCATGATCTGGTGGGACCGTGAATTAAAGAAAAAGCTTGCTCTGAATAGCATAGAGTGTCTAATGTATTCGAGATATGTAGACGACATAATATTGGTTTTTGAGAAAACTGGAGGTCGCGACTCGGATGTACAAGCCATGGGCAAACTCTGTGAGCTAGCTTACACCATCCACCCTTGCATAAAAGTAACTTATGATTGCCCCAGCCTTAATGCTGACGGTAGAATGCCGGTTTTAGACCTTAAAGTTTGGCCTGTAGATACAGTACACGACAACATTCATTTCACAACTATTCAACATACTTTTTATGCTAACTCTATGAGTAATAAACAAGTAATACATAAAAATGGTGCTTTGAACATGAAAACAAAGATGCAGATTTGGACTAACGATCTTGTTAGAAAAATGAGAAATGTATCCCGCAGTTTACCTGAGCATGAAAAAAATTACTCCTGTACAAAGTTTCATGAGTCGAATGCAATACAGTGGCTATTCCATGTATGAACGTTCTGAGGTATATTCCAGGGCAAAGAAACGCTTTAGTAAAATGATCGATGATGACAAAAATGGTAAAATACCTTTATTTAGATCTAAAACATTGAAACAGGAAGAACGTGCTATAGAAAAGTCTAGCAAAAAATATAACTGGTTTAGGAATCACAAAACTGATTCTGAAGCAGTCCTCTTTGTTGAGGCCACCCCCAACAGTGAGCTACACAAAAATGTTGAAAAATTATTAAAGACACTAAGCTAAAAGTAAAAGTCATTGAAAGGTCTGGCAGTAGATTAAAAGATTTATTGTGTAAATCCAATCCATTGGACAAGGATGCATGTTTTGATGCAGCAGTGTGAAAGTTATGTAAGATTAAGAAAGAATTATGTAAGAAAAGAGAAGTAGTTTACTGTATAAAGTGTAAAGATTGTGACGGAGAGTTTAAGTGTATTGGGAAAACTTCAAGAAGTCTAGGAGGAAGATTTGATGAACACCTTGCTAGTATGGATGACAAACAGTCCGTGTTTTTTAATCATAACGCCGAATACCACAATGGGCTAGATTTTAATTCCAATGTATATATCCTCAATACCCATATCGGCGACCCTATGCGCAGGCAAGTTTCAGAGGCAGTATGTATATCTGAATGCTGCCCCAAACTAAATCGGAAGGAAGAGTGTTTCACCGGCAGAATTATCAATAGACCTACTCAACCGTAGTAACAGCATTGGTTCTCCTTCTATACCACTTTACGTACTTGTTTTTCTCTTCATTGAACAAGTTATTGTCTGTTAGCTTTTCTTTTCAGCGGTGTTTGTGCCTTCTGGTAGTCTTTTATCGTGTTTATTGTAGTCTTATGCTAAAGATGGTCAAGGCGAGACCGAAAATTTCAAAATATAAAGGGTAAAATGAAATTCATAGCGTTATTCGTTTTTCTTTGTGTGACGCTGTGTACTATTAGAGTCGGAATGACTAATTCTACCAATCCATCTGCAAAGATTAGAGAAATGTCTGGGGATTTCGTCATAAAATATATTGTTTTACATCTCCATATTCTTTAAGGAGTGCAGTCCAGATGAAGTATTCATGCAGCACGTCAAGTGGGGACTGTCTTTTGCAACAGTGGAGAGTTGAAATAAAGCAAAGAAATTGTAATGCCTTGCTTGTGCTTTATTTTCACATTTGCAAATCTATTTACACAGTTTTGAAATCAATTGAATTCTTCGTGAAGACGTCAACATTTTGTTTGACATAAACAATAAACAGTATAAGCTGTGACTAGACACAGTTTTACTGAGTGCTTTAATGCAATTACAAGCTGTGTTTAACTAAAACAAAACCCATCATCTGTGAAAAATCCACATATAGCACTTATAAATTCATTTAACAAACTAACCAGAACTGACCAGAACTTAATAACATAACCTCTTACTTACTCGACCTAAATTAAGTGCACCGCAATTATTTTATATACGTTGCTGGCAAGTTACCAATAATTCTTGCTACATTGGTGAGCCTTATAGGCACCACTTTTAGCAAGTAGGTAAAATGAACAACCAGTATACTAGTGGAAAAAACTTATTAGCTGTGTAAACTGTTGTACCCTAATTTTAGCAGTTAACCGCTGATAATTGATACTTAACGGAGTATAGAGTAGCTTATCATATAAATGATGTACCCTATGAAAACAATTCATGTTATAAATTAATTGGAATTAATGTTTGTATGTCAGCCCAACTTAAAAATTGTGTGAACCATATACCTCAATTCGCAATTTCTGCACCAACCATTGTCTCATAGATATTTGAATGTTTTAAATTATCATCCTGTCTTTCCTCATTCCTTTTCCTGGATATGGCCATGACAGGTAGTTGGTCCAAAGATCACATTTTTCTCATAAGGGTTTCAAACCACATTATATCAATTGTTTTATATAATCTTTGCAATAAACTATTGCGTCTGTCTTGACCAGTGACTGTCATTTGAATTGTTTAAAATAGTCCTTCGTCCAGTGCAGCTTTTTTCCTGTTGAATGAAGATGAAGGTTGAATCATGATTATTTCTCTTTCATCGTGGAAGTAATACTTTAAGTAATAGCCAAACTGAGCTAGACAAGACACAGCTTGCTATAAGGTAGTTTACACTTTTTACAACATTTTTTTAACTTGTGTTTACCAATGAAATGAACTTAGATACCTCATTCGCAAGTGCAAAATTCAAAATTGAAATTTCATTCCGTCAGCATGACTTCTGAAAATGTAAAACAATGTTCATTATTTCTAATTGTACATTTTCATTTGAAAAAATAGGTCGTCGCCCAGAATTTGAAAACGATAAAACCTTTGAAAATATTTCATTATTTTCTTCACAATTACATCTAAAGATGTTTTTAAACATTAATATTACAAGAACATTAAGCAATGGGCTATTTATAATGAACTTAACAAATTAGTCACATTATTAAAAACAGCTTTTCATGAATTACGATAATAGATTAATACAGATTCTAGCTCGGGGTGACTTTATTTTTTCTTAGACCCTCATTAGCACTGCTTCCAAAATTCTGTCAAAAAGATTACTGTCATATTATCAGCTATCGTGTAACCATGACCCTTTCCCCCATTTTATTTTGCTAGTAAATATTTTTATGACAAAGACATTTTGGAACATGTCAGTTACCTCCAATACTCTCGGGTTATCTCGGCCTGTTTACATAAGGAAAAAAAAGGAACGATGAAATTCACATATTACCCATGCTTGATAATTCACGTTTGGGCAGCTATGATTGAGATCGTGTGCTGTGTAGAATTACATTAGGTGATAACTATTCAGTTTTTAGATGGGAAAACAGTTTGAGATAATGTAGGCTGGGATATCCACACACATCGAACAGCCATGAACTTTTGGGTGATCAAAGCAATACAAGGATTCAGGAGTCTAGTAAAAGCAAATGCTGAGAATCATATTCATGAGATTACTATTAGAATACCTGTAAATATTTTCACTCTTTTTTACAAATTTCAAAACGTTGGACATAAAAACATGTTAATGCCTGAGCCATTCGTTTTTTCCATCTCTCGGCACAATACAGAAAGCATCAAGACTTACATTCTCCCGGTAGGATACTTCTGTCATCTTTCTCCTCCGCTGTGCTCTTTGGAATAACTAAAGGATCAAGACAAAGTTCCATTAAATAATTACAACAACATCTAAGGAATATGTTCTGCTTTGATTTTGAGACTTATTCATAATATTTCAAGGCCACCAAAAAACCTACTTTAAAATCATTTTTATAACTGTGAATAGGTTCTGTTTGTGATAATTTCCCATGATTTGGCAGACAGGAATGTGGCCTTTTAATTTCATATTCCAGGCAGCGGAAACAAGAGCTAACGCACAGTTACGCAATCTCACATAAGTTGCTTTCCCCATATCACCATCTATCAATTGGCATAACTATGTTGCACAAAAATGTGCACTGAAATGACTTCCAAAGATGATATTGAATTAAACGCTATGAAGATTTTCGGGGACCGAGTCTTAATAAGTTTTTATAGGCTACTAATAGGCGCGGATCCAGGGGGCCCTGGGGGCCCCCTCCCCCGCCACTAAAAACGAAAGGAGAAAAAAAGAAAGAAAAAGAAAAAAGAAAAGGAGAAAAAAATTAAGAGCAAAAAATGAATAAAAGTGTCTAAGAACGTATTCAAAGTATATATTTCTGTAGGGGTTGGGTGGAGCTATAGCTGGATTATCTCTTTAGATATCTTTCAAAGTGGTTGGCGACGAAAGGAGAGCTACAATGTTCGAAAACAGGTAAATAGCTGAGCAATGATCCTTGACTTAAGATTTAAATAAGTAAACATCGTGACCTATGCAGTATGGGCCCGGCTAGCTGCACTGAAATTTAGTAACAATTTTGTGTTAAAGAGTGAATTTTTTTGTAATCTAGAGGGATTGAGAGAAAACGATTTCGCCATACAGACTTTGCAGAATGAATACAGAAGACAAGCTGTCAGGTTACGTGCTATTGTGCACAGTAGCACCAGCTGTTGCAGGCAAAGTAGCGGCATGCATACTCTATTCGATTTCGAAACTGTCTGACAAGTTTTAAAATGAATTCAAAAGGATTTTAAGCTACAGACAGTGGCGTCGGCACAGTGGGCAATGAGTGACATGTGTCCCTCTCCATCATCGATTCTTGAAAATTTTTAAAATGGTCCCAAAAGTCGTTTAAGCTACAGATTTCTGTGGATGGTGTTGGATTAGATGTATTTTTGATGATTGGTTTATTTGTTCTAACCATTTTCTTTCACAAACTGTTCTCAAACTATCAAAAGGTTTGGAAATTCTTGACAAATTCCAAATTTTCGCACGCTCCGCTAGCGTCAAGCCTTGTGGCAGAGTTGTCTTTATTATCAATAGCTTTCGGTAACTACTCACGGGGGAACAAAGGAGCAAAAGAACTTTAAAAATACTCAGTCAGAAGATTCTTTTCTGAATACCATGGGTTGGTGAGAAAGTGACAGTGTCCGATGCAGGTTCTGAATGCAGGTGGACTAATATTTTATTCAAAATTTCGGCGCGCTTCGCGCGCATACGACAGGGTTTACACCCGATTTCATATACCATTGAGAGAGCTATGACACAAGAAATTATTCAAATGCAAACATTTGTCTAAAAAGTACATCTCCTTCTCTGTATAGGGCTCTCATCATTATGGGATGTTTGGCTAATCTAGTCTAGCACATGATTTGAAAGATTGAAATTAATTGTCGTTGCTTATTTTCCAAACATTTTACCACGACGTGCAATAACGACGAAAATCTTTTTTGAAACGAATTTTGCCTGTCCACCATCCCCTTGCTATACCTAAAAAGAAGGTGATATATCACATCTCCTCCCATATGGATGTTGGGTAGTGAGAATCCCGTTGGTCCCTCTTTTGCATACTGTAACTAATTCAGAGCTCCCGGGAGGCTCTATACTGTTCTCTGTCAACCTTGGATATCCTTTTAAAAAGTAAAGGAAAAATTTTATTATAGTCCAAGAATGTTTCTGTAATTGCGTGTACAATTCTCCCATGGACGTGGATCATGGGGTGACGGGGGGCGCGTCCCCTCACTTTTTGGAAGGGGGACATCGTCAAAAAGTTCCCCTCACTTTTTCAAAAATGATGGAACAGACTGCAATTATGCTAGGAAAACGAAATTTTTAGAAGAAAAATAACCTAAAAATCCTACACTTTTGTTGCACCAAATCGCATCTGAGGGCATTCAGTTCTAGAAAAAAATTTCCCTAAGACCCTTCCCCCATGCCGACGATCACAAAACTTATTGCCTCCCCGTGACGCAAATTCTGGCTACCACCACTGCTTCTTCCACCAGGACGGCGATTCACAAATGTGAAAAAGTCCTCCCCCGCACACACACACACACTTTTTGAGATGGATCCACGCCCATGACTTTTCCTGGGACTTAAGGAGGTTTGAAGACAATATATTAACCGTCTCTTATTCCCCTTTTTAACCCGAACAAAAGTTAGAATTCACTAAATTGTGGACATTTTTTAAACATACAATTACTTTAGAATGACCCAAAGATACCATTTTGCATATAGGCCCCCTAAAATTAACAAAAGCTTCTCAAAGGGGAGGGTAAATCCCTTTCTGGGATTGCACTCTCATGTACTAACAAGAAAAGGCTCTCCCACTCTTGTATGTAGCGTATACAAAATCCCACTGCCTACAAAGGCACGGTTAAGCAGTTATCTGCGGTTCCCCCAATCACCAACTCCCTCCGGAACCATCGGTCATAGATTTCTGAAGGGTATACCCTTCAGAAATCCATAAAGAAGGTGATATATCATCTCTGCTCCCTTATGGATGTCAGATTGTGAGAGTCCTGTTGGTCTCCCTTTTCAGTGTACAATTAATGCAGAGCTTCCGGGAGGCTCTATACCGAAAATTTTCGGCGCGCTTCGCGCGCACTTGTTTACGCTTACGAAGAGAGGTACGTTTTATTGAGTGATGGATTCATTTTTATCGCTTTTTACCAAAAATCATTTGAAATCTTTCACGATTTTAGCAAAGTCTTCTCAATATTTCTTGATTTTTGCTTGATCTGTGCACTTTTAGCCTTGAATTGCTCCTTTTACCATCAATAAGGTTCCAAACGTATTCGCATAACTCATCGGTGGGGTTCTGCGATAAGCCAATTATTCGTGTGCATAAACGTGATTTCAGAGGAGCCAGAATTGTAAGGATGTAAATCAACTGATATTCATTTTTTCATCCTCCTCTACTTATGAGAACTGAAAACCCACCTTCTAATTGATAGACAAACAGAAAGGGAATTGACACCGTTAGTCATAGCAATGGTTTTAAATGTAAATTCAAAGTTTCGGCGCGCTTTGCGAGCAATTGTTTCATCTGACGTCCTATACCAGAAATACCGTATAACGGTAATAAAACACTCATTATGGCAAAAATCATTTCAAGTTACCTACACGGGCTCATAATGTTGGCGTTTAAGTTTTAAGATAACTTAGATTCTCCGGAACTTCTGCAGGTACATATAGTAACTTATACTGAGCCATACACATCAAATTCCATGCAACATGAAAAGGTATAAAATCTTACTGACATAAGAACTGGATCCGATTTCTGTACTCTTAAAATGCCATTTTGCGAGAGCTTCCAGGGGCTTCGCCAGGGGTTCCTCCCCTGGACCCCAACCGGGCCTCCGCCCCTGGACCTCACGCGTAGGAACTCGCGCTTCGCGCTTGTGGTGCACCTTCGGTGCACATGAGATTTTCCATGTTGCCCCCCCCCCCCTCAAAATTTCTGGATCCGCGCCTGGCTACTAATGTAATTGATGAAGTAAAGTATACCATTTCGTCAAACTCGCTTGGTGGAGGTTCTGACGCATCGCTTTTATTCTAAAGAGCAAAGTGAAAAGGCAATAAATTTATGATCTAAGTCAGATTTATCATATTAAATGTAAAACATTCTTAACTGTTTGCTTTAGCTATCTATTACTGTCATCGGAATAAATATACTCTGAAGTATTGTACATGCCAAAACATTATACACAATAGTAACCATTTAGACACACCTCTCCAGGATATCGTGATTAGAGGTATCGTCTCTGAGTATCGTCTTGTAAAAACTGCTGATAACTCCCCCACGGTATTACGAACAATTGTTAGAATGGTTTTTGCTAAAAAAAACTGACCTGCATGCGTTATAATTTCGAAATGAAACATTTGTCATCGACAGGACAATAAAATCAACACCAAAATTTAATCAAAGGAAGTTTGTCGTTACTTTGTTGCGAACCTCAAAAAGCAATATTCCAACGGTACGATATAAACCACAGACTATGAGTGAAAGCAAAGTCTTACCTCCCATCGACCCGTAGAGAAGTTAAGGTTGTAGATTGGAGTGTACTCAAACGCTCTCCATGTTACTACAAGAGAAATGACAATGGAAAATTTTGTCGAAGAACGTGTTAAAAAGTAGGTTTAGTTCGTGCTATATTATATAGGTAGGACAAAAGAAAAATGTCCTGATTAAAATCGTTCACAAACTTCAGGCCTAGCTTCGTATAAAATATTCACCTGTGCGTAAAATATTTAATAATTCATTCAAAATCGGAGCATTATTTTCATATTTTATTAAGTGAGAAAATAGTGGAACATTTTAGTTCTTATCCTAGAAAACTTCAGGAATAAATACATTTCGATGTTTTGCCACACCTTTCAAATCAACGGGTTAAAGTTAACAGGTGTCCGATAGCTCAGTTGGTAGAGCGTACTGCACGTTGAGCAGTAGGTCGTTGGTTCAAACCCAGCTCGGACCTCAGTTTTTCATCATTTGGTGGTATCGTCTTTCTTACTAAGGCAAAGGTTGCCAATGTTAGACGCATATTCCACAGGTTTAAAAAAAATTATGCGACTTTGTCCGCATCCCACCATTCTTCAGTTTCTATATTTAGAAGTCGCAACGTCACATCTACACTTCCGTATTTACAAAAGCTGGGCGGAGCTTACAAGTGACGTAATGATGGAAAACTGTCCCGTCTGGTATTTGAATTAAATTGACCAGTTCTTCCAGCAGAGTGCCGATAGCTCAGTTGGTAGAGCATACTGCACGTTGAGCAGTAGGTCGTTGGTTCAAACCCAGCTCGGACCTCAGTTTTTCATCATTTGGTGGTATCGTCTTTCTTACTAAGGCAAAGGTTGCCAATGTTAAGACGCATATTCCACAGGTTTAAAAAAAATTATGCGACTTTGTCTGCATCCCACCATTCTTCAGTTTCTATATTTAGAAGTCGCAACGTCACATCTACACTTCCGTATTTACAAAAGCTGGGCGGAGCTTACAAGTGACGTAATGATGGAAAACTGTCCCGTCTGGTATTTGAATTAAATTGACCAGTTCTTCCAGCAGAGTTCCGATAGCTCAGTTGGTAGAGCGTACTGCACGTTGAGCAGTAGGTCGTTGGTTCAAACTCAGCTCGGACCTCAGTTTTTCATCATTTGGTGGTATCATCTTTCTTACTAAGGCAAAGGTTGCCAATGTTAGACGCATATTCCACAGGTTTAAAAAAAAATATGCGACTTTGTCGGCATCCCACCATTCTTCAGTTTCTATATATATATATATATATATATATATATATATATATATATATATATATATATATATATATATATATATATATATATATATATATATATATATATATATATATATATATATATATATATATATATAACGCTAATTCCCACCTTAAGGGGAAATTGTTATATCTGCTTGTACATAGGGCGAAAAAAAGATAATAAAATACATAAGAAATAAATTCGCCTTAACGTCTAAAAATATAATTAACGTTATTTCAATGGCCAGCCATCCGTTCGTGTTAACAGCTAGGTGTCCGTAAATTTGACAACTTTGAAGTAATGGCATCTAGTTTGTAAATCTTAGAGGGCGCTCTTGTAAGTTTACGTATTCCTATAGAAAAAGTGTGTGGAAACGTTAAGGCGAAACTTATATTTCACCCAAAAATTTTTTTCCCCTTAAGGTCGACTTTTCAACAACAACTTTCCCCCTAAGTGCCGAATTAGAGAAATATATATATATATATATATATATATATATATATATATATATATATATATATATATATATATATAAATATATATATATATATATATATATTTATATATTCATATATATATATATATATATATATATAAAACCGTGACTATAGTGATTTATTTTTTACGAATATATTCCTCCAGCAAAACTACCTGACACTTTTCTTGATTTCAGACTTAGTACAGCGCTAGATCCAGGATCAAAAGAACGACATGGAACGCAGCCATAGTACCTGAAGTATGGAATTACAAAAGCAACACAATTAGTCTGTCTCACATTTTAATGAATTCAGTATATTGTAATGGTTAATGACACAAAGAAAAAGAAACACTATTATCATAAATCTAAGATGGCCCATTGTGTTGTAGCAGCATATGATAAAATATATCGGGGAACTTCTTGTTTTGTCAATGTGAACGAGCCAAAATTTTGTATATTGTCTAAACATTTCGTAAAGGTTCATTTTCATTTCAGACAATATAGCCTCAATTTCACTGATGAATACAACGTGAAATAATGCCAAGGTTTACACCGTTTATTTTACTTAAAGAAAGGTAATCAAAGCTAGTAGTTATTCAGCGGATACATTTTGGATAGAAAAATATTTTTTCTACGTTTTGTTTATTATTTAAATTAATATTAAAAGGTTACCCAGTTATTGCAGACTTAATGAAAGTCTTATTACAGTCTTTTATTCAAATGAAAGTGATATTTTATCACGTACCATAAACTCTGCAAGTGTGGACAGATTGCGGCAAAATCCAAAATATCTCTTGCTTCTTTATCAGGAAGTTCTCTCTCCCCTACTTCTATCTGCAACCATCTTATCTGAATCTTGCTGCTTATAGACAAACCTGACTTTGTAATTAATATTCCCTTTGAGAGGTCGAATGTCTTCATGCAGTTATGTAGAATAACGTATTTTACTGGAACCTGGAAGACAAGTATGACCGATTGATTTTCAGTTTTGAACGCGTTGGATGGCATTTGTTACTAAGTTTGAACGTTGTCGTCAAAAGCAAAAGTAAAAAGGTAGTAATAGAAGGAGAATAAAATGAAAAAGTAAATTATATCCACTTAGGTGTTTATATAGTGTTGTGTTTTAAGTGTCCAAAAATGAAACTTTTCAGAGTGCAACTTCCTCCTAATTACCTTATGCTTTGCTCAGATGTATCAAGTAATTATCAAATGGCAGGGATATTTTAGTTTTAGTTCAGATTCACCTCTTTGGCGAGTACGGTATTACGATAAAAGGAGATTTAAGTGTTGTAAATTAATGCCTGTTTTGACTTCGGGGAGTATGAACAATGAGGACGCTAGCTTGGGAAATATTTTAATCAAAATAATTGAAACATCTCTCAAAACCTGAACTTACACCTTCTCGTTGGGATAAATTTAACAAGTTTATTGAAGAGCGTTGTAAGAACAGGCTATCAGAGGAACTAATTACAATACTTCCATTACACAGCTCATGAATTGTCTCTGTCACGTCATCAAAACTGGTCTTGATTTCTGAGAGGCAGAGAATTGCCAGTATGTCTCCATTCTTGATGGTCTTCACCAAATGAATAATTTCTTTAGCACAAGCAGGATTAAGCCCACATGCAAACCGACACACAGTATTAAGATCCGAGGGATTCAAAGGCCGTAGAAGTTCTTTTAAGTTCGCTACAGGGTGTTCTTTAAAATAATTTGCTACGTAACATGCAGCATACCAATAACAAAACACGTCTTTGTAAAACTCTACTTCTGTCTGATACCGAAATTGTTCAGCTCGTTCATACGAATCATCCATTGTTGGTTCTTTTTCCACTAGTATTCCAATACGTATATAAATCTCATACAAGTCAGCACCGACTCGCTTACACACTTCTTCTTTCATCCAAGCTTTACTTTGAGAATCTCCACGTAAATATTTAAAGGCCATCTCATTTAGTTCATTTTGGTCAGTGGCTGACAGTGAACACTGTTCAAGTGTACCTGTATCCTTAATTTCATTCTTCATATGACCATAAAAACCTGACACTACGAAGTGTAGTAAGCGCGTGATAGAGTGTAAAAGTCTAAAATTATCTTTTTTGCATGCGACATGCGCAATCATGACAAAACACATAGGCACTTTACAAAGATCATCTACCTCCGAGCATTCCTCGAGGAGCAAAATTACGTCATACACACTCTTATCATTATCCTGGACCAAAGCCTTCCGAATGTAATGTTTACGAGATTCATCACTTAAGCCATTCAACTTTACTCTTGTTGTTTGCAATGGATAAGTCTTTGGTAAAACTCCCGTTCTCGTTGTAAGAATAACTTGTGAATCTTGAAGTATTTCCTTAGATATAATGTCTAACATGTCAGTTTTGCTATGCCTATCTGGATATTCGTCAAAGCCATCCAGCACTACAAGCAATGAGGAGGAATTAGTTTGTAATAAACGTTTGATATCTTTTTCTTTAAGAGTCGAATCTTTCGGTAATAAAAGCTCTCTGATAACTTTATAAAACGACCCTTCCCCAGTGCGTATTTGATTTAATGGAAGGAGAATAAGTAGACGCACTTCTTTTAGTGGTGAGGTCGGAATAGATTGACACCAATCATAGGCCAGCTTGAGTGTAAGCATTGTTTTTCCATAACCAGGATCACCCTCCACGATACACATCGGGCTTTTCAAACGAGTATCATCTAATAAATTCTGGTAAGTACTTATCTTTTTCCATTCTGCATTTGTCGAATCCAGAAACTGTATGTCACACTCAACAAAAATGCTGTGTATTCTGAATGTCGTATCTTTTTCTTGCGGTATAGGTTTAATTGCATTGTAAAGGTTTTCATACTTCTCTTTTAGTTGCCTTACGAACAACCGTTCCATTGCTGTGTTCAAATTAAAGCAAATAATAGTCATCAAGCGATACTCTGCGTCAACTCTCTTGTAAAAAGCTTTCATTAAGCAACGATAGCAACTACTTTAAAGCATTTTTGTTATCAAACGTCAAATCTTACAGAAGAAATAACACTAATTACTAGTTAAAAAATGTTTTTGTAATTTCCAAAACTAAAAACCCGACAACTTAGACTTCATCTCGTAGTGTTAACTCCGGTTATAGGTTGTGATAATTAGACAAGATTTCACACTCTCAAGTTTTATTTTAATGTAGTTCGATGATATCTAAGCTAACGATTGTAGTTTACACAAGTTTTCCATCCTTGAAGTTTCTACACATTGATTGGTAAGACCGTAAACAATTATGAGACTTATGCAGTAACGGATATATCATCTAATGAAATGTTAATGTTGAATTAAAGAAACAAGAGTAACTTAGTGTAAGTTGGCTGAATTCTGCATAACAATTACGAGATATATCCAATGCGAATGTCAAGAGTAAACCAGAGTCGCGCATGTAAACATCTAAGTGAATGAAACTACGTCATATCAACTTTAACCCTCCTCTCATATTGACTTATTTGGTCTTGGCAATTTTAACAAACGATGACTGAAGTTCTACCGATACTGATAGCAGATAACGTGAGAGAAATCCTGGTGACATTTTGGTTCTTATAAGAAGCTAAATAAACATTGTTGATTTAAAAAGTTTTGACATGGAAAAATTTCTTCACTGAGGTTTGTTTGGTATAACCTCTTGTAATATAAATCATATGAATAAAGGAAAAAACCAATTATATTTCATACCAGAAGACTTTTTATCATCTATCCCTGTAGATGTCAACATAGCTGCCATCTGTGAAAGTAAACAGAATACTGGTAAAGTCCCTACGACTGATAATTTGCATTGCTTTCATGATAGTGCAGACAAAGTTAAAATTCATCCATAACACAGAACACAGGTTGAAGTATGTCATTTTTATACTGTTGGAGTTGAAAAAACATAAACTTACCTCTTCCGTTCCGAGCTCATCCGTCTTGGATTTTCTGCGTTTCACTGAGGAAAAATTTTATTTCAAACATGTAATCCCAAAACGATAAGCTCGTGCTATTAATTAAACTGCTAACTGTAGATAACCTTCTTCAGAATAAAACCCATTCTTACTTCTAATTTTGAAAAGCGTGGAACATGTAGTGTTCACTGAAACATGCAGTTCTAATAAAGTCCTTTCAGTTCACTATACTTAATAATCGTTCGAACATTAAGTTTGTCAAAATGTCGTTGCCTCTTTACATTATTCTGTTATTCTAGTAATAGCTGCACAGCCCAGTGTTTAAGTATAGTATTTGATGTAAAATCTAACGAGACTAGATGAAAATTACTTAAATAGAATGTCTTTGGGTATTTTCTCTCAGCTATTTGGGAGTAGATGTCCGTCAATCCTATGAGGAAACCATCAATGCCACTGGTTAGTAATTAGTAACACATAATTTCTATGAGGTCAATAAGAGAAGGGCTAGATCTGTACAGTTCTCCACATTTCCACTTTAGACCTTATGCATGTGAACAGAAAAGAAAGAGCGGCCAGATTCAGTTCAACGTGTTTCATTGCAACTTACATCAACAAATGTAGACAGCCGATTTGTGTACAGGTCGGATACGAGCATAAGTCAACTAAGCGCGCTTGCGAAGTATAGCTAGTTCTCAGTGACGTCACAGCTAGGGGTTAGCAACCGCCATGTCTGAAGGCAAGCCTGTACACACATGCCGGGGTTGCCCTTAGACATGGCTGAAATAATGCACGTGAATAGTTCCCATGACGTCACGTGAGAACTATCTATACCCCGTGCTCACAGTGTGCTTCAGTGTTTACCCTCCAAAGTAACGTCGCGTTACGTCAATGCATAAGGTCTATTGTATTCTCAATGGATGATCTCAGAAACACGTATATTTTGAAGACCGTGCAAAATTTTCGGTGATCTTAATCCAAAATCTTGTAAAAGGAATAACTTATAGGGAATTCATACCACCTTACATTAACTTAACGGTGAATTTCACATTACGTTAATGGAATATATAGTGATATATTGACTTCGTTCTCACGGCATTGTCAACTGATTCTTCTTCCGACTAGATCTTTAAACAGCTAAAGTCATGAGACCAACGTTCATGACAACTTCCCTTGAAATAGAGGTTGAGTAAACAAACTTTACTTAAGGATAAGATGCTGAGGTTTCACATTCAGCATAGAATTTTAATGGTTATCGTGGCTATCGTCTGTAATTAAGTTATGTATTAGATTCCGTTTTATCAGATTGTTAAGGTTGTAAGGCATATACTGGCTAGCATGTCTATCTTTCTCTTCAAACAAGTGCATGTTCAAATGTACATGTCAAAGGTAATATTGAAAGCACCTTTGGATCTCTAATAAGAATTTAATACAAACTTACAAACTTGTCTCTTGACCACGAATCCCGCTGCTATGAAAACCAGGAAGAGGAATGCAACAACTATGACGATCCACACAATACTTGTAGTCGGCTGCGTAGGCTGCGATGTTCCATTTGTTTGATGACCTAGTCGATATAAGCAAGTTTTGAATTTGATTTCGTTTGGATTATTTACAACAGTTTCACAAATTATTAATTAAATATAGCATAAAGATAAAATCATAGCAAGAAAGCTGACAACTCTTTGGCATAGAGTAAAACAAGGCCTTTTAATTTACTGTCATCTCCAAATTTATTCTAACTTGTAAGGGATTTATTTAATCAGGAGAGGTTTGTTTCAGGGTCCGTTAAAGATGGGAGCAATGCAACGAAGGAATCATTGAGTCACATTTAATGTTATAATGTGTCAAGAAATTTTGTAGCTCCGGCTGAAGGTGAGGGTGAGTGGTTAGTTAGTTAGTTAGATGGAGTTTGAACCAATTGGTTCAAGTCGTGCCGCCACGGCCTTTTTTCCAGTTATGGCTCACTGGCTTGTTTTCCCTTCTCCATTGCTTATGCGGAGCATCACGCACAACAGCAGTAAGTTCCATTTTTAGAGTCTTTGGTATGACTCGACCTGAGAATTGAACCCGGGCCTTCCGCGTAAGAGACGGATGCTCTACCGCTAGACCAAATACGCGGTCGTGAGGGTGAGTGGAGCGTTGGAACAATTAATTCGCTCGTCTGGTGACAACCTGCTTCGGACCCCCCTTACAAAAACCAACGCTGGTGACCGAGCCTTTTGGTGCTGCTCCATCACTGTGGAACAAACTCCCAGCTGATATCAGGCATGCTCACAATTCACTATGATTTAAATCTAAGCTTACGTATTACTTTTTTGTGAGGTTATTTCTGTGTAAAGCGCCACCGAACATATCTTATGATGGCGGCGCTATATTAAGTCATTTATTACATTATTACATTAAGTATTACATTATTACAATTCATAATATGGAGTGACTGGAGTGACACTCAGAAGTTACATCAATGGATAAAACGATGCGCTTATCCCGATGGACAAATGAAAATACCTACCATTTAGAAATAACATGTCGACCACGGTGGTAAGATCAAATATCTCAGTATTAGGACCAATTACAGTGCATACGATTTTCAGCTTTCTCGCTGATGCAGGTTTTGCTTCATATGTAGCACTCAGTCGTATGTTGTACGTATCTCCAGCTCCAGTAGCTTCCAGTTGTTGGTTTGTAAAAGTTATTAAACCTGCGTCAGTCTCGTGCACTGTTGACCACTTTAATTGTACTTGAGGACGGATCCCTGTCACGTGACATGTAAGACTTCCGTTGCTTCCAACTTCTAAGACACAGTACTGTTGTTGATCGCATCCGTCGACCACAGGAAATGGTGGAACTGGAATAACTGATGGATGAAGGTTGTAACAATACTTGACTTGTATACATCAACAAATACAGTGTATGATTTGAAAGAAATTTAGAGCAGTTACAACAATTAGGAGGTTATACAAGGATGACGGGGTAAATATTTCTATATGGAGTAAATCAATTATTAATTAAATCATACCTTGGCTTCAGAGAAGTGTCAGTTAACTAGCCTATAGGATTCTGGGTCGACCATACCATTTACATGTGTCATGATAGACCACGCAATTGTGAACAACAGTCGAAAACAACTTTTTACGTTGCCGCATGGAGTATTTTTTTTCACTATGGTAAATACCAGGTATTGTAAAGAACTTATTTATTTGCATTTATTAAGACTCCAGACCGATTTCCAATGAGCACGTCTCTGGCCCATGCTGAGCAGTCGTGACAATATTAAAGGTTTGGACAGAATTGCTGATGCACTGGGATCTCTACCAGTATAAAACGCTCATAGGAATTTAAGTGTTAGTTAAGGAAGGGCCCTATGGGCCCCTATGCTCATGTGCCTAGGAAAATGTGCAGCGAGTGTCTATGAGTTAGGACGGGCATGGATTTCTGATTCCATCATGTTTACATGCTGATTCAACTGATGCAGTTAATCTGACGACACATACCTCGCACAATAATATCGTAAACGGTTACACCTTCTGTGATACCGTCACTGTAAAAGCAGCTGTATTCTCCTTCGTGATTAACGTCGACCCGTGGTACAACCAAAGAACCATTTTCTCCAAGATAAAGATCATCTTCATACACTTTCTCCATAGTGTTTTCGGAAACGATTGCATAAAGAAGTGTTTTAGTTTGTGTCTTTATCGAGGCACTCTTTTTCCAAACGAGGTAAAAGAAGTGTTCCTGTGTGCATCTTAAATTCATTGTGGATAACCGATCTACAGTGAATGTCTTGTGATGGACTAATGAAACGTTCACATTTTCCGTTTGAATCAAAATATGCGACTCGTCTTTCAGAAACAATTTAGGAGGACCATCTGCTTTGCACACGAACAGTTTGAGAGACGGTGGGTTTTGCCAGTTTTGACTGGTAATAATGCGTGTTGTATACACGTCATGTTCTAATGACATTATACTGGAGTTGGTAGTTATGTTGATATGTTCATCTCCTTTCTCCAACATCCATCTTAACTCAACAGCAGGCCGTGAACCAGATACCGAACATACTAACACTTTTGGTACAATGACGTCAATGAAACATCCATTACTTTCTTCATCACAATCGTGAATAAATGGTGAGGGTAATGCTGGCTTCACTATGGAATGAAGGAATACGAAAAACCATGAAACCATTGTTTGAATGATATACAAGTTAGATCCAAACGACAGAGTAAGTCAAAATGGTTTCTAAGATGCAAATACATTAGTCTTATATTTGTATTAAGTTCATCTTTCGATTATATTTCATTTTCATATTTCTGGGAACCCGACCTGTAGTAAAGGGCAAACTACTACACAATCTAATGGTTTTGAACCTTCTTGACATACCCTACTTTGTTTAATTTACTACTCAATGAATTTAAAGTTTACGGATCTTCCAATGAAATATATAACTGTCTTATCAATATGAGTATTCCAAATTATTTTATCTTTTTGTAATGGTAAAATATTCTTGTTTCCGTCATTTTGTATTGATTAATTTAGACTAAAAAACAAAACCAAAGATCGTTCGTGCAAGAAATAATTTACTTTAATGTTTTGTCCTACATGAAAGCCCCAAATTTATTTAATATGTCAATTTACCACCAAAACGGTAGTATGTATCATTAATTTTGTAATAAGGAGTAATTTTCAATTGTGGCATATTTGCAGCTCATATCTCGTGTAGTATAAAGCTTCACTCGTCCCTGAAAATTTTTTATTATTTTTTTTTTGCATATTTATTGTTAGCCTGGCATGGTACAATGAAAATGTTTGAAGGTAGAGGTTATCATCAAGGATGAACAAAAGGGAGTAACAGGGCTTTGAAAATTAATTTTCCGAAATTGAGTTTCTGGTACGTTCCCTGAAAATAACAAAAGGAATAACTGAGTTTCTTCACTGAGGGGCAACTTGTAATTATTTAATGAATGTTTCGACTGTGGCATGGCATTCATGGGATTCATGGAAATATCCCTGTTCATCCCCGCCCTCAGAAAATTGCTCTTTGATGCGTGTTCAATAGAGTCAAATTTATACTATACCGTCGTTGACAAAATACAAGGGACGAAAAGCATTCCGTCCTCCTCAACCAAATGTCTGTGGGGCTACATATATTTTATAAAAATACTCACAATTTTCAGTGAATACTAGGACGGTTGACCAAATGTTGAGGCCCGAGCAAAAGTATACTGAAAGTATACTGCCTCCAAGCAAATGGGGTTAAATGGTCCCGAAAATTTGTTCGCCATCCTCGTGAAATGAAAGTCTTGGTTATGAACAAATGCATACGTTAAACAAAGATACGAGTGAATCGCACTAGAAAAACTTGTTTTCTAAAGTCCTTTGAATTATTGAAAAGTCGTCTTGTAGTCACTTAAATGTCAGGAATTTAAGCTATCACAATTGCAGTTTTTGCACGATAATTAAACGTATTTGTCACGTTCAGCTAAGTTATTGGAGAGGGTTATATGCATCAAACCCAAATATGTCAGCAAATATTAGGGTCGTTGACCAACGAATTTGGGGTAAAAAGGGGGGGGGATTTGCCCTAACCAAATCATAGGGGAGCTTTTCACCCCATCCTAATTGTTCGCCGCTCTTGCAATCTTTTCATTTTGAAACAATATTAAATTTTCAGCTGCATTTTACACAGGGCATTTTAATAGTTCTGTTCAATGTAAAGTAACACAATGTGGTGCCATGTGATACGATGTCATGTCAAATGATGTGTTTAGATGTTTGAATGTGATTAGATGTGGTGTGCTGGGATGTCATGGGGTGTGGTCTGATGTTATGTGGTGTGGTGTGGCTTGATGTGGTGTGATGTTTTATGTTATGTGTTGAAATGTGAGGTGAGGTGTGTTGAGATGTGATTCAGAGTGGTGTGATGAAATGTGACGAAACAATACTACTAAAAGTCATTTAATATATAACATCTAAATCGCGTCTTGTAGAGATAACATATGACAGGCAATACTTCAAATTACAAAGACACGGACAAAATTAACATTACAGCATGACTAACAGTAGTATTATTTCCAATTTTATTATACAGTGCATAAATAACAACTTACCTATAACAAACACTTTTATTTCCTGTATAACAGTTTTTTCTCCGAGAGATTGTACATATGTCACTGTATAGGGGTGTTCATGCGTCAGTGTAACGTATCGAATCAACAACGAACCGTTAGGATAAATATCATACTCCCCTGAGGTGTATCCAGTACCATATTTTACTGAGTCCGACACGTAGATTATCGGATACGAGTCTATAAAATCTGTTGAATTGTACCAATAAACGCCGAAGAATCCCTCTTCAAACGAGCATTCGATGGTACCAACCTTACCCCTTTCAACATATTGAACGGAATCACAATTTTGTATTTGAGTGGTTGTTGCTGCAAAGAAAATGATCATGGCAGTACAGTTTTCTTGCATCATTATGACATTGTTGTCATTATTGTATACCAGTATAAGAACCATGGTCATGGCAAAGACGTAGCCATAACCATGTTTCTTTGAGGTCGTTTGTTTCGTCGTCTTAACATTCAGAAAAAATAAAAGTTTTCATGTCCCTTTTAATCCTTTAAAGATTGTATGGGACACACAAACCACCACGTATCCTTACCCCATTCATGTGCATTTGAAATATTATTAGATTTGGTACACATGAAAGACTGATTCAGTACCACCGAAGATGGGTAGGCCTATACTATCGTAGCTTTCCCTTGTATAGGAGGATAAAACCAATTCTGGCCCATGGCTATCAACCGGTAAACTGGCGGTCATGAAAGATAGGTAAATAGTTCATTCGAACAATTTACGATTTTTCCGCAGGTTTCAATTCAAAGCAAATAAAAGTATAGACCTATTGAAAATATGTATTGTGCACGTACAACGCCCATACATATTAGCGTTTCTTCCACGCAGCACTCAATCCCAGGTTTTGCAATATTGCCAGTTATTCCCGATTGTATTACAACAGCAATAAAAGGTGAAAACATTGCATATAACATTAGAACATCAGAATTATGTGCCGATCTGTTTATGAAATATGCATAAATGGCCAATATCTAGTGAAGAAGTAATGCAACATGCATTTAAAGTTCCATGGCAGGAATTTTCGGTGAGGATGCTACATCTAATGAGAAACCCACCATTACTTGGCGGGTAGTGTACCTAGGAAAATTTGGCCGAAAATGTTTCACATTCTTTTGAAAACCTCGAAATTTTTCAAAGATAGATGATGAGATAAAAACTTTCCTTTGATACTTTCTTGAGGGTAACTGCCCCTATTTCCCCCACTCTCCGCTGCATGCCGCCATGTATAGTTCTCTTGAAAGCCCCCCCCTCCCCCGCCCTTCTTTACATAATGACAACAATGTTAGAAAGCGACCTGTCTCAAGGGTAATAATTTTTATTTCCTGATGGTACCACCATTTTTAATAAAGCAGTTTGGTGAAAGATTAATACATATACACACACACACACATATACATATATATATATATATATATATATATATATATATATATATATATATATATATATATATATATATAAACAGATGTACAGATATACAGAAATACAAATATATATATATATATATATATATATATATATATATTATATATAATATATATTATATTATATATATATATATATATCTATATATATATATATATATATATATATATATATATATATATATATATAATGTATCTTGTATATATATTATTTTGGTGAAAATTTTTGACTTAAACTTTCGTTATTAAAAAGCTCACCATTTTTACATTTTTAACTGAAAATCTGAGTAAGGAATGTTAAGTACGCCTACTCGGGTAATGAATGGATGAAAAACATTAACATTTGCTAAACTTTAAATTTGTAATCAAGGTAATTTGTCATTACTTTTTTAAAAAAATTAAGTTAATTTACTTTTAATTTGGCATGTCCCGTGTAACATTTAAGTTTGCTTCTGCTCATAATTGAATCCGTGTGTCCTATATGAATTTGATTTACATAAAGTTTTTGATAATCAACCACTGGACCATTTTCAGCTTGTTCCACAGAAGCAATCACTAAGTTTCGTTATTTAACTACAAGTGACGAGATAGTGTTCTTCATTGTAGTCAGAGAAATATGAAAATAAGCCCAATCACTGTTTCGAAAACAGACACTTTTAAAAGCATAAATTATAAACCCCTTTCACACCACAAGACTTTGAACTAATTCTAGTGCATATGTAGTGTGGAAAAATACAATAAAAAGTTAATATATGCCAATACATTCAACATTCACTATCTTTGCAAGATCCAGTCACTTACCAAAATTAGGTGTAACGGTGATTAATAACAAAACGTCAGTGATTATTTCAATTGTTTCCATCACAACCCTCTGAGATTGGCCTTAATAATTGACCGTTCTGTAATTGGAAAAATATATTACATTAGCAGCAAAGTTGTCGAAAATTTCTCTTCCAGGACTTTTAAATTGCATGTAGAAACTTTTTACTTGCATTTCACGATTTCAAAGTTATTAACCACCCTTCCCGTCCCATAGCAAAGCAGACACATTTTATTCCGTAAAAATACTGTTTAGAGGAAAACAATCAAGGCTAAAAACAAGACAAGGCTAAAAACTCTGCGTTATCCAATTTTTTTGTTAAGTTTTAAACATTAAGTTGTAGGTAATCATAATTTGATAAATACCCCCCCCCCCAAAAAAAATCAGATGTAGTGTGAGTAGTGGGTGTACTTGTAACTGAGTCGTGATCGGTACGTCATTAAGCAGATAAACAGACGCGCGTGGGCATTCTGATGGTAGTCGATGTGTATATTTATGCTGAGAAAAATCAATATGCCTACCTTGAATTCTACCAATCATCCTCAGCAGAAGCAAATTACCTGCAATTACAGTGTAACAAAATGTCTCAAATATCTAATATTAAAAGTGTACAAAGTACATTAGGATGATATAAGTTAGAAACATCTGTCGTAATTGTCACGTTCTTATTTCTCTTTAGCGAACTTATGGATCAGATTCAAATTAAAGGGAACTAGAAACTTCCCATCTATCCATTCAATTAACAGAATTAACATTTAAAACATTCCGTTCTTCTAGATGTAATCTTTTGCGAAAAAACAATCGCTGCTCTAACGAAAATTAAATTAATTTTCTGCTTGCCACTAGCAAAGAAAAAGAAAGGATCTTACAGGGCCAATTACATCAGCCCAGACAGTTGTAAAAATCCTACTTAATGTGCTTCTAGCCAGGCGCGGTTCTAGATCGAGACTTTTGGGGGGAGGGGCTTGGGGGGGGGCTTGAAACGGAAGAATCATAAAATTTTCTCTCAAATATGTAAATCGGCCACTCGCATGCTGAAACCAATGATAATAAAAACAGTACCATAAACAGGGACGGCGCAAGGTTATTTTGATAGGGGACATGGGTTGAGTGATCGCCGTCGTGGGGGATGGGTCTAAGGGGAGGGGGTGTCCCCTTCCTCTGAGAAATTTTTGCTAATTTAAGGTTGCTAAGATGCAAAATGGTGCGTTCTTTGGGTAATTTTTAGACTAAATGACTGGAAAATGTTCATAACTTTGTGAATTCTAATTTTTGGTTGGGGGGAAGAGGGCCTTCTTAGGGGAGAGGTCTAAGGGGAAGGGTGTTCCCCTCCCTTTGAGAAATTTTTGCTAATTTAAGGTTGCTAAGATGCAAAATGATGGGGTCTTTGGGTTATTTTTTGACTGATATATATGGCTGGAAAATGTTCATAATTTTGTGAATTCTAATTTTTGGTTGGGGGAAAGAGGCCGGTCCTAGGGGAGAGGTCTAAAGGGAGGGGTGTTCCCCTCTCCTGTGAGAAATTTTGGTTACTTTAAGGTTGCTAAGATGCAAAATGGTGCGGTCTTCGGGACAGTTTTGACTGATATATGGCTGGAAAATGTTCATAACTTCTTGAATTCTAATTTTTGGTTGGGTAAAAGAGGGCTGTTCTAGGGGATAGGTCTAAGGGGAGGGGTCCCTCTCCCCTTTTGAGAAATTTTGGTTACTTGAAGGTTGCTTAGATGCAAAAATGGTGACTTGGGATATTTTTGGACCCGATCATATAGGTTCAAAACATTCTTAATATTTTTGGTTAGGTGAAAGAGGAGCCTTTTTTGTCTAAGGGTATGTATCAACAAACCTCCTGAAGTCCCCTTTTGGACACATTACTGCCTTCTAGTCGGGGAAAGTTTTACGTGCGTGGAGTCCACAGAAATATTCTCGAACTATTAAGAAAATTTGCCTTGCTTCATTTGTGCATTACAAAATCGTCTCTAAAGGCTGGTAGAAACCGGAATATGGCCTCTTGGAAGCTCTGGATTAACTATATACATCAGATATAGGACTACCCCACCCTCCTCTTTTCTTCTCCTTTATGTCTTCTTTTCCTACTCTTTTTCTCTTTTCCTGCAAATTACAGGATAGGCCTCCCTTTCTCCTGAGTGGCACCGTCCCTGACCATTACATAGATGTAACGTATATACAGGCATATATTTTTTTTATTTGGAAGAATGTTGCAAACGTTACTGAGAGATACGAGCAACTGGACCTGTTCACATTAATGGGAATAACGATTCGGCCTGTAGATTTGACTTAAAAGGACTGCTAGTATAGCTTGACGAGATCAGCGACGAAATGACTCGTTTTGAACTTCCAACAGATGATTAATCCGTTAACTTGATTTACATGTACGTACATACTATCATAGATGTTACTTATGTTGCTTATCTGACCCAACTTCCATTGTATGAAATCGTGAACCTAGTATGTGATTTCGAGATACAGACGACAGTTTTCCTTGACAAACTAAATCCACTGGACCAAGATGTGCACAAGTGTATTGGACAATTTTGTTTTTCTCAGTACACGCAAATATAGTATAACACAACCTCTGAAAACTTTGGGGGGGGGGGGCTTGAGCCCCCCAAGCCCCCCCCCCGTAAACCGCGCTTCTAGCCCCTTCTCCAATTAAAAGATCTGCCTCCTGCGCCTCCTAGAAAAATCTGGCCTGTACTGAGCTAAAATTGTTCAAGGACATTTCTGCTTAATACGCTACTTTTTGTGTTATTTTAATGTGACTGTTATCTGATCTGTCTATATGCAATGGGCATCATAAGTCAAAAGTCATTATTGACCCAGTCAGAGTGGCTTACCTATTGTTTGTTTTATATCAATCAATGTGCTATCACCAACTGTGAATTCAGATGCCCAAGGGGTCCCCAAATATTTGGGGGGTGCACGAGCCTTTTTAAAGTAACCGCAACATTTGTAAATAAAATAGCATGCGTGAATGTGTTTTTACGAACAAGCTTTTCTCTTTTTGCGAACGTCTTCTTTTGTCTTATTTTTCTTTTTATTGACATCTGAAAGAATCATTTCGACATCCTTCCCTGACGATTGATGTAAAACTGTAAAATCTCAAAATATTTACTTATATGTAAAGTTCATTTGCACAAGGAAAGCCTGACTTTAATCAACAATGGGGATGAAGGCTTCAACTTTCGTCTTTTGGGATTTACACAGAAGTGTAATGTTTACCTGAAGATTCCTGAAAAACGCTTTCTTTTTCTAAAATCGTTGATTATCTAAATGATATATGCTTAGGAAGCATTCGCAATTTTGATTTTGGAACACTTTTCAAGTTTTCAATTTAATTTGCAATTTTTCTGCTCCTTTTTATCGTCCACGAACAATCACATATAACTGCTTGTGCATTCTTATATTATACAAGCATATGATAATTAGGAAATTCATTTTGTTTCAGCTCAAAATTATAACTTTACGGTCAGGTGTGTACCCAGTGTGGGCTCGTGGCGTTCTTAAAGGCTTGCAGGTTTGGGGTACTCATGTAGCACATACTAGATTTACAAATTATTAGATCAAGGGGCTTCTATTCGGTCCAGAGAGCATCTCCACAGCTAGATATGTGTCCGTATTAACACCAGTATAGCACACAGCAAGATTACCGCGCATTACGCAGTTACGGAAACATATGATATATCTCAATGATGGATACCCATCACGTTTAAAGCACCGCAGTTCTTTCAAGTGAACTTTTCTTCCCTTGTCATATAACATTAGAGATAACAGAATTAAGACTCATGCAAAGACTCTATATTTTGGGAAATAGAAATTAGGCTACTATTTCTGTTTAACTCAATCAGAAGCAGATGTGGAGGTAATCCGTGAAAAAGACGCTCGTTGATGGAAATTTTCGGGGACTTCCTTAAACTACCCGGGCCGTAACCAGGGCCGAAGCCTGCGACAGGGCAAGGGGGTAGTCCGCCCCCAGTTTCCAAACCCTACATGAAAAATAGCCTATACTTCAAAAAAAAGGTAGCAAAACTGTTCAAACCTCTTTCGTTTGGATTATAATTTTATGGCGCTCAGAACCTGGAAGATCGAATAAAAAGGGTCCTTTTACCCAACTTTTCCCTGGGAGGCCCCCCGACCCCCTCCGCAGACAGGATCCTAGGTGGGTATAAATTACACTAATGAATGAATGAATCTTCATCTTCATGCATGATGTCACAACATAGCTAAAGTTCATACTGATCTTAAGTATTGCTTTTCACTGGCTGCAACAATATGCATATATCAAATAGCCTGTAATTACCTTACTAAAACCAATAAGCTTGACATGTACATTACTTTGTGTCCTCTTTTTTACTGCAAAGTGATTTTACTGATTAAACTTTTCAAATTTTACTTTTCTTCTTGGATTCTTAGTTTCTGAAGCATGAAGTCTCGATAATATTTAAATGCAACTTTGCAGGTGTAGAAAGTGTCACTTCCGCCGATATGTGAGGCACTTTTAACCCCCCTCCCTGCCATACGCTACGCGCCAACCATGGTGGCCTCCAAAGTAGCGAACTAAGGGGGGAAAGGTTCTCTCCACTTCTTCGTCTGTGGCATATTGCACAGTGCCATGCCACAGCCAACAAACCCTTATTAATAATGATTTTTAAAATATAACCAATTCACAGCTTTGTCAAAGATAGCACCGTTTTGTATCCACGAAACGGTGGTCAACGCCCATTTCTTGCTAAATTCACATCTTATCAGCATAAAAGAAACGTTATTCAAGCAAGACGTAAAATGAAAGCCACGTTAGGGCAAGGTAAATTTTTTTCAAAGGGATAGGGCCTTGAACAGCATCCCCCCTTACCACCAGCCCAAAAATTATGGGCACTAAATGCGATAATTTGTAAACATGTGACCAGCTCAAAGCTTTTCCCAAAATAGTATCATTTTGCATCTTGGCCATCTTACGTAGGCAAATATTTCTCAAAACATAGGTGTATCACCCTGGCTCTTAAACATTCCCCCATAAAAATGACAGTAATGAAAATTTCTCAACATGTGGTCAATTCAGAGCTTTTTCATACACAGTCTAAATATCCACCAAAGCGACCTAGCATAAATGTCACGTCATCCATTTAGACCTCTCCTATAAGGATTCCTACCCCCTTATGGTGGCAATGGGTGGAAAACAAAGGGTCCGCCTGGGTGCCAGTTATCCTAGGTTCGTCACTGGACTTGCCATAAATCGCCCCCCTCCCCCAGGGATTTCTCCCAGGCTATGGCTCTGGTTATTTATATGTTGTCTCGATTATTAGGTAAATGACGCCCTGCACAGAGCAATGGTTTGTGTCATAAAAAGCCCTTCAAGAACGAAGACGATGAGACATATCCAATTATAAACCTGTGTCCATAACATAGTGAATCAACTGTAAAATAGCAAATGCACGAAGCGTTCATAAACGGCTTAATGGCAAAGTTCGCTTCTGCGGTTATCGATACAATCTTCAATTTATGTTTTAGTTTCGATTGTTTGTACACCTCTTCGAAGACCGATTTCTTTACTTTTTAAATCGAAACCAGCTACATATCTGTAGACTTTGAATACCTCAAATGTGATTTATTTACACTTGATGTTACTGCTGTGTTATCTAATCCACAGCTACAGCTTATACACATTGTCATGTTCATGTATAGCTATGGAGTGTCATATGCTGAAGGTCACAATGGTCCTTATATTACAGCAAGACCTCAGAGCAAATTCATTCCATACTTAATTTCATCATACGAAACTTGCTTCTATGATGAGGATTTTGTTAACTATTCATTCATATATCTAATCTGGGCCCCATTTGTTTGAGATTTCTTCATCAGTGATTGTTTGTACATTAAAGGATACTGGCGCCTTTTGTATGCACTACACATAACTTGAAAAACAACTACATCACGTTTTAGCTACCACGAATTTATCAGTACTTATTACGTCACTTTCCTTTAGTGTCTGTATAGTTTGATAGTAAAATATTTCACTTTTAAACCGTTTTCAAATTTAATTGCTAAGCCTAATGATAGTTGTGTAAGTCTTGTTTCATGGCGTTAGTTATTTGTGTTAACGAATATTAGGTATTAGACCTAAGAGAAATTTGTATCTTCAAGGTTTACACAGTACAACATCTCAATTTTTCAAGCTGAGGTGTCCCCAGGGGAGTTCACCTTAGTCAGTGCTTCTAACTTTTTAGAATCGTATATCATGTTACCACGCTATTGGTAAAAGTATGACATTGTATAAAAGTCACCAGTGCCGTAATCTTGGGGGCAGGAGCCATCTGATCTCCCCTCCTTGAGATTTCCAAATCATAAATGAAAGCTGGCCTACTTGAGAAAAAAATACTGAAATGCTGAAAATTTCACCTTCCAAATTTTGATTTTAAGTCCACCAAAACCTGGGAAATTACATATAAGAGTTCCCTTTTACCCATTTTCCCGGAGAGGTCCCCGGACCCCCGCCCTGGATGCGTTCTTATGCGGGTTCCTCCTCCGGAAGAATAGACCATCTTCCTCTTACAAGATATATCGCTTGTATATACCAGCATAAACGCTGGCTAAAGATAAAACAGCCTATGATAACCTTTAAATATTAGCTAAACACTATGAGCTTGTAAAGAAACTTTTAACTTAAAGGGCATAAGCAGTCGCTGCAAACCTATCATGAAGCAACAGCTAAAGCTCACAAATGCCCTCTTATTTCATTTCAAGCATCTTTCTTGATATGTTAGGACATAAATATTGCATATGCAAGTTTAATCAAGGAGCTACCCTATACGTGAATTTCGCTTCTCAGTGAGAAACTTATTGTAACATGATCCTCAAGGAACTCATGAAACAGGAAACCCGGGTACACTCTTCCGAATTTGGTTTACTGCATTTTCCCTTTATTGCATCTAGCGCTTTTCTTAGTGAAATCTAAATTTGTTTCCAAAGCATGAAACCTAATAGTAAAGAATTTTAGATGAAACTTCCAGGTCTAGGGACCAAGAATTTTCTTGCAGGCCTACGCTACGGATATGCACAAACCGATGGTGGTTCCCCCAGTACAGTGGCGTACTAAAAGCGCTAGGGAGACGCCCGCACCCGCGTGTACCATCCTTGTAGGAATTTCATGCCACAACCGAAAAATTCAGTAAATAATTAAAATTTCAGATCATGTTATCAGTCTAAAGCTTAAACGAAGATAACACTATCTTTAATGTAAAGCAGCTCAGAAAACCTGTGGTTGTGTAGTGCGCTATATGAAGTGTCATTTACATTTACATTTTAGATCTAGGAAACTGTCTTATAAAACAAGAACAATTTCTCAAAGATCAGAGGGGTCATCTCTCACCTGAGGCAACATATCCTTCAATTACATCCTATACCAAATTAGGACAAAATCACTAAATAATGAGGATTCGTAAACATATAATCAATTTAAAACTTTACGAAGCTTTGCCAAAGGTAGCACCATTTCGTATCGAAGCCACCTCAAAAAGACAAAAAATTCTCAAAGAGTGTAGTGTCATCCCATTCTCTTACACAGCACCTCCAACCCTACGCCAAACCAAAAAATAGGAAAAATATCACTTAATAATGACAATTTGTAAAGATATAATCAGTTCAATGCTTTGCAAACGAGGGCACAATTTTGGACCTGAGCTAGGCCTTACATGTACCCCTCCCCTCCACACTCTCCCTCTGCAGGATGGCACTCATGCACCGGTGAAAAAAGGAAGAGTGTCTACTATCTTTATAGGCACGCCACTTGGTCCTCCGCTTAGCTAGTGCCATGAACTCCCCCTAGAGATCTCGCCCAGGCTACGGCCCTGGTCACGTTAATTTAGAATGCCTCCCAACTCCGTGAACGGTTGCCTATCAACAATGTTGACATTAACGTTCAGTAAAAAGAAGACATTCGTATGTGTAGTCTACAGGGTATTGCATGTGAACTTGCACAACACTGGAAATTAAAGGAGCTATGGCCCCAAATATATTTAGGCATATCCCCTACTTCTAAATCCAGTTGGTGACTGTACTTTGATTGGCATTCATTTAAACAATAATAGCACCACGTGTTGGTAATGATGATTTGGACTGTCAGTTGAGTTCCTAATGAGGCTTACAGCCCCACACAGTTCGTTTTTCAATATGGCCTCGAGCAATTGAAACTCAGTGCAGGCTACTATGGCTCTGTCTTGGAAGTGTTCTACCAGGGAGCTGTAGGCTAATCTGTCACAGCTCCCTTTGTTCTACCACTAGACAATTGTTTGGGTTTAGATTGGAGGCGGGCCTAGAAGTTAGTTTAGTTGGGAGAATTGCTGCTGTCTGGGGTGAGCTTAGAGGGTCTTTAAGGGTGTCAACAGCAGTTTCCGAAAAATAGAGAGAGGGGAAGGAACATGACCTTGAACAGAACTACTTCAAACGGGAACCGCGAATCCCTAGAAAAAGAGGCCCGGGCCTCACTTATGGGCCCTGAAAAAAGTTTAAGGACCGGATGATGTCTGGTGTAATATGAGACATTTTCTCATGACTTTAGTCCATTAAGTGGCTGTTTCCATCATTTTCAAATTTGGTTATATTGAATCAGCTATATTGCAAGTTATGGCACCACACATTGGCCTACAATATTCATCATGGTTCTAGAAAAGAGTGGGGGATAATTCCCTTCACTGTTAAACTTGGGGGACATGTTCCTCCTCTTGCCCTTCCAACTTCGTCCCCAACTGTTGACCCCCATGCGGGAAATTACATATCAGCACTACCGAATTACATATCAGCACTACCGAATTGTACATCCTTTCAAGTCATCTGAATTTCTTTTATCTTTTTATCGGGTTTGTTGATACCATGATCATGCATATAACAAGAACGTTACCAAACATTAACAGTGGTGAGGTCAATCAGTCACAAGGGTAACACTCCTGCAGTCAGGCCTGCATTCATGACGAAGAAAAAGATAGGCCAGTTTATAAATTTAGTATCTTACATTGAAAAACTGATAAGCGTACGAGGCGGGAGGCAGGGGGCATATTCCAATTAGGACAAAAATAGTGAATCCATCTGGGCAAATGAGACAGCCAAGCAAATAAATTATGCCCTTTTGCGGGCCATTACACCCTACACAGCGATATCAAAATTCGGGCAACTTAGTCCAAAATTCTAAATTCGGGCAAATATTATCCCTGTGCCCCAGAAATATTAACCCCCGTATGCCTATGTTGAAAAGGACAGGATAGGAACCTTTCCCATATCACCAATTCAGTTTAAAAGTGTC
The DNA here is from genome assembly GCA_029531755.1 of Holothuria leucospilota. Lineage (NCBI taxonomy): Eukaryota > Metazoa > Echinodermata > Holothuroidea > Aspidochirotida > Holothuriidae > Holothuria > Holothuria leucospilota. Next base: position 101,012,632 of record CM055961.1, read on the forward strand.
TCAGCGAACGTAACCATGTTTTATTCAATGCTGATTATAAGCAGCCACTAGTAAGTTGCAACAAGTCACACAGGATCACGGTGATAGCTTAAAGAATGATTTGATTATTGTTACATGCAGCCTGTAGAGGAATTTCTCACTGCAAACATTAATTTCTCAAAACTTACCAGTTAAATATGAAGTCACTAGAAGTGTCGATACCCCTCAATATACCTGAATCCCCAAAACGAGTTGATCATTGTGCTAAGTGATCGGCGCTTATAATGTTGTACTAGCGATAGAACTATACTTGTTCTTTCATTGTACCTTAGCTTTACTGTATCGACTTTGTGAACTGAACTGGAGTTATCAATGTTTAAGTGTATTTGACTATTTGTAGAAACAAAGTTCTCAGTTAATGTCGCGTATTGTTTGTAATAAAACATATCACGTGGTTAATGATTTATTTCGGCAAACCGTACAATGATAAGGATGGTAAAATGTCTACAGACAAACCACTCATTGTGGTTATTCGTGTCATCCTCTATACACGTTTTCTTGGGAAGACTACACAGATATGAAACAAGTAATCCCACAGGCAACCACGACGTCCCTCCATTATAACATGCCATAGCGTAGCAAAGCAAGGTACAATAACTTCTAGACTGATTTTTGATGCGAAACCTACGGCCAGTCAATTCCCGTTAGACAGTGCAAGGGCTCCCCACAACAGCTCCACATTTGCCTTGCGTCAACTTTACATTTCATTTAATGTAGGCGTATTTGTTACCCTTGTTATCATTCTACTACTAAGATATGACTGTCGTAGTTAATGCCAAGCATTCCAAAAATTGATGTCATTACTCCTAGGTAAGTACGCTGGAATGTGTTATAAAGTCTTCTCCACATTTGAAGAAATACTTCAGTTTACAGGCAACTAGCTGAACAATGCGTGCTTTTGATACATATCAACTCTGCCATTGAGTTGGACAGTCTTGAAAAGCATTGCACTTTACAATTTGCATACATACTTAGGCAAGTTTTTACATAGTTTTCAGTTCCGTTGAATTATTTCTATCCATTATAAGTGCCTCTATTGATTACTTCATCCTAAAATTCGATTTCAAACTCAATTGTTACACATGCAGTAGTTATGAATTCATTCACACTGAATAACAATGTGAAAGAAATATCGCAAACTTGCTGTAACTGGAGCTGGTTTTTTTTTTTTTATATTGAGATCTTAGAATACGTAAAATTTTCTAAGTCTCTTTTTCGTAATAATGCAGATAAGGCAAGGAATTCTTAAAACATTAAAACTTGAAAAACGCCCTCAGTATATAAATGTCGTCTCATTGGCTATCCGTATCGAAATTTCATGTTGTCCGTACAGTTGTATCAGAAATAAGCTCACTCTTGAACCAAAGAATACATTACATTTTTGAACAGCATACAATGAGTACCAGTGAGCTGAGTTCTCCGCAAAAATATTTGAGTGTTTTTCTCTCATTAATTTGATAAATTATCATGACATCACAGAAGAGAAACTCTTTGCTGTACTTTTCGCATATATTATTTTTAGTGTTTTATATGTTATGTACAAGTGTTGAAATAACTCAGTCAACGACAGTTTCGTCTTTATACGTTCTTTTCCATCATGTTACCCTGTCGAATTCTGTTCTTTTACATTGTGACGTCGAGTCTGGAGCAGTTAAAGAATGGAAGTATTTTGACGAAATATTAAACGTGAACAAAGTTGTAGTCCATAAAAATTTCATGGACACCACATCAGTTCAAAGAGATTATTCTTTGTACTTCAATCCTGTCTTGATATTTCACGAAGGAGTATATACATGTTCTAACGACCGTGCTAGTATTACAATTACGCATTTCATCGCCGTAGTAGGTTTGTATACGTCTTTCAACAGCTAATCATTTAACGTCTCTTACCCACTGCGTTTACATATACATTTAAACAATTTTACTGAAATTCCTAAAATTTCCACTACATAATTTTAATTTTCGAAGTAATTTTTATATTAAAATGCAATATGGGCCTACCTTCATTCGCTTCTACTTCGACTTTTAAGAAATCAAAAAAACATACATGATCGTCTGAATAAATAGTTTTGTAATAACAACACTAATGTACAATGATATTAGATTGCGTTATTAAAAGTGAGATCAAAGTATATTTTACTGTTAAAATATCTGTCAGTTTACAGACTTTTCAATGATATTTTCTGTTTTTTCCTTTAAGCAGAGATTTGTTTTATTTGTACAGACAATTTGCATTGTAGCAATAAAAAATGTGGTTTAATGTGTATTTTCTGTTCATTTGAGAAACCACTTTTTCTTTTCTTTAACCAAACTTGACTGCACTGGTGAAAATTTGTATGTTTACAGACATTTTTCCGGTTATTTTGTGTTTTTCTATTATATATAAAAATATAGGTCAATGAAAGTAAAAAATGCTTAAAGTTTAGGAGAAAACTCTGCAACGTATATATATATATATATATATATATATATATATATATATATATAAATATAAATATATATATATATATATATATATATATATATATATATATATATATAAGAGCTTAGAAATGTCTCCCAAATATACAATCTAGAGTTATATTTACACATCACAACATTCAGAATTGAAAATAACATATCTAAGCACTTGGTCCGTGCCTCTCAACCTCAAACAGTAGTGCCTAACACCCCTGGAACTTTTCCATGCAACCGTGGGAGATACAATACTTAACCGGTTGTCAGTTATGACAAATTCTTTCCATTGTAGGTCCCAACAACAACAACCGATTTAACATTCATCAGCATTTTACCTGTACTTCAGCCAATGTCGTTTACGTTCTCGTATGTAAACGCTGTAATGTACTCTATGTGGGAGAAACAAAACGTCGTCTTGCTGACCGAGTCACTGAGCACCTGAGGTCAATCAAACAGAACCTCCCAGGGTTCCCTGTAGCCACACACTTCAGTCCCCCGTCAACATGCTCGATCCGTGACTTGATGGTTTCAGCGGCCATCTCGTGTCGAGTTTCCGATCATGACCACCTAGTGGAACCCTGTAACCACATGGTCTGAACGTTAGCCTTGAACTGTTATAACTCAGCAATTCCTGCATTGTTTTTACCTGTGGTAACCACTTAACACTGTCTGTTTTCCTAGCCGGTTTTACCGTGTCCAACTTTATTGTGTATTTTTTAAATTGTACGAGTGACCGTGTCAACAATCAGTTGCATTTTTGCCACCTGATGAAGTGTTTAAACCCGAAGCGTCGTGGAATTTTCACAAACTTTTAGCACTATGTACTACTTCTTTTTTTACCTACCTACTTCATAAGTGCTACGCAGTACTTTGACCAATAATATATATATACATATATACATATATACATATATATATATATATATATATATATATATACATATATACATATATACATATTTGTATTACTAATATGTTACATTAACAGTCTACTACACGTGTTTCACGCTGAAAGCGATTTTCAAGTATGACGCTTAGACACTTTTTTACACTCAGGTAATACCGTCACGGTCAGGTGGGCAGGGCTGCAAGGCGTTATGCCTACATTTAGACACTAATTCGGATCGGCTATTAAGTAGATTCGCTCTGTTGGTGCAGATAATAGCGACCTTCTCTTCCAGACACAGATTACAGCTGCCACTGGGGGATTTAGTAGTGGGTGCTTTCTTTATCACTCTCCATTTGATGTCAAAATTGGTGTTATTTCGTTTGAGCGTCCATACGTATTTAGACAATTCGGATTCTCTCTCGTAATTTGGATGGCTAAACGATTTCTTGTGGTTATTAAAGCGGGTCTTGAACTGGTTGCTGGTGAGGCCGATGTACGTTTTGGTTGAGTGGTTGCTAGTGACGTCAGCTGCATACACAATATTGGATTGGAGACATGCACCTGATAGAGGACATGAGCTTTTCGTACGACAATTGCACATGGGCTTCTTGTTGGCGCTGGCGGTTTTCTCTGGCCCGAGGATCCTGCTATTGTGCTTGCTGATGACACATTTCATGTTGGGCATACAACTGTAGCTAACCTTTACCGAATTCTTGTTAAAAATCTTATGGAGAACGTGATGTTGGGGGAAATGTTTCTTGATCAATCTAAGAAAAACGGCGGCAACGTTGGTTTGCACATTTCTGCTAAACGGGGGGTTAAACCATATTATTTTTCGTTTCCTATTTCTGCATTTTCTTTGGGTGGGTGCGTGGTTGCTGTTATAAGTCAGATTAGATTCAAAGCCACTTGCATGGAGGGCTTCTTCATATGCCTGCTTAGTATTATCGAATGCTTCTTGCGTGCACGATAGCTGGGAGATTTTCGTGTTAACGCTTATTGGAACCTGTTTGATGATCGAGGGTGGGTGGTTCGATTCTGCGTTAATGTAAAGCAGTTGGTCGCCAGGCTTTCTGTAAGGTTGGAAAGAATTATTGTCTAAGTTGAGGGTAATATCCAGGTAGTTAACATCTAACTTCGGTTGTTATTTTCAGGCCATGGCCATGCGCATTGAAGAATTGTCTCAGCTTTGCTGTTACGTGCGTTGCGGTTCGGGGTGTTACCTTCTTAAACGCGTTTAAGAAGGTAACACCCCGAACCGCAACGTGTCTAAGCGTCATACTTGAAAATCGCTTTCAGCGTGAAACACGTGTAGTAGACTGTTAATGTAACATATTAGTAATACAAATATATAATTTGCTCTAAGTATTTCTAATTGAGCACTTTTTTCCCACGAGTCTATAGCATTGCAAATCTATCTATCTATCTATCTATCTATCTATCTATCTATCTATCTATCTATCTATCTATCTATCTATCTATCTATCTATCTATATATATATATATATATATATATATATATTACTCTTCGACCAACACATTCTAACTTCGATCTACCAATCACGACTTATATATATATATATATATATATATACATATACATATAAGCATATCTTAATATTTAAATATACTGTGTTCTGACCAACATTTATTTTTTAAACTAATTAAAGGTTCTGTTTTTCCAAGAAAAGAATGAATTAAAACGAAACTGGTAATCTTTTTCAACAAATTGTTCTGCCAAGCTACAGTTTTCAATAATTGTTTGCAAATTTATATCTCATTTGAAAATTGTGTACATTTTCATTTTTGCTGTAAATGTTTCGTAACATGCACATTTAGACAATAAAAGCTATAAGATGCTAATTTCAAGGCAATGATAAGGTGCTAATGTCAAATCATAACCATTGGGATGCCCATGCACTTCATTGTAGCTACTTAAACATCTCAAAATATAACTGTAAAACTCTGTAAATTTACAGCTTGTGACGTAATGCAACATTATGCTTAAATGAGCGGAGCTTACATTTGCTAGCATTTTTCTTAAAAATGATTGCTGCTTCTCATAATTTCCCTTTATTTTTTTTAATCAGGAACTAATAAACTTATTGTACACCTTCCTGAAAATGTTTTCAACCGATGTATTTGTATTCTTTGGAGTATTTATTTTGTACAGAAATATTATGTTGTTCAAGAAAGGTTCATTTTCCAATTACAAAATTTACAAAGAGTGTGTAATTGAAAAAAAGTTTATAGAACGTTTTTATAGTGTATCTTGATTCCAAAATAAATAAGCAAATGCAGTGATTTAATTTAGACATTAATCTATTCTTAGCTGGTTTAGACATTTCGCTACCGGATACAGCAGTGTAAGTAGATTTTCTTCAATTGTAACGATTTTGTATTCTTATGTTCATATAACAAAAACCACATACTTAATTTTTCCCATCCAATTAAGCAATATTGTACTTCGAAGGTCTATTAATGCTTCAGATATTACATAAAACAACCAGGGAGTTGTTATTTGGAAGGAGATACATCCCTTTGAAGCAAGGTTTGACACCGCCAAGGTCACACAGTAATCTGCCTCTTGTATATTTCTTGGCATTTCTATAGGGCTTGCACTGGATTAGGTAGTTCATACAATAGACATTTGTCTTCTGCTACATCTACTGTTAGACTGTGGGTTTATCGCCACTGTCACAGTATTACCAGTCGCTAGGAAATTAAAAAAATATGCATGTGCGGACGCTCTTTGACGCGGATGAGAGTATACCAGTGAGGTTCTGTGTATAAATGTGAACATGATTCTATACCTGGTATTTCCGGAAACTGCGGAAACCTTTCGAGATTGTTGTGACAAAAATTAGACTTCTCTCTGTGCAGCTCATTTGCGTGAGGTTCGGTCTATAGGAAGAGGCAAACCTTATTGGCTTATTTCAATTAAACAGCCGTTTCTAGTTTTGAAACGCCTTCCCCTAAATTGGTGGCGGTTTCAAACTACGCATCAAAGCATTGTTCTGAGAAGGTCAATTGCGACAGGATTACTAGACGTGAATGATGTTGCTAGCGTACTGATATCAAATTGAAGCCAACGAATAAAAGAAAAAAAACCCCTTTAGCCGCCAATGCATAGCTTATCATTGATAATCTTCTCAGAATGAAGTGGGTCTTATGGTATTAGCATAAGTTAAAACTTTTCGTTGTATCTGCTTCGAAATAAAAACTCCCTGCAACAACGTTGTGATGATTGATGGACCGGCCGGTACATATAGCTTGCATAGCTTATCATTGATAATCTTCTCAGAATGAAGTGGGTCTTATGGTATTAGCATAAGTTAAAACTTTTCGTTGTATCTGCTTCGAAATAACAACTCCCTGCAACAACGTTGTGATGATTGATGGACCAGCCAGTACATATAACTACGTATAGGTTATATCGATTGACAAAAGCTTCTTATTATATGTCGGTTCCCAAATTAGATAGGTTTAATTTAGTATGATAATATTTTTATTTGTAACCAGCTTATCAAAATGAGTATAAGGTATAGTCAATTAAATAAGCAAGTGCATTTATTCAAGTTAACCACGAATTTATTCTTACGTAGTCCTGACTCTATTTAATACATTACACGGTACTGTAGCAAAGTAGACCTTAAATTTTAATGAGTACGTATCCTTAACTCGGTAAAATGAAGAACATTTACTTGATTCTTTTCCATACACCGATTGAAGCAACATTGTTCATCTTATACGACCATTAATCTTCCAATATTTCACAAAAAATACAGTAGGTAATGTTTGATGAACTAGTCATTATATTTAATGACACAAATGTTGTACCGATTGACACAAACTTCATGCCGTTTATCAGTTTTCTCATTGGATCCAGACCTCGTTTGCAGTTCTCAATCGATGTTCATATTTTTTCTTCCTTGCGTACAGTTTCTTAGTCTATAAAAAATTAATAAAAGTAAAATTTATTCACAGATTTTTGCGGGACATTTTCTAGACCAGTATTAAAGTAGCCTACATCCCAAAGTAACCTCACGAAAGGTATTTCAGATGCATTTTGGCTCATCTACTATTGGGTTTTCATTGCTCGGAATTGGTATGAAAGGTATTTCACGCGCACTCATGATGAGTGTTCATGAAAGATTTTCCAAATTGTGGGCCTTTCTAAAACAAGGCATTAATCCCTGCAATGATAATTCGATTTCACACAACAGTAGGTCATACATATTTTCCACACCAAACAAAAGAGAGAATTCAATTATAAATTGTTCAAGGACAACTAAACTATATTGTGATTTCGTGGGTGCTAAGAAACCATTTTTACTAGAAAAAATAAAGCTTTGTATGTTTAAATTTTTATTATTCACAATTATGTCCATTAACAACTCTTCCATCGATCTTCCTAAATATATTAGGGTTAGCTATCAAGTCTAGCTGTTTCTCCGCAGGGTAGCAACTCATAAGCATCTAAAAAGCGTTCAGTCATTAATGGAATTAAATTTATCGAAAATAATTTTCCCTCCCCTTTTCGATTCCCAGATGTCTTAACGTCGTGGTACTTCAAGGCCTTAACTCACCCTATACCTATTTTCATTACCAGATGTTAGAAAAGTGTATAAATAGTTAAAATTTACTTGAGGGCGGACTCATGCCCCCAGGTCTAGGCCATCATGTTTTGACAGATACATATCTGTAAGTTTTCTGCTTGTTCCAAAATTGATCACGGTCTTTGCGTATTTGTCTTGATTCCCTGATGTTTGAAATCAACATAATACATTGTCTTATTTTCAAATTTACCACAGGAAGACTCCAAATCCATGGTGAAGGCTTGGTGCTTTCAACACTGAAAGACTCAAAGGTCTCTTTCACGAAGTGAACAACTCTTTTTATAAAACCCGGATTCACTTATCAATTCAGTAAAATTAGGCCTATTTTTAATTACTTTTCTTGTTGTACACCCCATGAAAGTTGTCAAATAGATGCAACTGTTTGTGATTTAGTCTCAAGTGACCTTCCGGTTTTCCGGTACAGTTGCAACATTTTGTAGGTACGACACGGGGGGGGGGGGCTCTTTGACCCATCCACTTTGTTATCCCGTAGCTACACTACTGGTCGGTTACCGATCAAGCTAAGCCTAAAGGTTATCTTCTAATGCATGCCTCTACCATAAAGATTTAGTTGCGTACTCAGTGAGGCTGTGCTTTAAATTTGTAGTAAACATATACCATACTCGACCTTAAAATTACACAAGCATTGAGGCTAAGAAACTGCTTCGATAAACATTCATTTTTCTTCTTTTACTAAAACCTGCTTACCGTGAGCCTCTATCGCCGTCCATGCACTTTAAACCCCTACTTTTGCTCATTTACGACAATATATGCATATTTTACATAAATGTGTACCGTATAGCTCGATTGCACTTACCTTATATGAAGACCAGTCTACTGAGCATCAAAATGAATGGACCTTAACGGTAGGAGCAAAATATACTGCTCTGGAGTGATCTTATGGACATATGAGAGAAACACTGAAAGGAAGATTTTCGTAACTATACATGATGCACATTTTCCAGCATTTCCTCTCACCCCCCATTTCCCCCTCTATGACCGTTAGGTATCACTGACCGTGAGAAGAAATTATGGTTGGATGCATTACCTCGTGGATGTGTGGCTGCTTTCGAAGCAAAAATGCTGAGAGAGTCAAGCAGCCCTACTCCGAAGGCATTTGAACCATCTACAGAAAGACTGGTAAACTTGATGCAGGAAAAGGCAGGTCTAGGCACAGAGTGTGCTCAACACTGAATGACGGGAATTAAAACTATTTTAGCAGTGATATGTAAGGCCATCTGGGCCGGGGAGGAGGCTACGGTCCCCAAATGATCCTTATTTTCAGACTGAAGGTTTTACTGTCTTAAAATACTTAATTATCTAAAAAACTGCCAAAATTCCTGAATTGAATTGTTCTGCCCCAGATAGCAGTCTCGGAGTTATAGACGATTCAGCCCCACCCCCTAAATTTAAAAACTTGCCGGCGGTAGTGATATATATATATATATATATATATATATATATATATATATATATATATATCGTAAAACAGGAAACAAATAAATGCATCACTAGTTGACTTAAAGAGTACAAAATAATCCAAGATTTAATTCGAAATTTTCGGTTCCCCTGGAACCTTCGTCAGCGAGATCAGACAGTGAAGTGAGTACAATAATTAACTTAGCCAACAGCGGTGATACAGCTTAAAAACACAAGATGATAGGTGATGAAAAGGTGTAAATAAGTGGAATAAACAATTACGTTGTCTGATGGAAAGTGTACTGATTCAAAACACCGAGGTCTTTGTTTAGCCCCGTGATGTGTGAATTTAGTTTCAAAATCCAATTAAGTTCGGCGGACTTGCGGTGTTCAGTACAAACAAAATTGCTTGCAAATGAGGGTGACTTTAGATTTTCAAGGGAATGTCGGGGAAGATTAAAGTGCTCCGCTACGGGGAAACCTGGAGTGTTATCACGAATAGACTTTTTATGGTTGTTAAACCTAAAGCGAAAGGAAGTCTTGGTTTCACCTACGTAAAGACCCTCATTACATAAATTACAGTGAAAAATGTAAACCACATTACAAGAGTCACAATTTAGATTAGGGGGATTCATGGCACATTTAACACTGGGGATGTTGACATGTTTTCCAAGGGTGATGTGTTTGCAGATCTGGCAGCGCTTTTTGTTGCAGCCAGTGTTGCCCTTAATAGTGTGACCAGGGGTGGGTAATTTGGCGGAAGTAAGGAGTCTTCTGAGATTAGGGGGTTGACGGAGGGCCAGGAGGGGAGGGTTGGAAAAGATAGTCGGGAGAGTGGGTTCGTCTGTAAGGGTGGCAAAAGTTTGTTTCAAGGTGCGAGCAAGTCGCGGGATTAGAGGATGAAAATTGAAAACAAGGGGGATACGTATACTAGGGGTTTTAACTTTGTAGGATAGAAGATCATGACGCTGGAGGGCGGCAGCTTTAAGTACACCCTGTTTAATAATATGGATTGGGTAGCCATTTGAAAGAAAATGCCTGGTGAGAGAAGAAATTGAGCGTTCGTAGTCGATAGGGTCGGAACAAATGCGTTTAACGCGAAGACATTGGCTATACACAATTGACTTTTTAAGTTTGTAGGGGTAGACACTATCAAAATGAAGCAAGAGGTGTTTGTCAGTAGGTTTGCAGTATAGGGAAGTAGAGAGGGTGCCATCCTTCAATTTAACTAGCACATCGAGAAACGGAATTTGGGTTTCTCGATGTGATCAATATTCCCTCTTGTTTTGACATTTATCAATAAATACAGTTTCTTTATTGTTTCAGTCAACTAATTATTGACTGTCGACCGTCCACCCCACTAAGCCCCCTGAGACAGTAATTTTGTTTTTCTGGTAGCCTAAAAACGGTACTGTCCGTGCACTGCAGGTCATTAACTTCTTAAATTTATTCCCCTTCACCAACCACGGGACTTCAGGGTGGAAATAATAAGCATGCACATATCTGGGATGAGAATTCCAGGAACTAAACCATCCTTTGGAGTGTTAAAATATTCTTAATATTTGAGTAAGTCTTCGAAGTCAAATGAACTTCAAGCTCGTAATAAATTTGATTTCGTGTACTATGCTAAGTGGGCAAATCATTTACCCGTACCCAGAGCCTGGTACTTTTGAAATCAGGCCTACTTGTTGAACTGGAAAACACCTTGGTACCTCTTGTTTTAGGGCATGTACCCACCAATTTGTCTAACATAAAAGTTTTTGTTAACATGCTATAACTCCTGTGTAAATTTACCTGTTTCACAGTCTTGAGAAGCCCAGCCTCCCCGTTTATCTCTCTACGTTCGGTATTTAAAGGAAATATTGTGTTTACTTGAACCAACGTGGTACCCATAGAAAATATCTTTTACAACTATTGAGCCTTCAGTCTCACCAATAAACTCTGCCAATAAACGTTATGTACTGACGTCACGCTACGTCATTTTTGGGGTAAAACAATGAACCATACTGCACGCTCGATATAGACTTCACACGCGCTTAGAAGACTACATGCGTATCCGACCGGTACACAAATCAGCTGTCTGCATTAGTTGGTGTAAGTTGCAATGATACGCGCTTGCCTCCATTGGAGGGCGCACTTTCTGTTCTGTGACGTTTGTGCATAATGTCCACTTATTCATTTCCCGATACCACCACACGGAGTACAAATTATCCATGAGTTACAAATGAGTATAATATTATTTCTGGAAAAACCTCATTTCTTGATAAAACACTTCTACCTCACTTTGAATTGGCTATGATTCTATAACTTAATAAGTCATCGTTTAAAGATATCAAAATTTCGTGTATCACAAACGCAGTCTTTTCCTTTAAATATGATATCGAACTGTCGTGTTCTAAACCCAATGTATGGGGTCAAACATTTACTTGTAAGATAGATAGGACAGTGGTTAAAGTGATTATTGGATATGATTTCAGTTGCCTGCCAGTCAGTAGTCTTGAAAATTAATGTGGCCGCAGAGTGACGATTTATTCTTAATATTGGGGGACATGACCCCATTTTCAAATAATTTATTGTGTGAAAATCAAAGCCAATGGGAGATTTTTCAAATATTTGGGGACATTTCCCCCTGTCCCTCCCCCCATCGCCGCCCATGCTCCTACTGTCTACTTACCATATTTTATGATGTATGAAATCACCCAATATGCTTATCAGCCTACATGGCAGGGGCGACTTAGAAGAGAGGAGCACACTCGGCCCCCCAATTATTTGATTGAGGGGTCCGAGGTAGGCCCCAAATTTGAGGATGTGTCTCGACTGATTGACAAGTACAATCGAATAGCTTGATCCACGTACCATCGGTTGGCTCGTATCCGTAGTGAAGGCCTTCAAAGAAAATGTTTGGTTAAAGATACCTTCCAGATGGCGGAGATGACACTTTCTGTAAATTGTACATTTACAAGTTGCATCTACACTTTCTCCTCTTTTATATGTCATGCTTAGAAAAAAATTGATTTTAAAACGAAAGGGTAGATTTGATTTATATTAAAAGTTCTTTTACAACCCCTTTAAATTTAGCACATAAGCTAGATGCTATTTTGTAAAAGTATGTTGTGACTCGGTATGAGAATTAAGACTAAAGATCTTTAACCTGCGTATGCGACTCAGGTGTATTCAGATTGTATATCTTGCAGGAGGAAGAGAATGCCTTCATTTGTGTGGGAAAGTAAACCAAGTATGAACGCGTCTATGAGGCTGGGTTAGGAGACCTCCTCGGAAAAATTTGGGAAAAAGGATCCTAATATGCAATTTCCCCAGTAGAAGTTCTACGGTCCTCATAAATTATATTAAGAAAAGTAAAATGTTCATCATTTCTATACTTTTTCTCAAGTACCCAATTTTATTTACGATTTGGAAATCTCAGAGGGGCAACTGCCCCTCTTGCCACCGCAGGCTACGCCCCTGTGTAGGAATATAAAGGGAGCTCACCCAATTGGATGCATAACAAGACTAAGCCTGGCTCGTCTAGGCGTCCGAGCGAATTTTAAAATTTATGCCTTTAACACTTAAATTTCCAGATTTTGTAACCTTTGCCACAAAACTGGTCTAATGTGATCAACTTTGTAAGTAAAAGCTATCCTAGAAAACGTTTGGCTGAAAATCGAACACTGATGATCATATTAGTCGATGAACGTTACCATATATAATCAGTTCCTTACTAAGTTAGTCACTCCTCATGCGAATGAGGTGACTAGAGTGGGAAGATTAAGCTATAGGTTCAAGGCTCGATCAAACAGGCTCTGTGGCGGATCTAGAGGGGGTGCCGTGGGTCAAGAGCGTCGATTTGTTCTCAATATTGAGGGGATGACTAAATTTTCCAATAACTTACTGTGTGAAAAATCAAAGTCGATGGGCGATTTCTGAAATATTGGGGAAACATGTCCCCCCTGTCCCACCCCCCCCCCGCGGGATCGCCGCCCATGCCGTGGGTGCACGTGCACGCTCCAAAATTTGTTTTAAATTGTAAATTGATCAGTTGAGCCTTTTATATTCTTCTATCGCAGACATCTCACTGTTGCCCTCCTTGTCACGGGCTTTGATGTAGAAACTCGTAGGCTACATCATATTGGGAGCACATATTTTTTTTTTATCTAAGTCCTTCAGCAGATGGACGACACTCTCCCACAATGGGTGAATCTAGTGCAAACAAAATCCTGGATCCGCACCAAAAGCTTGTATACTTGTAAACATGGGTATCAACAGGTGGCTAAATTTAATAAGCATTGTCGACAGTTTATGTAAACTAGGTGTTAAGCCGCGGTCACACTACAACGAATTCGGATCGGATTCCGATCCGATTTTTGTGAGTTTTTATTAAAATCTTCTCCATTTTGGGTCAGAAAGAGCCCAAACTTTGCCAACCAGTGTAAATATATGATTTGCATCAGCGGTCTATGAAAATGAAATGTTAACTGATATTTTTCGTGACGTCACACCGACGGACAGCTTTTATCGGACACGCGTAGTCCGATAAAAGCTGTCTGTCGATGTGACGTCACGACATAATTCGTATAAATTTAATTTTCGTAGTCCTGCGATAAAAATCATATAATTACACATGTTGGCAAATTTTGGGTTTTTTCCGACCCGAAATGGAGAAGATACTGATGAAAACTGACAAAAATCGGATCGGAATCCGATCCGAATTCGTTGTAGTGTGACCGCGGCTTTACTACGAAAGTTTGAGTACTTTAACTGTGTGTACTGGCAGTGGCGCAGGCACTCAGCTGCGGCCATTGGTAAGACGCCCCCCCCCCCCACCACCCCCATCAATATCAAAAGAGTTGCGATTTTTTAAACGAACCCAAAAGGCATTATAACCATAAATTTCTCTAAGGATAGGGTGAGGTGTCCTTTCAAGGGAGTGATGGAACTACCTTAATCATTTTCTTTTTGTATTTGTACTATTACATGCTTCAGGGTGTTTTTGTGAGTCTAAGTCCGTATGTAGTTTCTGTTTTAATGTCTATTTTAGTCATGTTATTGTGCTTTTACGTGTTTTTATGTAGACTTTCATTTCAATTGTAGCCTATTTTTAAAACTTAAGTGTCTTATGTTCAGGGGCGTAGATTTCTTTTCAACTTTGGGGGGGATGGGGTGAACCATCGCAACCGTGGAACATGTGCACGCGAAGCGTGCACGGCGAGCGCGAAGCGCGAGCCCACGACGGGTGGGGTCCAGGGGCCTGCCTTAGGGCCCCGGTGGGGGTCCAGGGGGCGAAGCCCCCGGAAGCTCCTTGGTTTTAATGTCTCAGAAGTGCCAGGAAGACTGTTTTAAGGGGTTAATTTCAGTGGTAATGTTCTTTGGTAGGCTATTGGTATATTCATACATTTAGGAACTGCTATTTTGAGCACTCGTCGATAAGCTGCACCGGATTGGAATTGTACAAGAGTAACAATGTCCTGCTAAGCTCAAAAAGGCAGGGATCAACATATAGGGTCATCCCAGACAACTGTATTTTGAATTCGGAGATCATTACAAGACCTGCAAGTTGGCTTGAGATCAGTGGCGTCGCCAGGTGTTTTTGTGATTGGGGGCCCATAGATGATGTCGTAACAATAGCTCAGTTCCCCCAAGTCTGCGTAAATTACACCTTTGTTTTTTATGCGTTCCTGCATTTGCATGCAGCAGTTTTGATCTTTCGTTTGTCACTACATAAAGGTGTCGTCCTGGGGAAGAGGTTCCCCCTCCCCTTTAAGATTTTTTTTTTATTAATTTAAGGACTTTTAGATGCAAAATGGTGCTATCTTTGGGATGTTTTGGAACTGATCATATATGACCGGAAAATGTCCATAATTTAGTGAATGCTAATTTTTGGTTAGGTAAAAGAGAATATGTTGTCTATTAATAGACAGATACGTTGTCAACAAATCTCCTGAAGCCCCCTCCCTTATGTCTATTTTACTGCCTTCTATTTCGGGAAAGTTTTTACACAAAAATGTGTGCGTGGAGTCCACAAAAACATTCTTGAGTTATAACGAAATATGTCCTTTCCTTCATTGTGCATTATGAAAGGGCACATAAGGCTAGCAGATACCTGAATAGGACCTCCTGGAAGCTCTGCATTAATCATAATAATTGGGGCGGGGGGGGGGGCAATGACATAATGCGTATACTACCTGACATCCAAATGATAATAGAGTACGCCGCCGAACACTTTACAACTATCGTATTTTTACTACTTTTGAACTAAAATCCGGGCAAACAGCTGCCAGCAATTGAAAATGAGAGGGAGGGAGAGTATAGGTGCAGGGAGGCGATATTAGACCTCCCTGATAGGTGTAGCAAAAGGGGTGAAGGACTAATAAGAGCGTTACAGAGTGCTGTTTTCGTCATAAGTGTATTAACAATCACCATCTATACCGATAATGGCTCAGCGCGAACTGGCGAAGCTCTGGTAAAAATTTTTGGGAAAATGTTTAACGGCAGATACGTACTTTCAACCTTCTACATCATGCTACATATTAGATTGACAGATTCCATATTGATGCGAGGTCCCCACAGATGTTTGGGGATGCATCTCTGTTCTTCGGAAAGTGCCGTGATTAGAACAGCTTCGTGTATTATTACCTTAATAATGGTCATGACATGGAGTGTAAACAGTGACGAATAATATTCCCATTACAAAACCTGCATTCAGACTCTACATTGAGACACTTTCAATTGCCCAACAACCTACATGCCACTCCCATAAGCCAGTCTTTAACCTGTTAATTCGTAAACTTTCAACTTTTTGAATGTTGCTATCGGAAGATATTGATAATATAAGTGACACTGACGTAAGGTTGGAAGCGCGCGGAGCGCGCGAAAATTTCGATAGATTGCCAACGATTTGCTAAAATTCTGATAGTTTGAGAAACATTTGTGATAGAAAGTGAAGCGAGATTGAAAAAAATTCTTACGAAAATGAAGAATAAAATATACTTTCCACCATAAACGTATCTGTAGACTGAAACATTGGGGGGGGGGGGGGATGATTGCATGGGCCAACCCCCCAATGCAAATGTTGGGGGGATATATCCCCCCCCCCCCATCCCCCCCGGGATCTACGCCCATGCTTATGTTTTCTTCCCCCGTTTTGTCAGCCTGCCCTTACCTTTCACATTGTAACTGAATTTTTTTAAAAATTTTTTAAAATGACAAATATTCACTTCTGTAAGTTCTCTTGCTCAATTGGTCGGCGCTGCAGGCCAAGCTGGTGTTGGACTGCCTCCTGTAAAAACGGAAATTTGCTAGCAACGGAATTGAGTATTCCTGCATACCTATACAGTGTACAAACACAACACACATGTTAAATACCGCAGTGTCCATGCTGACACTCGGTACATGAGAAACGAAACAAGGTGAAATTAATTTATTTTGTTGAATTTTATGTTCATCTTTATTTACTTTTTTCTGGGAAGAAGGGGAGTTTCCGGAAACCAGGAACCCCCCCCCCTCCCCTAAATCCGCCCTTGGTGGGTGGCCGGGTATTTCGAGTTTACGACAGGCTCATACAACCCCAAACCGAAGTCGCCAGGATAAGCAGTGCTTCCGTTTGAAGTTTGGAGTTTGGCATACTTCAAGTTTAATCACCCCCCCCCATAGGTCCCCCCCCCTTCATAGGTTGGGTTGGATCAGCCCTTACCTCTAAAGATGTCAGTGTGCAAAGAGCACTGAGGCTTGAAAGGCCTGGGTAGCCTGAAACCCGAGGCTGAAAGCAGGGGTAGGTAGGGCTGGACTGCAGTCAAAGATGTGTTGTGCGAAGATATGCTTCTGTTTCTCCTCAATTCTAGGACTGCAACCTTTTAATTTAGTTTGTGCCCCCATAAAAATATGTCAAATAAATTTGCAGTAATTTTCCTTTAAAATTTGCCCATATTATGTTCCACCAAACTGCATCTAAGGACCCTCAGTCTCAAATATTCACGGCAAAAGACTTCCCTTCCCTCAGGACAGCCGTCCGAAACAACTTTCAAATCCTCCTTCTCCTCATCTAGTAGAAAACAGCTTCCTCCACGCCTAGCAGACTAGGCTTTACGTATAATATAGCCTATTATACTTCTGTAAGCTACTAGTGTCATTTCGGCCTACATGTGAAAAAAGTCCTATAAAAGTCCTAATAGAAATTATCGGCCAGGACGACCTGTCTCTCACTGCAGGCGAAATATGTAAGTCATATTCTCTCAATCTTAATTATCATACCAAAATATTATGGAGATAAATGCATCATTGAACTGATCAATAGATACTTGTTTCGCAGCTCCCCGAAACACATACACGGGCAACGATACCATAACCGTACCATCAAAACGGCAATATGCCGGCATACAATATTTGTGACATTATTTTTAACCTGTTCGCACACAGACTGCTGCGTATCATATTTCCCGGGCCAGGGAGTGTCCTACTCTCTTTTTTGATGACGTCAAATCATGAATATTCAGCGGTTCTCAAAGGTGTCCACACTTCAAAAAAAAATCTGTTAATTTACAGAAATTCTCTGGTAATAGAGTTTCCGAACAATTTCTGTAAAACCAAATTACTGAAATGTTCTGTTTAATTTTATGACGTTTTGTGTAAAATTTACAGATCTTTTATGTTAAAATTAACAGAGATTACAACTGAACCTGGAACAATTATGTGGAATTCATTTCAATATTACACTCAGTTTCTTTACGATTTACATATTGTCCCCATGCAGGTAATGTGACCAATCTCTCGGTCTTTAGACTTAATGATGCTAGTCTTAAGGTGGAGAAAACAGTTGCCTACATCTGGTATTTCTGCTTTATAACATGTCTCTGCAAAGGGATCTCATATATCGGAACATTACTGAATTTCTAAATAATGCAATAATTGTTTATGAAATAAATATTACAACATTAAGAATACATCAGTTGTAAACATTTACAAGCAAGGCAAATAGTTACTCAGTTCCTGATAAAAAAAATAAGCACAAAAATATCAAGCAATGAGATAAAAATCATTGTAGAAGAAAAATATTGACAAAAATAAACTTCGCCTATTTTTAAGTTCAATTTTAGCATACGTCATAAACCGGTAAATTTACAAATATTTTACAGAACGGTATGTTTTTCAAACTAAAAATGTTTGTAATTGAAACAAAGCAGAGTCTTAATGTCATTTAACTGATTTGTTACGTTAAAAAACATGTTTGTTAGCTAAATAACAGTATACCTATATAAAAGAGCAAAAACATAATAAATTACTGTAAAAAAATTTCTGTAAATTTACAGAAATTTTATACAGTGCAATTTATGCTCTCCCGTCCGACACTTCTACCTGGAGTGTGTAAGTTTTAATCATACACAGCCCCCGAAAACATGGATTTAAAATAAACCAATCGGTGAAGGTATCTGTCAAATTATATTTATTCATGCCTCTTACTACAAAACTCATTCATGGCAAAGTTTCAGTACGTAGCAGCTACAGAGAACAAGAGCGCAAAGAAAAGTTGCATGCTTATTGAATACGTACGTAACCCAGGCCTAGCTTCAACCGGCGAGACAGAGCGTACGTGTGAAATGGTAAAGGCCCGTGCGCGCAATTTTTTTTCCCACGAGGTTATGGGCAAATCTTGCCAATGGACCAATCAGCTTTTTGGAAATAGGCCACACCCCTAGTTCCAAAATGACAGCTTTCCGACCCATTAATTGTAATTCTGACACCGGATTATGAAAGAACAGGCCAAATAACCCCTGGCCACGTAACCCTAACCCTAAACACACACAACCCTAACCATGATTTTGAAACAAATTTAAAAAATTTTGAAAATCAAATTTGCCCATAACCTCGTGGGAAAAAAATTAGGCGACCCGTGCATATCTCAGCCATCTCAGCCGTCTCGGCCGGTATGCTTCTCTACAATGATAAAGCGTTTACCTGTAAGGATCGTTTAAAATGGATGGCCACACTTGTAGCCGACACAGAGAAATGGCATCAAGAAAGGCTACATACCTTTGGAGTTGTCCTTTCGGGGACGTAGCTCTTTAAGGAGAACTCCTTCTGGAGTAACGTTTGGTTTCGCCCCTCCAAAAACTATCAACTACCTTAAATGTTAATAAAATTGAAATTCTATCTCACAGATGCTTTGCATTCCGGAACTACGTGAGAAGCGCTAGCTGACTAATTACCGTCATTGTGCTATTTGACTTCGAACCGTCAACATCACTGACCGGCTTAGTTTAAGCCGGGGTAGTAGCTTTTGTGTGTGCTGCTGCCTGTGGAAGCTTTGTCCAAGGCAGTTTATGTTCGGTTTCGCCTCTCCACAAACTATCAACTACCTTAAATGTTAATAAAATAGAAATTATATATTCGTTTCTAGTCCTCCTACTTTGCGCCTGCATCACTCTAGCGCCATCATTTATCCCCCTATTCTAGAGTGAAGACCGTCAATCTCCCTCTCGTTCCCGAAATCCTGTCTTTCATTATACACATTGATTTAGAGTAAAAGAATAAATATTTACAAATATGTGTCGTTCGTTTTCGTGCCAATAGGAGGCGCTCATGTAGCGTGGAACTTCACAAAAGTTGATTTATTCAGGGCCGGATCCAGGAATATGAGGAGGGGGGGGGGGGTTAACCGTCTGCAGTGATGATCATACCTTTCATGGATTTGGAGATGTGAAATTCTGGCTACAAAATTCATTACTTTGCCGAAACTAGGGGCGTACGCTCCTTTTTCATATGCCTGGATCCAATTCTGGCGTTGTTGTTTTATTTTTGGACTTGCAGTAAACTACTATGAGTTATAAACAGCAAAAAAATTGTATTCTTCTAATTTTAAAGTCTGCTTGGTATCCATATTTTGGTCGTAAAATTGTTTTAACAAATCACATGTGTACTAGAGCTTTGAAATTTTTCGTGGATCTAATGTATTTTGCCTTGTATTAAAAAAATCTCGATTAAAAGCGACTGCTATATGCATGTGTCAGTACTTGAAACTGGGGTGCTAAGACCTTTTCGTATTTGCCAGAAAATGATAAATATTCTCCCCGAATAGGGGCCCAACTTTCTAAGCCTCCCCACCCGTCTTGTTCGTATATGCGGCCAGAAAATGTTAAGTTGCTATAAAGTTGTAATTAGAATAAACATTTCAGAATTCACTCAATTCCGTATTGTGTATAATTATTGTATGTGTTAGTCACTTTTTGTGTTGCCTCTACGACGCATATGCGACTACATATATTCTCTACTTGATTATGATGATGACGACGACGATGACGATGACGGTGACGATGACGGTGACGATGACGATGACGGTGACGATGACGGTGACGATGACGGTGACGATGACGGTGACGATGACGGTGACGGTGACGGTGACGGTGACGGTGACGATGACGATGACGTTTTTCTAAGCGAAACACTGAAGATATTTACTTCAGATTTGAGAAAGATACTCTGAGTTCAACTTAAAAGAATAAGAGTTTAATTTTTACGTAAAGTACTAATTCACTATACTTATGGGCTTTTGCCAACTTTTTTCCCATACTCAGAAAATGTCAGTACTACCTCGGAGGTAGTTTTTCCGTGCTCTGAAGTTTTGTAAAGTTTTCCCTATCACATAGGGAAAACTGTATAAACTGGAGGAAATATCCCTGTTACAACGATAACTTGAAAATACTGAAAAACTCATTGATCGTCAGGAACAGTATTCGAGTCGTAATTGTCTGAGAATTTATGGTTTGGGGGAAACACTGGAAGAATCCACAAACGAGCTCATTCTAAATTTGGCTAGTGACAAGCTTAAGATCGATCTTGATGACAGTCATATAGACCGTTCCCGTCGTGTTTTCCCTCGACAAACCGCTACAGCCTCCACCCCTAACCAATCGAAACCGAGGCCCATCATCGTAAAGTTTACAACATACAAAGCAAGAGAAAAATTTTACAGAGCTCGAACACTCTTAAAGGGCACAGGTATTTACATCAACGAGGATCTTTCTCCCAGAAATCAACTTCTTTTTGCCAAAGCCAGGAACCACCAGAAAGTAAAAAAGTCGTGGACCATTGATGGGAAAGTCTACATCATTGATGGATCTAATCAAAGGAAAGGATCAACTCTTCCTCCGACTTACAGAAACTTGTGTAATCTGTCGTACCTCCAACCACTCTCAATTAATTTTATCGCCATTTTGAAATTACCGCCATCCTTACTTACTGTGTTGGATGTACGATTGCCTGTTTTCTCGTAAAGCTGACTCATCACGACAGTTGAATGGTCATCGACTTGCTGGATTTACGTTGCTACTTTGGATTTTCTTTTGTCTTGCCGTCTCGCTTCAAGTTCCTTTTGTCCTCTTGCCTGTTATCCTCGGTGTAAAACTGTTGTTGTTGTGCTTTCCACGTTTGTAATTTCCTTGTTATTGTTGTTGTGTTAACTAATATGGTATGTACCATTCCTAATCATCTTTGTTGCTTTTGCTTACATGATTCAAATGGGAGTTATCTATCTGAAGGCTATTGCTATTACTACTTGACCTCAATTAAATGGTACTAAAATTGTATTAGTAGTTCAACCTTTCAAGAGAAAGTTTCATGTTTTATTTATGGACAGCTTTATCGGAATGATAACTGTAATGCTAACTCTAACTTCCTACCTATTGATCCTGACCTAAATTTTGATACTTATGCTCAGCTTGAGAATTGCAAATACTATGGATATGACTTTCTTAACAATATTTCAGACCAAACTTGGAATGATAAATTTACCCTTTATCACGTAAATGCTAGATCTTTGAATAAGAATTTTGATAATTTAAACCTTTCCTTGAACTCTGTAAACCATAATTACTCTGTTATTGGAATCACCGAGACGTGGTATAGTGAAGACGATATGCCATCTGGTTTGTATGAAATTCCTCGATATTCCGCTGAAAAAGCTTCAAGAAGTGGTCGTGGAAGTGGAGTAGCCCTTTATGTAAAGTCCTCTCTTAAGTATAAACCTCGTCCTGATCTTAGTATTTTTACTGAGGGTATTCTCGTATCACTTTTTGTCGAAATTATTTCCTCTAATGTTCATATGTTAGTAGGAGTCATTTACTGCCCTAAAGGTATTAATGAGTATCATACATTTGATTATTGTCTTCAGTATTCTCTTCTTTGAGTAGACAGAATTTAGACTGCTTTGTAATGGGTGATTTCAATTGCAATCTGCTAAGTCATTCTGATCATAACTGTAAAGAATTTATAAATTTGGTTCAGTCCCATGCCTTCATTCCCCTTCATACCATACCCACCAGGGTGACATCTAACTCAGCTGCTCTTCTTGATGTCATTTTTACAAGTACTTTAACCAAAGCATGTTTGTCAGATGTAATTCCGGATGATATTTCCGATCATTTTCCAATTTTTGCTATTTGTGATTTAAATTTGACAAATGACACTCCTAAGACAAAAATCATTCAAAGAAGAAAGGTTACTCCTGAAACTGTGAATCTTCTTCAAAGTACTCTTGAATGTGAGACTTGGGAGGATGTCTACAATTGTGATAACGCTGATACTGCATTCAATAAATTTAATGAGATGTTTCTTCATCACTATCATAAATGTTTGCCTCTTCTTCCGCACAAGTTAAGTTCAAAAATTAACGGTAAGGAGTGGATGTCATCGGGTATTCTAATTTCATGTAAAACAAAACACCGATTGTATAAGAAGTATCTACGTAAACGCACTATTCAATGACTACAAACGTTTCCGCAACCGCCTCAACTCTGTTATACGCTGTGCCAAAAATAATTTTTATAAAGGACTGTTTAGCAATTGTGGTTATGATATTAAAACTACCTGGCTCACTATTAATCGCCTTCTCCTCGGTCACTGTAAGGACAATTCTATTGATGAAATCACTCACCTTGGTGATATTGTTTCGAATCCTAAAGAAGTTAGCAACGTACTCAACGATTATTTCATAAGTGTTGGCCCAGTTACGCAACAAAATATACCTACTGTCCCCTCTTTTACTTATGACTCTTATCTTGATAATCCTGTTTCCGACTCAATTTTCATTACCCCTGCAACCACTGACGAAGTTCTTGACCTGATTCTGTCCTTTAAAAATTCTGCAGCAGGGTCGGATGGCGTTTTACCAAGGGTGGTTAAACGTGTTGTTTTGTATCTTTGTAATCCCCTCACGTATGTGTTTAATCTTTCAATTAAGCAAGGCATTGTTCCAGAGTCTCTCAAATCTGCCCGTGTTGTTCCAATTTTTAAAAGTGGTAATAATAAAGATGCTAGTAATTATAGACCAATTTCTGTCTTACCTTGCTTTTCCAAGATACTAGAAAAACTTATATTCACGAGACTCTGTAAGTTTATGATAAGCAATAATTCTATCTATGACTTTCAATTCGGTTTTCTACCTAGACGCTCAACTTCCCATGCCCTTATTCATTTTACTGATGTTGTCATTAGGGCCTTTGAGAAGAAACACTGTTTCTGGTACTTTCCTTGATCTGTCAAAAGCATTTGACACTCTGGATCATAAAATTCTTTTGTTTTGGGGAAACTAAAACACTATGGGATTAGGGGTATAGCACTCAAGTGGTTTACAAGCTATCTTTCAAATAGAATGCAGTCTCTATCAATTAATAATGTAAGCTCAGATCTTAAACCTATTAACTGCGGTGTTCCACAAGGATCTATCCTAGGCCCACTTCTCTTTATGTTAATGATCTGTCTAAAGCTAGTAACAAGTTTCACATTATTTCTTATGCTGATGATACAAATCTTTTTTTCTCTAGTTCTAACCTAACCACGCTATTGTCTACTGTTCAGGATGAATTTGTTAAAGTACGGAAGTGTTTTTGTGTAAATAAGTTATCACTCAATGTCAAAAAACTTCCACTGTAATTTTCAGATCACCGAACAAGCCTGTAAATGATAATATACACTGTATTGAACTCTGTGGATTAAAGATTAGGATTTCGAACTCGTGCAAGTTCTTAGGAGTATTTATAGACCAGCATCTTACCTGGTATGATCACATTGATTATGTCTGTAATAAAGTTTCTAAGGGGGTTGGTATTTTGACCCGTTTTACGGCATTTTCTGCGTAAGCATATTCTTCTTACTTTATATAATACACTTATTCTTCCTTACCTATCGTACTGTAATGTTGTTTGGGGACAGCTCCTTCCCGAATAGAATACAGCCACTCTTTGTCCTTCAAAAGAGATGTATCCATTTGATTGCTAATTAACATCGTCTCTATCATTCCACCCTTTTGTTTGTAAAGTTACGAACTCTTTCTATTTATAATGTCAACCGATACTACACGCATATCTTTATGTATAATTGGTTTCACGACAATTGCCCTTTGATCTTTAAAGACTATTTTCATTTCCGTGCTGATTATCATTCCCACGATACGCGCTACTCACATGATCTTTCCATCCCACCATGTAGTCTCCATTCTTCCCATTGTAATGTTCGATATCTTGGTGTCAAGCTCTGGAATTCGCTCAACGACTATGTAAAAGATAGTAGATCTATCTATACTTTTAAACGTAAGCTTAAAGAGTATTTTATTCATTTGCAGTAATGTCACATACCTATAGTATTTGCCTTTTCTCCTTTAGTCCATTTTGATTTTCTGTTCGTTTTCGTGTTTTTCCAGTGTTGTATTCTTTTTGTGGTCTAAATGTAGTCTTA
This sequence comes from Holothuria leucospilota, assembly GCA_029531755.1. Taxonomy (NCBI): domain Eukaryota; kingdom Metazoa; phylum Echinodermata; class Holothuroidea; order Aspidochirotida; family Holothuriidae; genus Holothuria; species Holothuria leucospilota. Next base: position 101,037,772 of record CM055961.1, read on the forward strand.
CCTTGTGTTCGCTCGGGGTATTTACCTTCACAAGCTTTCGCAAGCTTTCTGTGATCACCCACAGTCTCTTTCAATATTAATGTATGTACGTATATCATATGACTCTCATCACCAGGTGAAAGAGCCTGAAAAAAAGTTTATGAAACTTAAACTTAACTTATATAATGTCGCCCGCTATAATGTCGCCCGCTAGATATACCGCTCTTTTTCACCTCCTCTGCTCTGAGTCCACAAAGCCTTCTAATTGACCTTATACACTGAAGTCACGTGACGTCATTTAGGAGGCAAAACAATGAAGCACTCTGCACTCACGACGTAGACCCAAGCACGACGTAGACTTCCTACGCCCTCGTAGTAGACCTAAGCGCGTATCTCCACGAATCAGCGGTCTGCATTTAATTGGAGTTGCAATGATACGCGCCTATCTCCAACTTGACGTCATATCCATAAGATCTATATTTTTGAACTATATTTGCGCTGATGGCACTAGAAAAAGTTCAATTGAAGTGTAACCTGCGGTAAAGTATACCTAAAACTACTTCAGCGACAATAACTTTATCTCACATCAAGATTAAATCTAAACAGAACCTAAATTGCATTGCGAGTTTACATCCTTGTCAGAAAAATATTCATACTAACGGTCTTAAAATTTCATTGACCCTTTCAATAGATTTCATTAACCTTTTCACCTACCAATTGAACATAATTATTGACGGCATTAACCATCTGACAAGTTTCTGACGATTGTTGAAGAGCAGTTAAAGGTTATTTGATATGTGGAGCACTGTTGAATTTACGCCTATACGAAGGACAAATCAACGTGTCGTAATACCTCTTGAAAAAATATTTAAAAACTGTATTCGGGAAGAATATAATCATAATTCACTATGATGGTGGCTAAAGGAGAGAAGCTTAAAAGTGAGTTGATCTGGGAATGCCTAGATGATATGTTGCCCTCTGCAGTTGCTTGCAATTATATTCACCTTGATTTCGAAGAAATAATAAAGTACAATCTAGTTTTTTCACTACATTGGCAAAAGTTTGGTGGAAATGCAATTACTCTGAACTTGACTCAGAACTTTTTTTCAAACAATATTATACACAGTAGTATTTCAATACCCTGTACAACCTTCACCTGCTTTCTGACCTAGTCGCGGTGCTTTAAATGCCACAGCCTATACAGTTACTCAGCCTAGGGGCACCAGAAGCTCTGACAGTCACGCAGTTTGGTTTAAAAAAAGACACATTTTGACGGGATATAATACTGTCTTTAACGAGGGCGATTTGTTCCCGAAGCGATGAATAGAAATCAAACCAAACATACATGACGCTGGACAAATCCTGTAAGAGTTTGATATAAGTAGATACTTTCAAAAGATAAGATGTTAATCTTTGTACTTTTTATACTTTTATCTTGCTTTCCAGTCCCTTTGGCAACACCCACATCACAAGAGAATTTTCAAGGCCATTTCGCCTACAGTTATATAATGTGTACATGCAGGATTATGTAAGAAGCATTCGTGAGCTGTACACGCTCGTGGCTAAAGTCCGTTATCAGGCCTAGTATCATAATACATATGTAGTTCTACGTCGACGAAGAGTCGCTTGCTTCTTCATTAAAGTGGCCATGACACGTAAATTGGAGTAACGGGAGACTACTTTAGCCGAAAGTACACAAAAAGCTCTTTCTAAAACTGTTTTCATCACCCTTACAGCCTTGAACATTAAAAAGAAATTAACGTTTCAAAAAATTGCACCAAAAAATAGATTGTTGAAAATGAGATTTCAAGCCAACACAGTAATGACGTCATTTTAGGAACACCAGCCTCCGTATACCGAACCTGGCGTACAGCATGGCCTATATACATACGTAAGAGATAGTAATGATTGTAATTCGCGGCATGTCTTGAATTTGAACTTTATTCTGTCTGTTTGGAGAGTGGTGTCGGTATGTTATATTTTGGGACTGCAGTAGGCTATTACTAATAATTACAAATACTCTTGATTCATAACCGAAAAACGAAAAACTCGGCAGTGTACTGTTCGGTTCGGTCTGCGTACAGTGAGTGGACTGGCAGCAGCCAGTGAAATACTGTGCACACTCGATCACAGCCTAGGCTAGTTCCACGATTTCCACTGACACTTGCACGAAAGTAACCTAAAGTTCATATTTTGACTGCCTACATAAAACTTTACAAGCTAAAGTCCCTTTCAATTGCTCCAAATGCTTCTCATGCTCGAATTGTTGTGGTGTTGTACTTTTACCTCACCTAACACTGTCTCAAATCGATACGGTCCTATGCGCCGTAACGAATTACTCACCCCATCTGCACCACTGACGTCTTGTTCAGTATCGCCTTCACCTTACTGATTTCAAATCCAAGAAAACTCACTTTACCGACAGTCCACTGACCATTCCTGTCCGATCAGGGAGTTGCCATTAGAGGGCAACTCCCTGGTTCAGATCCGCCATTCCAAAGAAAGTATTAAATTTGATTTCACATGGTACCTACTACGAAACAGTGCTGGTGATACATTGTGTAGTAACAGGTATGTTGTGTACTGTACCTATGCTGTTGCGTTGTGAATGTTTGTACATGCAGCTACTTATCATGACACCAAGACGAAAAACCTGCGTGAAATGCATTTAATTGACTAAAACAAGCGGTAAGCACGAACAAAAGGGATAACAATTCCAAAATTTACAACTTTTCACGCAGGTTTTACATTGTATCGACCTTGGTAACTGGTACAAAGGAATGCAAACACTGTATCAAATGTCCGAAGGATACCACGCCAAACAACGATCAGTTCCTAAAGTGACGTCACATGACGTAACAAGATTTTTAAAATTTTCGGAAAGACTAACTTTTCAGGGCTGGAAGAGGGTGTATTTTTTCTCAATTTTCGAGCGGAAAAACAAGTTGTACACAAACTGAATGGTTGATTTTCGTTGTAGGAAACGTATTCCTAAAGATACCAAAGGGTTTAAACCGTTAATTTACACGTGGCATAGCCACTTTAAAGGAAGCTATATTTTGTTACATATCGGTAATTTCTCAGTCTTATGTAAAATGAAAATCTAACAATGACAGCTTCTTCAATGTTGACTGAAAGGGAAAATATTGCGTTTGTAAGACTTTTTATTTAACCTGTCCTCTTTAATATACGGTCAGGTCCCGTTCGATGAAAGAGAGGTAACTGGGAAAAAAATTTTACCCAGTGAGCACTGATTAACATGTAATTAACCTTTTAGTGAAAACTGATAAATTTGTTCACCCAAACAATTATGCATGCAAAACCACACCTTCTTCATCCCTAACTATTTGAAATCCACCTATCAGATCCTTTTTATCACGTATACGGTACGTCAGACAATAATAGACGCCTTCTACGGCATGTGCGAAATGTTCGTAGGCCTAAATTACGAACTACAGAGAATTATTGCTACATTGTCTGTATTGGACTACAGTAAGTATACTACGGGGTTTTACCACCCCCTTGTATACTATTCACCAAGTAGGCTACTGCAATTCGAATTGAAGCCCTTGGTCCTTAGCAGGTTGCTTCGCTCTCGAAAGAGCAGGATGTAAAAGAGATTTTTGGTGCTTAACTGGTACTATCCGTTTAGGCCCTAGTTGAAAACGCAAACTACGAACCTGTGATGCCACTCGAAAAACATTACGAAATATCCTTCAACTGTTCAACGGATCATCATGGAGCTGCTGCTCCGAGGAAGTATACTTCCATGGATAAAATACCATTTTTGTAACGTCCTGTTAACAGTGCTTACTGTGTGAGAGATGAACTGTATGGTGAACCAGGGAGATGACACTGTATCTCCCTGGGTGGGCTGCAATATCCCACAGTACTGCACAGGCCGTCCGGAAACTGCTGTGATAGTTTGTTGTGAGCAATAAGCTAAGGGTTAGCAAGGTCAACACGTGTTGCGTAATGGGTGTAAATATGACCTCACGTAACCGCTCTGAATATGCAGCAATACAAAACGTTGCAATGTGGGCGAGGTTTATCGTTGGATAATGAGCTGTTCCGATCAGAAAAATTGTTGCTTCTTTTTGTCCATATTTTGTGAGATTAGTGTTGATCTGCTGCAAGTTATTTGTGATTCACGTTTAGGGAGGGGAATGGGATTACATTAATGTCATTTTGTGATATCTTTTCAAACGCAATAGGCCTATTCCCCTTTGAAGGGGAATTTTCATCATCCCAGACAGTTCCAATTCTCCCACCTATGCAACTTAAAGCTCCTCCCATAACCGTATGAAGCTCCTCCTTGTGCAGGAATAAACCTGTTTTATTGCTTAAGGCCATGTCCTGGTGAGCATACAAGGCTATAAAATGTAATAAAAGCACTCTCTCCGCCTTGTGTGGAGTGTGAGCTACTCTGCATCTTTCAAACTTTAATGTCAATCAAAGAACAGTCACCAACTAAGAATTTTGATACCCCACACTAAAAAATATACTTTGGGGTGATGACTGTCTGTCTTTAATCTCAAAAGGCAAAAAGTCCTGGAAATGAATAAAGTCAGTACGTATAGTTTGGATTTAGAAAAGCAGAAGAATTTGGATTTAAATTATTTTCTTACTACTGTTTTCTTTGCATGGAAATGTGCAAGATTCTGCCGTAGGGGGAGGGGGAAACTAGAAAGTATATCCAGAGAGAAATTTACACAATAAGCGGAGTGCCAGTGCCACTCAGCATGTAGTGAAAATTGTGTCAAAAATGGAATCCAGATTGTCAATAATGGCTCTTCTACACCTTTGAAATTGTATTTCCACTTAAAGATTTCATGTTGTAAAAATTTACACTTCCGAAACGGAAGAAAAGTCAGACAACAATGTTCGGTAAAACGGCATTGAAACAAATGAAAATAGGACTTAGCATGCTCTGTGGCCGGGGAGGGGGTTGGCTGGGGGAGGTTTTGGAAGGGACAAAAAGGAGGGTGAAGGGGAAAAAGTTGCTCCTAAAATAGGGATTAGACGAAAGCTTGTAGTACTATATTAATTTTATGTAGGGTTTCCATCGCTTTTTTTGTAAAGAATTAGTGGCGCATCTCGCAGAGTTGGTCCCTGTCTCGGATCCTTGCTACGTAAGTTCAAGAAGTAGGTGACTCTCTGTGGGTGGGGTCGAAAAAGAGGCGCCCCCTTCCGCTTAGAAAACTGATATTCATGGCTTAAATGTAAAAAGGTGTTATTTTTGGCAAAGCTTTGACCTGAATGTGTGCTAAATTCTCAATATTTAGAGAAATATTCTCACTTCCGACTAACAGCACGTGCTGTCTAATGGGGAAGGCGTCTAGTGCAGTTACGCACCAAATGTCAAGAAACAAACAGAAGATAGTTGAAGCTCTTGCCAGGGAGCTGTAACAGCCTCCCTGCTCGTACACAGGCATATGTCAGAAAAGGGATTTCATCAACATTTCAACTTCCATAATCTTCCATCACTGGTTTCATCGGACGGAAATCAACGTGCGAAGATGCACACAGCAAATATAAATTAGTCGCGTACATTAGAGGTAAATTAAGACAGGAACTTAAACCAAAAAAAATAGCAAAAAAATTTGAATTTTGAAGATTTATTATACCAAAATATGAGGAATATGTCGTCCTGCAATTCAGATTATATAGTTTCCAACCCACGTCTAACAGAGAAAACAAATACAGCTTTAATGCTATTTTAGACAATTTCCAGTTTTTGTTGCTCTGAGTGGGGATTGGTGACATGTTTGAAGGAGAAACAGCCCCCACCCCAACCCCGTTGTCAGTCAGGTAAAAATCACTCAGTCTGGGTATTTAAGGTAAAAGGGAAGAGAGGACGGGAGTGGGCAACGGACAAGTGTAAGGGGGAGTGCAGGGAAAGTACAACATATATCTATCCGTTTGCGCACCAGTCAAATTACTCGGGGAAACCACCTTCCCTCACCCCTTTCCCTGTGTCCATTAGAGAATACATAACTCATTTACTAGAAAAGAAATACATAATCGTTCGTTGTTTACTTAAATGAAACACATAAGCATGAATTCAAAAAACCAACTTGACCAACATGTGTGACAGAAGTGATCCGATGTGTGTTACAATAGTAGTGACATGTAAAATTGTGACACAGTGGGGGGCTGTTGTGACAAACAATGACATCTATTGTGACAAAAGCAGCCGATAATTGTGACAAAAGTGGGCGATAGTTGTAACAAAAGTGGTTGGAGTGACAAAAGTGACTGCTGTGACAAAAGGACTTGCCGCAGAGAATAGATGACTTAAACCGTCCGAATCTTCAGAGAGGACATCAAAATGAAGTTCGGCTTTCCACAAGTGTGGCAAGTTCATAATCCAAAGGGGCGGGCTTTGGGCTATGCAGGGACTCCTCCGCGACATCGAAAGGTCTAAGGACGTGGAAGCAGAGATCGCCTACAAATATTTGGGCATCATGTAAGGCATCAAGGACATCGGAAATCTCCCTAGGAGGAACCGACGGCAAATACATTCAAGGCCTACATCAAGAGGGTCGGACAGGTGTTAAATAGGAAGAATGGAAAATAGGAAAATACCGTGCCCTACAGCATTTTAGTATATCTAGCCCCCTAAAAATATTTCGCACCCCTGGAAGCTATCTCGCTATATTCAGTACTTTTTCTGGTTTAAGTTTACAAAATTCCCGTGCCTTTCATGCATTCATATTCCGTGAGGTTGTGATGCCATATGAGCTTGCTTTAAAGTTCACTTTGGGTTGAAAATGTAATGACTTTTAACTGGTAATATCTTGAGAACCACATGTTGGATTTCAATGCAAATTTCACCAAAATGCTGAGAATAAGTACCCCTCTAACATATCAAAACTTGATATGGGGCTATAAACCCTTCTTTGAAGGATAAATCAAAGTGCAATCACCTATTGTGAAGAAAGATGCTCGAAACTTCCTACATCCCTTACTCGAAACCCAGATATGGGCCAGATATGAAATTCCATATATGGGCCAGATATGAAATTCCATATATGGGCCAGATATGGGGCTATAAGGACATCGAAATGAAGTTCGGCTTTCCACAAGTGTGGCGAGTTTATAATCCAAAGGTCGGGCTTTGGGCTATGCAGGGACTCCTCGGCGACATCGAAAGGTCTAAGGACGTGGAAGCGGAGATCGCCTACAAATATTTGGGCATCATGCAAGGCATCAAGGACATCGGAAATCTCCCAAGGTGGAACCGAAGGCAAATACATTCAAGGCTACATCAAGAGGGTCGGACTGGTCTTAAATAGGAAGAATGGAAAATAGGAAAATACCGTGCCCTACAGCATTTTAGTATATCTAGCCCCCTAAACATATTTCGCACCCCTGGAAGCTATCTCGCTATCTTCAGTACTTTTTCTGGTTTAAGTTTACAAAATTCCCGTGCCTTTCATGCATTCATATTCCGATAACATGGGATAATGGAGGAGAAAATCGATTGTAAAGTTTAAAGAAAAAGTGTTCATTAATGTGAGGTTGTGATGCCATATGAGCTTGCTTTAAAGTTCACTTTGGGTTGAAAATGTAATGACTTTTAACTGGTAATATCTTGAGAACCACATGTTGGATTTCAATGCAAATTTCACCAAAATGCTGAGAATAAGTACCCCTCTAACATATCAAAACTTGATATGGGGCTATAAACCCTTCTTTGAAGGATAAATCAAAGTGCAATCACCTATTGTGAAGAAAGATGTTCGAAACTTCCTACATCCCTTACTCGAAACCCAGATATGGGCCAGATATGAAATTCCATATATGGGCCAGATATAAAATTCCATATATGGGCCAGATATGAAATTCCATATATGGGCCAAATATGAAATTCCATATATGGGCCAGATATGAAATTCCATATATGGGCCAGATATGAAATTCCATATATGGGCCAGAGATGAAATTCCATATATGGGCCAGATATGAAATTCCATATATGGGCCAGATATGAAATTCCATATATGGGCCAGATATGGATTTCATATCTGGCCCATATCTGCTGCAGATATGGGATTTATATCTGGGCCAGATAAAAAATTGGGCAGATATAGCCCAGATCTACGCCAGAACCAGATCTAAGCCATGTATGGCCAGATAAAGTTTTATCTGGATCAAGTCTTTATATGGAACAGATAAAACTTTATCTGGACCAGATATGGTCCTTATATGAGCAGAATATATTTCCATATATGGCCCATATCTGCACCAGATATGGAATTTATATCAGATCAGATAAAAAGTTAGGCAGATATAACACAGATCTAAACCATATATGGCCAGATAAAGTTCTATCTGGATCAAGCCTTTATATGGCACAGATAAAATTGTATCCAGACCATATCTGCTCTAGTTATGAATCATAGTTAGGACTTATAGTCCACACTGCTCATGGAGACTTTGAACACCAGCAAACAATGTTTAAGTGCTCCATGAATTAGAATTTAATGTAAGTATCAGGTTGAATTGACTTAAGTACATAAATTCAACTTATTTCATAACAGTGAACAGAGAAATGCCTTGAAATTTCCTATTTTACGTAATCAAAGTGATATGGGCTTCTTATTTTAAACTTTATTACGCATGTGACTCTAAATTTTGTTTACTGCGTAGTGCATGTTTTACTTTCAACTTCCTAAATCATGAAAAATGTAGGTTTAGATACAAGCTCCGCCCAAATATGTTCACTTAGCACACTGCGGTATTAACAATAGTGTAGCCACTAAATAACTGCAATGTCTAGGAAGGTGATGCTGTATCCAAAACATGTCTTAGTTTGTAACAAGCATAATCCAAGAATCAAATCAAATAAATAATAAAACAAACTAACAAAATGCTCATTTGCATATTTAGCATATCAAGTTATATATGGTTTGATATGGCCATATAAAACTGTATTTGCATATCTGGAATTGCATTGTATCAAGTTATATCTGGCTTGATATGGCCATATAAAACTTTATTTGCATATCTGGAATTGCATTGTATCAAGTTATATATGTAGGTTGATATGGCCATATAAAACTTTATTTGCATATCTGGAATTGCATTGTATCAAGTTATATCTGGCTTGATATGGCCATATAAAACTTTATTTGCATATCTGGAACTGCATTGTATCAAGTTATATCTGGCTTGATATGGCCATATAAAACTGTATTTACGTATCTGGACAGGCATTTCATCAAGTTATATCTGGCTTGATATGGCCATATAAAACTGTATTTGCATATCTGGAATTGCATTGTATCAAGTTATATCTGGCTTGATATTGCCATATAAAACTGTATTTACATATCTGGACTGGTATTTCATCAAGTTATATCTGGCTTGATATGGCCATATAAAACTGTATTTACATATCTGGGTAGACATTTCATCAAATTATATCAGTCTTGATATGGCCATATAAAACTTTATTTGCATATCTGGAATTGCATTGTATCAAGTTATATCTGGCTTGATATGGCCATATAAAACTTTATTTGCATATCTGGAATTGCATTGTATCAAGTTATATCTGGCTTGATATGGCCATATAAAACTTGATATAATGTATCGAGGCATCTAAATCTGGCTGTATATCTGGCTTGATATGGCCATATAAAGACTGTATTTAGCCAGATATATCCAGATATAAATCCATATCTGGATTTGGAGTAAGGGATACATGCTTAATACAAGAACTAATAATGAATGAACGTCTGTAGCTTGCCTTCAAGATTTGAAATACTCTTCCTGAATACATGATTGACATCACTTAAATGCAACTGTATTCTTCTCAAAGCTCACGTGTCTCGTGAGGTATTTCAGAAGTAATACCTTTACTTCCAGCTCTTGAAGCACGTGTATGTACGTAATATGCAACGTTAAAACCAGGGCACACACACACTGATGTTAGATATCCGGCGATTGCCTGGCGTCTTACTTTTTCCGTTTTTCCCAGAAAACTCTGGAAAGTACGGTGATTCGGCCTTGGAAAAAGAAACTTTGTGCTTAAAAGAAAATTCGCTACTTTCAAGTGAGTTGTAAGAGTCACTTGCACTAACATAGTTTAAATGTTCGTGAGATCGTTTGATTGATTGATGCAGCCAGTATTATAAAATATTAACTTGAATGCAAATGAATAGGCCTACTATACCCTGTATGTGATATACATTGAAGGGTGACTTCTCGTGAAAACATTATGTAAAATGAAGAGTTATTTCAAATAAACAAAGTTTCCTTTTCATCGAGTAGTCCTTCTTTAAAAGTAACCTTAATGGACATACGTTTAATGCTATCTTGCAATACATACCCTACACAGTGCATCATGATCGTTATCTCATTCTTTCTGCAAGTTTGCCTGGATATCATATTGTGCCACTTCCGAAAATTAAATATTTAATACCAGTGGCGCAGCCAGAAGTTGGTGATTGAGGGGACCGCAAAGGATATCGTAATCCCACTCTGATGAACCCAGAAAGTCTGAGTAAATTGTGTATTTGCGTACCTGAGAGAGTTCTGTCCCGGGGAGGATTCTTCCTTTATTACCTCGTGCAAGTACCGTTCTAGGCAAGGGGTAAGGAAAGGGAGTGCCCCCTTCCAGAAAGTTTTGTTCATTTATGGGGGCTTAGATGCAAAATGGTGATATCTTTGGATCATACGTTGAAAAACTCACAAAATTTATTGAATTCTCCCTTGTTTTGGTTGAGTAAAGCAAAAGGATGAGTTGTGTAAGTAGAGGGGTAAAACTCCCCACGAGAAATGTTAACATAATGTAAGGAAGCGTAGATAAAAATGGTACTATCTGTTGTAAATCTGTGTGATAATTACATACATAGATTTTCTCATCATTGACTTATATTTTGGCTTTGACATGGCACCCCCCAAGGCTGGTCTTCGCTGGCATAAAGCTTTCCGGAATCTTTGGGGAAACTACAAAATGCGGTACCGGCATGACGCTTTAAACTAACACCCAAATGACACTACAGGAGAGCACACAAAACCCTTAAAAGGTGATTTTACTAATTTTGAAGGAGAATCCAGACGAACAGTTTTCAATAGAAAAGTTACGAGCGTGGATTATCCTTTTCGGAAAATAGTTCTCCCCAGAAAAAATGTGTGCGTCGTTGTCCTACTTTGCCAAAAAGAACCATTAAGACGCTATCCAAGCGGAACCCCACCATCGGTTGGCCCCTATAGTCTCTGATAGTCACTGATTGAAGAACTTGACATTTACCAGGCTTTAAGTGGCAATTAGTTGACGATGTTTTCCTGGTTATTCTTTACACAGGGAGCTCACTGCTCCCTGCCTTACCGATGCCTTTTCAATGGTTTCAACAGTTGTGTCGTCTATCTTCAAATAGTTGCTAAAAGTTTGCTTGGTTTCATCTATTGGATCTCCATCGTGCTTCTCTTCTTTTTCGCCAAATTGTAAGTTAAAGCTTCCTGAATATCGTTCTACTTCCCCATCAGCTTCAGAGATAGCCTCAAGAGATTCTTCGTTTGAAGTATTGGGCCATGGGCCAGAGGCACTACACGGGCACACCACCACAACTCTCCGACCCAATATTTTTTGGAAACCTTATGGTCCCCTAAACACGAAATCAAATGGTAACAGTAGATATTTGGGGTCTCACTCATTCAAACTAGCTGCCAAATACAAAATGGAGGCAAAAACTATGAATATTTTATATCAAATAACACTAGAGGAAATGTTCTTAAAAAGTATGTTTCAGGTATCGTATCTTAAAATTTGGTCATCTTTTATGACAATAATTCCACAATTAATTTTTGGAACTGTATTGGCGAGATTCAAGTTAACCAAGATAGCTGAAAATAAAATGGTCACCAACTGAATAAACTATTCCCACAAACTGTAAAATCATTGCAAATTTCCACAATCACCAGCCATAGCATTTAAACTATTGTTTAATGTTTTATAATTAAGGCTGAACTTTACAATACTTGGCACAAGATTACTTGTCAACCAGTACGGCGGAAAAGCACCGAAAAAAGTAAAAATAATACAGTAAAACACAAACACAAAAAAAGAAAAATAATTTTAAAATATGCCCAAAAATCTCACAAAATAATCATTAAAAATATATTTCGAATAAAAACCTTAAATATCTTTATAGCAGGATTGTACATAAAATTCAAAGTGTGATTTCTGGTATTTTATGAAGGATCCCAAACTAACCAAGATGTCGGAAAAAACAATATGGCCGCCAATATAACGATCATAATGTACAAATATAATATGAGAAATATTCATTAAACATACCTTTGACACAGTTGCCTTTAATATCTGGCCATATTTTATGACAGATATTCCAAAATTATTTTCCAAAATATGTGTTTTTTTTTTAATTCAGGTCAACAAAGATGTTGGAGAAAGCAAAATGTCCGCGAATGCAATAAATATGTTAATATATATAATATATAATAATAATAATAATAATAATAATAATAATAATAATAATAATAATAATAATAATAATAATAATAATAATAATAATAACAATAATAATAATAATAATAATAATAATAATAATAATAATAATAATAATAATAATAATAATAATAATAATAATAATAATAATAATAATAATAATAATAATAATAATAATAATAATAATAATAATAATAATAATAATAATAATATAATAATAATAATAATAATAATATAATAATAATAATAATAATAATAATAATAATAATAATAATAATAATATAATAATAATAATAATAATAATAATAATAATAATAATAATAATAATAATAATAATAATAATAATAATAATAATAATAATAATAATAATAATAATAATAATAATAATAATAATAATAATAATAATAATAATAATAATAATAATAATAATAATAATAATAATAATAATATAATAATAATAATAATAATAATAATAATAATAATAATAATAATAATAATAATAATAATAATAATAATAATAATAATAATAATAATAATAATAATAATAATAATAATAATAATAATATAATAATAATAATAATAATAATAATAATATAATAATAATAATAATAATAATAATAATAATAATAATAATAATAATAATAATAATAATAATAATAATAATAATAATAATAATAATAATAATAATAATAATAATAATAATAATAATAATAATAATAATAATAATATAATAATAATAATAATAATAATAATAATAATAATAATAATAATAATAATAATAATAGTAATAATAATATAATATAATAATATATAATAATAATAATAATAATTTTAGATAATAATACAAAGGTTGAAAGTACTGAGGATATTTTAGAAACAATTAAAAATTTCTATAAAGGTCTTTATACAAAAGATGATGACATTCAGTCAGACACTTTTTTTTAACAACTTAGATATTTCGCATTCCAAACTTTCTGAGGATCAGTCAAAGAGTTGTGAGGGGCTTCTCACCCTCGAGGAATGTAGTTGCTCATTATTCTCAATGTCCTTGAACAAATCTCCAGGCTCCGATGGAATCCCTGTTGAATTTTACCGTGTATTATGGGACGAGGTTGGTCCACTTGTTGTAAATTCATTTAACTATGCCTTTCAATCAGGCTTTATTTCTGATGAACAAGGTAGAGCTTGTTTAACGCTCATTCCAAAAGAAAATAAAGACAACCGCTTTATAAAAAATTGGCGTCCAATCGCTCTACTCAACGTAGATTACAAAATCGCTGCCAAGTGTATGGCTACACGATTGAAAACGGTGCTCACTGATTTAATAGACCCAGAACAAACCGGATTCTTGAAAGGTCGTTTCATTGGGGAAAATGTTAGATTAATTCTTGACCTCATTAGTTATTGTAATGATCATGATATCCCTGGAGCACTTATTTTTCTGGATTACGAGAAAGCGTTCGATCGACTTGACTGGGGATTTATTCAAAACACCCTTGCTTATTTTAATTTTGGTAGTGACTTTAGACTGTGGGTTCGAACATTGTACAATAATACTTCATCGTGTGTGGTAAATAATGGTTTCCTTACTGAATATTTTAGGATTTCAAGGGGTGTGCGTCAAGGATGCCCCCTCAGTCCTTACTTATTTATTACATGTGCCGAAATTTTCACTGCTATGATCAAATCTAATTTCACTATTAATGGAATTGTTATCTCAAATTCGGTTTTTAAAATTTCTACCTATGCAGACGACACAGTTATTATAACAGATGGGTCATTGAATGATATTATTGAAACAGTGAGTGTACTTAAAAAGTTTTGTAAAGCGTCTGGTCTAAATGTAAATTTAGACAAATCCTCTCTTTTCCCTCTTGGCCCTCTTTTCTCTTACCCACCCCCATATTTTGAAACATTTGACTTTGTCATTAGCCACGAATCCGTCAAGTATCTAGGTATCTCATTTACGCATCATCATGATGATTTTTTTCAGCTGAACTATGTTCCAAAATTATCTCGAATTAAAAAAATTATTAACCTCTGGTCTTCCCGGGACCTTACTCCCATTGGAAAAATTGTTCTTATTAAAACTTTTCTTATATCTCAACTAGTTTATCTTTTTTCTGTGTTACCAAATCCAAGTATTCAATATTTTAAGGATCTTGAGTGCCTTTTCTACAGTTTTATCTGGTCTAAAAAACCGGACAAAGTTAAGAGAAATGTTTTAATCAATAGTAAATCTAAAGGTGGTTTAAGTATGATTGATGTAAGGTTATTTGCAATAAGTTTAAAATGCAAGTGGGTTAAACTTTATCTTGATGGAAATGATAGTTTGTGGAAGGTTTTGTTTGATGAGAACTTAAAAAATATGGTAAAGGTTTTTTATTTGAATGCAATTTTCTAAAAAAGATATCAATATTTCAATGTTTTTATTCGTGACGTTTGTTATGCATGGTCCGACTTCAATTTTAGATCTCCAGATAGTAACTTTTATGGAAACCAGAGCGTCTTGAACAATTCCTTTATAAAAATTGATAACATACTTATTTATTCTAATATTCTCAGACGTAAGGAGGCTTTCAAATTACATCATTTTTTCGACCAAGATGGTAATGCATTGGATTATAACTCTTTTTGTATGAAGTATGATTTGAACCGTTTTCCATTCACTCTTTATTTTGGTATCCTTTCTGCAATTCCGTCGTCTTGGAAAAAAAGTATTAATTGCGTCCATATTCAAAATGAAAATGAGCAACGGCTCACGAAAGCCATCTCTTTACCAAAGATCACGAAATATGTATATAATTATTTAGTTAAGGAGAAATCACAAGTTCCAAAGGCAATCTTTAAATGGCAGGACATTGATAACAAAGTGTATGACTGGAATCAAATTTTTATGTTACCTTATATTGCTGTGAGAGATACGAAGTTGCATTATTTTCAGTTCCGTTTCTTGCAAAGAATACTTGGTGTAAATAATTTTCTATATAGGATAAAGGTTAAAGAAAGCTCGCTTTGTACTTTCTGTCATGAAGTTAATGAGACACTGGAGCACCTCTTTTGGGAATGTGATTACGTTAAACTCTTTTGGTCAGAGATATGTAACCTGTGTCTAAAAAGTACATTTGAAATTGATTTTAATTATATTAAGTTTGGGAAGTTCGAGGATGCTAAACATCCAATCAATTTTTTTATTTTACATGGAAAGTACTATATTTTTAATTGCAAGTTAAATAATAATATTCCAGATGCCATTGCTTTTTCCTATAAATTTAAGTATTACCTAAACGTTGAATATTACATATTAAGCAAGGCTAGTAATGTATCTCGCATCACACTCTTCAAAGAAATGTATATTCTATGAGTATGTTATATGATTTATAGATTCTACCCTTGTTAAGAATGGACACGTGATGTAAATTGTACATATATTGTTGCATCAAAGGATAAAATAAAAAACGAGACAAAAAAAAAAAAAAAAAAATAATAATAATAATAATAATAATAATAATAATAATAATAATAATAATAATAATAATAGTAATAATCATAATAATAGTAATAGTAATAATAATAATAATAATAATAATAGTAATAATAATAATAATAGTAGTAGTAATAATAATAATAATAATAATAATAATAATAATAATAATAATAATAATAATAATAATAATAATAATAATAATAATAATAATAATAATAATAATAATAATAATAATAATAATAATAATAATAATAATAATAATAATAATAATAATAATAATAATAATAATAATAATAATAATAATAATAATAATAATAATAATAATAATAATAATAATAATAATAATAATAATAATAATAATAATAATAATAATATAATAATAATAATAATAATAATAATAATAATAATAATAATAATAATAATATAATAATAATAATAATAATAATAATAATAATAATAATAATAATAATAATAATAATAATAATAATAATAATAATAATAATAATAATAATAATAATAATAATAATAATAAATAATAATAATAATAATAATAAATAATAATAATAATAATAATAATAATAATAATAATAATAATATAATAATAATAATAATAATAATAATAATAATAATAATAATAATAATAATAATAATATAATAATAATAATAATAATAATAATAATAATAATAATAATAATAATAATAATAATAATAATATAATAATAATAATAATAATAATAATAATAATAATAATAATAATAATAATAATAATAATAATAATAATAATAATAATAATAATTATAGGAAAATGATCATTAAAAATACTTTTGGCAAAAGTAATCCTATATCCATACCTATATCCATATTCTGTTGTACATATTCAAAAGGTATTTTTCTGGACAAATTCTTCCAGGATCCGGGTCAACCAAGATGGCATAAATTGCAAAATGGCCGCTAATATTAAAATTTCAATACATTATAAGAACAGGGAAAATAATTTTTAAAAATGCATTGTGAGCCAAATAATTCAAACGCATTTTCCAAAACATTTTTGTAGGAATTCGGGTAAACCAAGATGGCGGAAAAAGCAAAATGGCAACCAGTGGTATGATTACAACATTTTATAATGATAAGGAAAATAATCTTCAAAAATATTTTAACACATTTAAACCTAAAATCTGTCTTTAATCAGTAACAGATATTCAGAAAACATTCTTTTAGCTCTCCCACAGATTAATTATTTAGATTTACACAGCTGGTCCGCAAGGGTATTAACCACTGCACAAATAGGTGCAGAGTTTCGGCAGATAGTGTTGCGGAATTGGTGCGCAGTGTTCGGTTTTCACTTATTGTCATAGTACAGTTGGTGCACTGCGTCCCATAAAGATGTTATTGCTGCGCAGTTGGTGCGCAAGCCCTCCATTACCGTGTAAAGTATATATGTATATACGTTAAGCTAAGCTAAAACAGATAATTTATTACGTAATCCGCTTCACCAGCCCACACCAATCATTTCAAATCAACCAAATTAAAACAGAAATTTCTGCAGAAGGGAAAGTACCCTATGACTGTCATTTTTTCTAAGTTCCCTCTTCCAGACATCTATTTAGCCTTTCTCGTTGACTGAAGACAAAGTTACGTTACAAACTGAAGAGAAACATTATTGGGTCAGCTTTCTTTAACAGTGCTCATTTTTTGGGTGCGTTCCTCGCACACCTATATACGATAATTGTCTCATTAACACTTGTAGGGAAACTCGAGCGGAATAAATATTACAGAACCCAGTCCAAACCATTATTTCCCCATCCACCTGCACCTCCCCGTGCTACATCAAATCGACCGGCTGTTAGCATGTGTTTGGCTTTAATAATACTACCAGAAACCCCAAAGGCCTAGTGATTCCTTGCCGAAAGGGAAAAAATCTTTGCATCTTGAGCCGTTGCATTTACTAGCAATTTTAAAGTTTTTTGCTGTTTCACCTCCGGAGACATCGTGTAACCTTAGACCTCCATAAAAAATTGGGTTCATCTTCTGACTATAACACATCCACAAGCCAAGTAAGAAAAGTATACACGATTCCTACGTTGGAATATTGTGTTTAAAAGCATTCGGTGTTTGACTTTTGGTAACCTCACATGACACCCAACCTCCACTAAAAACTAGTCTTAATATACCAAGTATGAAAAGTACCCATCTTTTCTAACTTGGGATATCATTTTTGCAAGGGTTTCAGTTTTGTCCTGTAGTAACTTCACACGATCTTGACCTCTACCAAAAGCAATTGACCTTATGCATCAACGTCACGCAAAATCATTTTACCTGTAAAACAATGAAGCACATGGCATGCACGAAGTAGACTTCCAACAGGTGCGTAAAAAACTACCCTCGTATCCGACCGGTAAACCTATCAGCTGTCTGCATTTTATTGGTGTTAAGTGCAATGATAGGCGCTTGTCTCCATTGGAAGGGGCATTTTTCTGTTCTGTGGCGTCATATGCATAGACTTATAGGGGTCATCTTTTGACTAAAAATCATCCACATCCAGGTATATATGAAGAGTATCTATGCTCCCTACCTTGAAATATCCCTTCACAGGGTTTTCGATTTCTTTACCTCTAATGACCTGACGTACGTGACTTCTGGTTTCCACCAAAACAACAGGGTTCTTCCTCTCAATAAAATGAAACCATATATGAAGTATTTTGAGATATCGTGTTTACTATCAAGTTCCATGGTTTTGAGTTTTACCCCCAGTGACATCAGATAACCTTAGATCTCTACCAAAAACAAAAGGGGTCATTTCCTGACTATAACGCATCTACATTCCAGTTATGGAAAGTATCCTTGCTATCTTCCTCGAGATATCGTGTTTACAGAGTGTTTGGTTTTTTGACCTCTGGTGACCTGACATGACCTCTGACCCCCACCAAGAACAATAAACTCCTTCCTTTTTATATATTATAATAAATCTATATACCAAGTCTGAAGAGCATTTATCATTCCTACTTTGAGATATCGCGTTTACGACCAATTCCCAAGGTTTTTGACGTTTTACCTTCCGTGACCTCAGATAACCTTTTATTTTTACCAAAAACAATATTGTTCATCTTCTAACTAAAACACATCCACATGTCAAGTATGGGGAAAGTATATATACTTTTTACCTCGAGATATCGTGTTTGCAGGGTTTTACGTTTTGACCTCTGTTTACCTGAAATGACTTCTGACCGCCACCAAAACCAAAAGTATTGTTTCTCTCTATATTAGATATCTATATACCAAGTATAAAAAGTATCCATCATTTCTATCTTGAGATATCATGTTTACAAGCCAAGCGTTACAAAGACACCCAAGCATACATGCACAAACGCACACTCGCATACACACAAGTTGTTTTTACATACAAACTGAGGACCTCAATGTTATCTCCTTTGTGTTTGCCTCCTTTACCCTAACTTTAACAATAGACTGTGTATTGTTGAAACTTCCGAGGACGTGAGAAATCAATTGAATTTCTTTCTGGGGACCTGAAATCTATTGTTTAGGTCCCCCGTCTGAATGCCAAGCAAACTCACGCCATCGTGACTGCATTGATCCCTTTTTCCTTCGACAAGGAATAAAAAATGGTCACATCACTTTTCGGCTTGTGCAATAAGCACCAAATGATATTCTCCTCTCTGGCTCCTTGGGTCACAAAGTAATCCCATGTCCCAAAGCACACATAAGCTGCTCCCCCCCCCCCCCCTTTGTTCCCCTTACATTCACGGTGAGGTGGTAGCACTCAACCGCATGACAGAACGTTAATGTTTTGAAATTTTAGGGAGGCAACCCCTGGAAAGACCGCATAAGGAAGCCATTCCTGTGAGATCTCTGAATAAAGAATGTTAAGATATAGCCTCCAAGACCTGGGATGTGCCATTTCCTTCAATCTAGGAGTTATACTTGGCAAAAATTTTCTTCGCTACGCGTTCAAGGACCGTGGTACTAAACTTAAATAGCACCACAACGGTATCTTGAGGGAAGGCCTTGGACTGCTTTTGCAGAATATCCTAGATGCACGTCTGCCTCCCCACCAACGGACTCCTGCGTCATTAAATTAAGTAGTTAAGTCCGAGTTAGGTTACTACAAAAAATAAATTGTGATCCTTGTGACTTGTTTAGTTCGCAGTTAAAGTCATTTGAAGGTATTTGCAATGCTATAATATCTGTAATCTGTACATACTCCAGAGCTTCCGAGGATTTCGCCCTCGACCCCATAAATGCTAAACCACACGCTCTTAGGGGTACGAAGTAGGCGGCGTCTCCACCGTTACATAGAATTCCATAAAATCGGGAAGATCATCGTCACTGCCCCCCCCCCCTTTCGATTAGAATGTCTACGAGTCTGACGACAATAAAGATAAATACTGCAACGAACTACATTAATGTTTACACTATTCCACAATTAATAAGGATAACGATTTTCCGTTGGTACCGATTATTGCAACTTTATCGTTGTAATTCTTCAATGAGAACCCCAAATTTTCCAAGTTTCTTTGCTAAAAACCAAATTTTTTTCAAAGTTTCCATGGTAAAAGCCCAACTTTTAACAAATTTTTCCCAATACGATCAAGAAAATATTTGCTCGCTTCGCGCGCCAAAATTTTGCTTCGAACATCTTTTCGGCACTTTATCACCCTCATCGAGGCTTCGGGTTGCTGGCCCCCCGTCGGGGAGTTTTTTCCCCTGTCGGGCAAATCCTGGCGCCATCCCTGGTGAATAGATCTCATAAATCGGTTTTTAAACATCATACTTCACCGGAGTATTCAGAATGATGCAACTTTTCTGCAAACCCTTTACTCAAAAATCATCTAGGGATATATATCTGAATATACCTGGCTAAAACGAGACTGTATAAGGCCATATCAAGCCAAATATGACTTCATGAACTGAAAGCTCATCTCAGATAAAAGAATCAAGTATTATGACCATATGACAGCCACTTTTGACGAGCGGCGAAACAGACAAGGGAAAAACAAACTAAAATACTTCAGTGCAAACCGGTCCAGATATCAAACACAACAGAGAATCTATTGCATCTTACAAAGGCAAAAGGTAAACTTAAAAGAATAATTATTAATGATAAAGTACATTACACAATAAACATAGTGTGCAGATGTATTTACACTATACAGACAACAATTTCCACAAAATACAACGTAAATATACCATATGTGCAATTTTTATCTAAATGAACGACTACCCAGAAAATAACTTTATTAAAGTGTGCCCCAGATATTCACATCAAGTTTTATATGGCCATATCAGGAACGAGTTAGGAAGGAGATCCAGCGTTCTATAGACTTTTTGAAGTAATGTTCGTTTCCAGAGGTAATCTTGCCTTTCGTCTAAAATTCTTATCACAATACCTAGATCAACTTCAATCAGTCATACATTGTCAAAATAACAATGAGAAGAAATACCCCTCACGTTGAACTCATTGACTATTCGTTTTCAAATTTCAACTTTTCGTCGTTATTCGTCACACTAGATATCACTTCACTTAAAGTCGGCTAACAATTTCATTCCAATTTACTTTTCGAATACGTTTCTTAATGATAGGAAAATCTTGCAAAAACTGAGAGAAATATAAAAGCTTGAAAAATGTTTCGAGCAGATAACGTACTTAAACCGTGTGGGCACAATTGAAGTACATTATTTACTCCTGTGTTGCCACTCGCCTCACTGAAAATCCTGATTAAAGTTTGGTCATTGGCAGAATCTAACCTCATTCATATTATGTGTAATCAATGACCTTTGTCTTAGAATTACTTGGAAAAGAAAGGAAGAGATCATCATTAAAAGGGTTTAGTCAACAGAGACTTAATAACAGGAACAAAAAGACCTGTCAATCATATGGCGGTGCCTGAAAGAATTAAATCATTTTCAAGTACATATTGTCTGACAGATTTGGTCTTTGTATCTCCTTCCTAACACCTCCCTGGCCATATCAAACAGGTTTAGTTGGACACAAGGTCATGCCATTATTCAAGTTTTATATCAATGGCTATTTGAAACTATATTGTTCCATAGCAAATTTTATATGGCTACATGACACCATTCCACGTTTAGGATATAATTATGCAAATGACTTTTTCATGAGTTAATTCTAGCCTTTTAAATAACTTGCCTGATTAAACTTCTTCCTTATAAAGACCCTTATTAAATGCAGCAACACATAACCACAATATAATAATTACTGTGTAAACTTTTTCCAGTGTTTGTTTTCTACATCAGTAAGTGCAAATGTCTGTACATGTGGGCAGAGTCAGAATTTTAAGCTCATTTTTTATGAATTAGGAAGTTTTTAAATTAAATATTCATCACGCTGTAGACCATATATGCATTCAAATCTTAACCAACGTTTAAACAATCATCCCACAAATGGATTTGTTCTACACTGCTCTTGAATGACTATACTTGATTTATTTGGGTCAATGCAATTACAGAAAAGGCTACTATGTAATGAGGGTTATACAACCAAGTCTTGATTGCGCATATTGTCCCATCTGGGGTTGTAGTTTACCTCCTTTGAGCAGAACTCCGGGAGTGACGTATACTCTCTGCCATTCAGCCAAAAGAACTTTTAAGAAAGAGCTTGCTGTGTGCAAGATTGCTTCATGCTTCGATACAAAATGTTAACCAGAGTCTACCGTGACCTGGACTTTGGTTCTGAAGTGGGTCATATTTAGTTCATACCTGGACAGATAAAGTCATGTCTGGCCCATATATGTACATACCTGGTCCAGATAAAAAATTTCATCTTGTCCCCATGCGACGCGTATCAAGTCCTGGTCCACTTCTGGCTTATATTATCAGTCAAATTTCTTATCTGGCAAAATTTAAATCCCCAAGCTGGTGCAGATATGGGTCAGATATTTAATCCATCTGTGACCCAAATGAGGATTTTATATCTGAACCCATATCTGGATTTGCATTAAGGGACGTCGGCTAAATTCAAAGAACACTAGTCTCGTCTATGGTAAGTGAAAAATGGTAGAAATACATCGCATTCCTTAAAATGTTACATACAATCACGCCAGGCTCGTAGCCAGGCATGGCACGGGGGTGTGCCCCCATGCGGACCACTGTTCCCCCATTTGGAAAATCGCTCAAAAATAAAACTTCTACCTGTGGACAGTGGTCCGGCATGCCGCCAAGCGATTATTCAGAAAAAGCTAAAACGATCCCAAAAGGAGTTTAAAGATGAAGTTATTTTGCTTTCTGTAACAATTTTTTTATAACTTCAAAATTCTCTAGCGCGCTACGCTCGCTTTTATCTCGAATAATTGCGGTAACGCCCGTCATTTCAAAAGTATTGGCTTTATTTAACGTTAAAGGTTCCACAATTATTCTTCTTCCGTGCAGGCGTCATTCTAGAGAAACACACAAATGCATAGATGCAAATATCATTCCTCTTTTTCCTATCGTTTGGAAGGTTCTTTTTTCAGCCTCGCCATCGTAGCAAACATGTTTTGCAAGAAAAAAGATTTTTCAGTTTCGCCGGGGAGTCTCAATGGATAAGATAAAGTATGTAATCCCCAACGATGACCATGAAGTAACAACAAAAAATTTCTTGGCTTTGCTCTTTAGTAGGGCAAATTCTTTAATAAAACCAAATACCAAAAACCAAAGTTTTCCAAATTTTCTTAATGAAAACAAAAAATTTAATACTTTTCAATATAACCCCTAATATTTCGGTGCGCTTTGCGCGCCTTAAGCGTTTTAACTTATTGGATCTGTCGGGCCTTAGGGTAGCCGGCCCCAGTCAGGGCGCTTGGTCCCCCTGTCAGCCAATCCTAGCACTACCCTTAGCTCAGCCTGCATGCAGGTTTTTCCATAAGCGATGAAGCATACCTCAAAATTTCGGTGCGTTTCGCGCGCAATTCTCACTTTCCACGCTGTAAGTATCACTTGTGAACATTATTAGCACAAAAGTACCACTGAACTTTTCTGGCACAAAGTAGGTGTACAACTAAAGTTAGAAGCGGGCAGCAGTGGGTTTTCATGTAGCCATCTATTACGTTTAGCAACATTCGTAGCATGCCAGTGATGCTTTTATGGTTTGAATTTACTCGAACCACAAATTAATTACTAAAACACTTTTTCCGCCCATGATGATTGTACATTTCATCCTGTTGCAAGCTGTTCATGCAAAATTTCGTTCAAAGTAAAAGTAGGATAACTATGAACTGAATTATGAATTGTGAAGAGTTTAGTGTCCTCTCAATCTCATTCGGAGGTCAGCTCAAAGCTCCATGTTAGTGTTCCCATCGTATTAATGTTTGAGACATTCCGGGGATTTTCCCTCAGTCTGGATCTCACTAAAACTATGTTGAATCATATCAGGGCCTTATGGTAGCTCATGGTCCCCTCACCTTCCGAAAAGCAACTCAACTCTTCATCTACGCTTGCAGAGCTAAAAAACACCATCATGAT
Organism: Holothuria leucospilota; assembly: GCA_029531755.1. NCBI lineage: Eukaryota > Metazoa > Echinodermata > Holothuroidea > Aspidochirotida > Holothuriidae > Holothuria > Holothuria leucospilota. Next base: position 101,062,191 of record CM055961.1, read on the forward strand.
CATATATAGCCTTGTTACGCTCACTTGTGAGACTTTCCACGTCTCTGTATCGCAAGAGGAGGACAGTTCCCCCCAGGGAAGGAAGTTTTCACGAGTTTCTCAAGCACGTATACAAGTACGTCCGATTTCTTAAAGCTATCCGTGTAGAGATCCGTGAGATGTCATCCCCTGTGGTTCCCGCAGACTACCATCACCTGATGGCACCACCAACTACAAACATAGTCTTCTTCGGTGCCCCCATTTGCGATACCGGAACCCCCTATGCCAGAATTCTTTGCTACGGGCCTTAAGATTATACTTCATGGAAGAGAAAGCTACTTTCAATATTTTCTAAATTTAAGTTTCATGGCAATACAATTTCTATGTAATTATTTGGGCTACATGTTTGCAGGTTTCCGATGGTAGCAAAACTAAAATACATTAATAATTCAATCTTGTAACGTTACAGGAAATACGTACAGTTACAATTTTTGATGAAAAACTGACTTCAGCTCAATTGGTCACCTTTAAAATGCCCATTGAACTGAACAGATTAACAGAGGAGGAGACCTCTGAAGACGAAAACATTAAGAAGTCGTTCTACCATACATTGGACTACTTATTTCTCATATTAATAATATTGCATTAACATAAAAGTGTGTGTATTTGTTAAACTGAGCATAATAACATATGCTCAGTCTCTTTACATTACGTAACGTTCATTCACTTTTATGGGATCAATAAAATTCTTTTAGTAATTGCAAATTTTACAACTTTATAGTCACTAGAAAAGCACTGTTGTAGATATATGTTTCTTGTCAGAGAAACTACTTTCAAAGAAAAAGATTAGTAACATACTGTTACAAAAATTTTACTAATAAAAAGTTCTTTCATCGTGCTAAGTCAATAACCACCTTCTTTAAAGTTTTTCTAAACTTTGAAAGCATCATTACGTATACAAAACTGTTGGCCCAACTATTACAAGAAAGAATCTCAACAGAAATGATATCCAAGTTAAGGTATGTCGACCAGTTGGTCGATCGAAATATTGTAACAAGATTTGTCGGCATCCATGCAATAATAAAGACACCAGTTATGATGGCGAAAGTTGCAAAGACTCTCGCTTCTTTCCGAAAAGCAATCACCCTCCGAAAAATTGCAGAAATGACCTCGTTGTTTTGTTCATTTTCATTTGTTGGTGCCGAACGGTCTGTTCGTGTACAAGATTTATTTTTGTTAGAAACAGACGACATTTTCTTGACATGATTTATGGTGACAAAGAAAAGGTACACGTTGACCAGCACAGTAACAGCAAAGGGAATAAAAATGCACATCACTTTAACAAAGGCCTGAAACAAGACATAAAACGCAGCTCGATGTTCGTAAGAGTAAGTTACTTTGCAACACCGAAAGTTAATGTCAAATTCTAAACTTGTGAATTTAAGTACACGAAAGGCTCCAGGGACAGCAATGTCCAGCAGTAAAATGAAGAAGTAAATACGGTAAATTCGTCGAGGATAAATTATTACGTGGTACCTTAAAGGACACTTAATGGCAGCAAGGCGATCCAATGTTAAAAATGTTATTAGATGTAGGGAGCTTACAAACGTAAAAAATCTGAAGAAGGTGAATACGTAACAGTAAATGTATCGATTCAACAGATCAACCGGCAGAAAAATGGAGAAGTTCTCAGAGATAACGACAAAAACTCCAGTCCCCAAATCAGCCACAGCAAGGATTTGTACCAAGCAAGTAGTTGCCTCCGAGAAACAGTTCGGTGCAAGCCGTAAAACTAGTAAGTTAACAAGATTGGTTCCGATAGCCAATAAACCAGATGTGTTGGATATAAGGAATCTCACTACCAATGAGTACGGGTATTCATAGTCCTTCAGTATCATTGTGTCGTTCAAATCCATCGCTCTTGTTGTGGAAGTCGTAGCTAAAATTCTTAGGACACTGTTTGGCTTCGATGAATTATGTCTCTTGCTTCGAACCTTCTCAACGGAAATATATCGAGTGACTTTCAAGTTACTGTGAAATATACTTCTAGGCTAAGATATTCAAAGACAAATATTATCAGCTTATCTATAATTCTTTATTATCATAACAGCACGTCACAAAATATTCAAACAAGAATTTAGACTCACTTTGCTGCGCCATCCTTTGTGACCTCAAGTTTGCCGGATACTAATCCCTAGCCTAACTTTCATGAATTAGACATGTTTGAAGAAGCCATTGAGGCTGTGTAGAGTATCTGTATTTCTTAGAAGTTAAGTATTCCCATCCTATCTGTGGCTTTTCATTATTTGGCAAGTTCGTGACTACAACAAAGAAACCTTTAAATTACTCCTAGTAAGCGGCTGCGACATCCCTGTTGACCTCAGGCTTAAATAACAAATCATGCTAATGATGTGATGGAGGTTGTTTTTGCATCACTTCATTCAGTTCTCTCCAATCAACAAGAAGAACAAGAGTACAGATGACATAAGCAGGATTTCAGAGGATGGGCGGGCTTACAGGGGGTAGAGCGGTGGGGAAGGAAACGAGACCCGATAAATTATGAGGAAATTTTTAATAATATGGTAAATTGCATAGACGTAGGAAGCTGTTCGAGATTAGGGGTACTGAGTACTAAGTGCATGTCATTACACGCACCACGGTGCTTGCGTGCACAATTCGTGCAGGGAATTGAAATTCTCAATTCATCTTTAGGCCTGCTTTGAGTGTGAACTCAGTATAATTAGGCATCTCATTAGTACTGCTTTCAGCATGAAAACGTTTGTGTAGTTGCCTTGTTCTTACTTATTTGAGGATAGCTGGAGTCAATTACTATTCCAGTAACTTCTCCCATCCCGCTGTTCACTTTCCCCAGCAACTACCATCATTTTCATCAAATTGACGGAACTTCTCAAACAATGTGACAAAATTGTCCTTTTAACATTTAAAAGTAAACCTGAGGGACGCAGCTAGGATATCTCTAGAAATAGTTTAGAATGGCCGCAGTAGGCCATAACATGAAAAAAAAAAATATCGTGGAGGATCCTCGGTCCCCAGCCTTAGGCGCTCAATGGTCAAAGGCTTCATCTAATACACCCAACAAAGATGCACCATCCAACGAAAACTGCTTCTCTGGCGTCTTTACTGCAGACGCCCCTGGCCATGTATCTGTAAGAACTACTCATAAATAACATTCGATGATTTTGAAAAGTAATACATATCGTGATCTGTAATCCTCAAACTCCGATCTTACTTAAATCTGTGTTTTCTTATTCTTCACAGTTATAAAATCGCACAAAAACTGAGGGCTCTCTTGCAACAGAACATCGCAAAAACGAAAATGACAAAAAAGGTGTTTAAAGTGAAGTAAGAGAATCTTTTACAAAATGGATAACGATGAACTTAAAAAAGACAAACTAAAGAGGTTTTTTACGTGACGTCAGTGTATTTCAAGTTTCCGTGCTGGCCGTTACTGCACAGCCCGTTCGCAGGTGTGCTATCCATACGCGCATACAACGGGACCCTAGACACAATTGTGATGCTATGAACGACTGGCCGTCAAAATGTCCAACAAACAGACGGGCAACGCAGTGACGTCGGTGAAGAGTCTCTACAAGCTACAATAAAATGTCTTAAATAATTTCTTCTTCGGTGCGCTTCGCGGTCACCTGTTTTCATATTTCTTTCATGATTACTCCCTGTAGAACATCTTGCCTTCTTCATAGCGTCATTCAGACTCTTCCATCATCATTGTACCCACCTCCAAATTAAATCCCCTTCTCATAAAAAATGATCTTTTATCCTGAATAAAGTTATCATTCAAAATTTTCAGAAATGTGATTTTTTTTTTTTTTTGTGATGTTTAGTGCACATCCCATGAGTTTCATTCTAATAGTTTTTAGTTTTTAAATACCCTAGGACTTTCGGGGGCGGTTCCTCCAGCCCAGAACCGAGACATTGACCGTGTAGCATTTCAGGGGCCTTACAGCTGACCCATGGACCCCACACCCTTCAGTGAGCACTTCGCGCTTGCTCTAACGCCATCAGCGCCGTTTGTCCGCACGGGCCTGCCCTCCACTTTCCGACATTAAACCCCGCCCCTAGCCGATGGTGCATTGACCCATACCTGAATGTGAAGGCCAGAAGTTTAAACAGATCCATAAAAACCTTTTGATCCATATTTAATATAGATCAAAAGGAAAGATGTAAGGAATAACCTGTCCCAATGCCTATGTTGTAAATTGATAGAAACCTTTGCCTAAGTTATGAAGAGCGCAGTACGACTTTTGTCCACTTTTTAAGAATTTGCTGAAAGTGATCTTACATAGGGAGTAAGAAGCACCCTCCATCCTCACTATATTGTTATTATCTTTTTCAGTCGGACTACAACCCAATGAATTCATTTTTTCATTCTTCGATGATTTAGAAAGAACATCTATAGTCTAAATTTCAGTTTGAACCTCGGCTATTTATGTGTGTAACCTTTAGATCCCATTTTGTTTGACTAATAATTACTGAAGAAGAACTGACCCCAAATGGCCCTATTACTGTTGACCTCAAATTTTTCAGACACAGCAAAAACATCTCCTATGTAATAAATAGTGCAACTAAGGTTTAAAAACGTAGTGCTGGCAAATGCTGAGGGGTTTAAAAAGTTGCACTTGCTTTAAACTTGAAATATATCAACAATCAAACACTCCTTCCTGCAGAATTACTGTACCAGGGCCCTGTTTCATAAAAAGGTTACTCTCAATCTTAAGTTTGATTTCAGTAGGATTATTGCATTGTAGATCAAACTTAAGATCGTAACTCTTTATCAAACAGGGCTAGGGCAAGTAGTTGCTTTTAATAACAAACTATAAATGCTCTGAAAAATTTCGCATTTTTCTAAATATAATGAGTTTGTCTTAGAATGGGTATATATATATATATATATATATATATATATATACATTTACATCATATTTTTTTGATACGGGGGTTGGGGGATTGGGAGTAGAGCCATTTGTGCACAAGGAAGATCTGTATAGACTGTGAACACTGCCCTGATTTTTCAGACCTATTTTTTGCTTCTTAAAGTAGTTTACCACAACTGCTGTAGGACTGTAATCAACCAAAGGCTTTCAAACCATGTGTGTGGACTTGCAGGGTCAACTTTGATGAATCATACCTCTTGAAAATGATATCAGATATCCCACATGTTTCATTACAACATCTTAATCTATACATCTTAATTTTACGCTAACTTTTTTGTTACTATTCATGGGCACTATGTTATATAAAATTACACTCAAGTCTCCAAAGAATCAACAAATGTTCCCAGTCCTGTAGAGGAAATGACGTAAAGCCAGGTCACCAAAAATACACACGTCTGCGCTGTCTGCTAGCAATTCTGATTTCTAGGAACCCTCTAAAGATATGCACTTACAGTTTGTTAACAAGAAGAAACGATCTAATAGCTAATTTCAATTCATGCACGCTCGGGTATATTTGATATGTGGTTAGTGACATAAGCAATCGACTGATTCCACTGGTTAAAACCTAACAGCTAAGGTAAGTGTCAAATTAGCCAATTTCAATTCATTTATCCACGGCTAAAGTGACATAAACAGTTAGCTTTGCTAAATATAAGTCTCACCTCTATACTGCTACTGTTGTAAAGATCTTCAGAAATATTTACCATGATGAGAGCCACAGGCGGACTGGCCACTGAGGCAATCTGGCGATCGCTGCATGGGCCGCTCGGTTCATGGCTGCCTTGAGAAGGGAGGAGGGAGAGAAAGAAAGAGAGAGGAAAATTAAGGAAGGGAAGTGAAAAGAAGGAGCCTGAGATTGTAAGAGATGGAGAGAGGGAGGAACACAGAACCGCAATGCAGTGTGCTCCCATCATCATCAGGGCCTTAGCGAGCGGAAGATGGGGGTGTCACACCCCTCAATATTCGGCAAATTTTCGGTCTGTGGTCAAAAAGGGGAGAGGGAAACGAAATGAAGAGGAAAGGAGGAAAAAAGAGAGAAGGGAAAGGAAAGGAAGGGAGTAAAAATGAAGACTGAGAATGAAAGGAAAAAAGAGAACGAGAGAACGGGAGCGCGTGGCCAGTCTGTTATCGGCTATTTCGATTTTCAGCTCTTCATCTAATTGGCCCATTCAAGTTGAAGGCCCGTCGGCAAATTGATTATGCATATGACGGTCGTATACGGCCGTATCAACGGCAGTCGGTGTAATTGGACGAGTGACTGAGTCCGACGGCAACTCGGAGAAAGAAAGGGAATCAGTGGTGGCGCCAGGTGGGAGCAGGGGGGTATGCCCCCCCCCGTCGGGGAAGGCTGGCCCACCCCCTTCGGGGAAATTTTCTGATTTCGTCGGGGAGCTGTTATGTTTACGATAAAATATGTAGTCCCCGACAACGGCCAGTCGCCCCGACGATTTACTTAATTTTGGTCTAAATTAGGGCAAATGTTTCAATAAAACCCCCAAATTTTCCAATTTTCTTCTCTAAAAACCCATTTTTTTTTTTCAAATTTTCAATGTTAAAGCCCAATTTTTTTCATTTTTTTTTCGAAATAGAGCCCAAAATTTTCGGCGCGTTTCGCGAGCCAAATTTTTCCTTTCAAAATCGTTTCGGCACTCTATTGGCCTCGTTGAAACTTTGGGTTGTTGGCCTCCCTGTCGGGCGAATTCTGGTGCCATCCGTGGAGTGAATTGAAAGCTTCCATATAGGCGCACTATTTCGGTTCATTTGACATTCTTGAAAATAAACCTTTTTGTGCCCATTATTCCTCACTTTTATCATCACCATGGGGAGCAGCACCCTATTACCCATGGAGTAGGCATCCTTAGCCCGTTTCCTAAACCCTAACCTTGACTTCAAACACATTTTGCAAACTCCCGAGGATCCGGTTTACCCACAAACATCCTGGGAAAAAATAATGCATCCTGTGAAAGAAATAATTCGTGCCGCGCGTGTCTTCCCTTCACTGCAGCCTCAGGTTTTTAACTTTTGAACACCAAAATGAAACAGATACAGAACCGTTCCTGGCGTTCAAAGCATATTTTGAACGCTTGTGTTAAGATTCTGAACACTTTTTCTCCCTTTTTGAACGCCGGACGCCTATTTGAACACTTACCGTATTTGAACGCCTAACGCGTCTAGTGTTCAAATGCTGAACGCATAATGTCCAGCTTCTCAAGTATAGTGGCATGACGGGACGAATAGCCTAACACATTAAAACTATCCGGAATCTTTGCATTGGATAATGTATTTTGAACCAAAACATACCTATCCTGCATGAGACTTAATTTTTTACCCGGGTATAAATTTTGAGGTTCCTCATTAGCATAAAAATCCATTCAAATATTGCACCATTTGCAATCTAGGCACCTTTCAAATTCCAAAACTTTTCAAAGGGGGAGGGGGACACCCCTTAAACCCCTCCCCCGGCCACAGATCAGCAAATGTGGCATTGAGAAAACGTCCTAGCTGACACACTGGCGAGCACCTGGGATCTCAACCGCTTTAAACCTCAGAGTTTCTGGGGCTTCGCCCCTGTCCCCTCCCGAGGGGCTTTGCCCTTAGACCCCACCATGGGCCCTAAGGCGGACTCCTGGACCCCACCCGCCAAAGCTCGTTTCCGCGCTACGCATAACCACATCTGTCGGCAAAACATAGTCTGTACACCTCCCCCCCCCCCCCCAAAAAAAAAACACCTTCGCTACGCCCTGATCATCATTACTACCACGCCGTCGATGAGTGTTTCCAAGTCTTGGATCATTCATCCAAATGTCACCTTTGTGAAGGTAACATGTAGAGTAGCCCAAGGTAAGGAGAAAGTTCGTCATCCCATATTTCTATATGAAAATTTGAGAAAAATCGAGACGTTGGAAAAAAGAACAAAAAAAAACAAGAAAGTGAGGAGGGAATGATACAGAAAAGGCAAAGAAAAAATAAGAGGATAATAGGAAAAACGGGACAAGTAGAAATAGGAAAATAAAAGCAGAATAAGATAGATTATTGACGAAGGGAGGGATGGAGGGAGAGGAGGAAATGGTCTTGATAAAACACAGAAATATCGATGGGATTGGTACCGAGGCAGACAGGGCAAGGGAACTTGAGAAAAAGAAGAATGGAGGGAAAGGAATCTGATAGACTGAAGAACTGACAAGGTCGGCACGGGGATGTGGGCGGTAGTCGAACGGATTTAGCAGGGAGGATTATTGCGTAGATAAGATCGTCCCTGGGCATTAGAAGATTAGCGGTCGGCGAAAAGGCGAAAAGCCAAGAAAGGAGGCAGGCAAACTTAGGGAGGAAAAGGAGAAGCGAACAATTAAGTAAGAACCGGAGGAGATGGAGGTCGGGAACTTACAGCCAATGTTAAGTTTTTTCACTATCACAAAGCCCATGGCGAAGTATGGGGGGGGGGGGGGTGGGGGAGTGCACAGAGTATTATAACAACTATAATTGGTCGAATGCAGTATAAATATTGCCCCCCAATATATTCCACCCCTAAAATGTATTCCACCCCCTGAAAACTGTCTCGCCCCCTCCAGTTCCGTGTCTGGCTACGGGTCAGTGCCTGCTATCACGCAAAGAGACAAAAAAAAATCAACGCGCCAGTGAAAAAAAATCTTCAAGTCCCACAATGTGTGGCGAAGAGGTGCCTAAACATGGAATGGGATCTGGGGTCAAAACCCCAATGATTGTGTAGAAAAAGAATTAACAGTTAATGTACCGAAAGGGGGACGAAAGTAAATTAGGAGGAAACTTAAATATGATGGATAACTTTTCCAACAGAAAATGAAGTTAGAGTGTCATTTTACTAAAATGTCTAAACTAGTTGTCATTTTTCTGCCTGCAATGCGAGTATCATTCTTAGCGTGATTCCTTCCTGCAGCACAGGCTGTGCATAATGATTGCTTGAGAGCAACATGCAACCATAGTTCACCACCATATATCCGCCAAACTGCACATTCAGGGTTCGCTCGGCCCTTGGAAAGAAAAAAACAATTGCAATGTAAATGAACTAAGGACAGGAAACGACAAAAATTAGAGAGCAATTTTAACAAATTGTAACCGACCTGGGTTACCATAGATTAAGGTAACTAGTAATGAATTTTGTCTTTTTATCCTTCAATGCCATATTTTTAAATACTTTTTCTGTACAAGCCTCAGATGTATCCGTTATTCACATGAACTTTTATTTTAAATGTGGCACAATTGTTAATGTGTGGCCGGCTACGCAGTCACTTCTACTCGACGATGATTCCATTGTTCAAAAACTGGGTCACATAGTGTTTACAAGTTTTTAAATGGTAACAACGTGTGCTTTCAATTAACCAATGATGTTTTAGAAATGTGAAAATGAATAATCAATTTCCGTATTGTGTATAACTTCACTGTTGAGACGGCACACAAAGCGGCGTAGTCAGGATTTTTTGAGGGGGGTGGGGGGCACTGGAGGGTCACGAACCTTTCCTAGGGGGGCACAATTTCTGAATTATCTTCTTCTCTATAGGGATTATATACAGAATTGTATATTCTAAAATATTCCATGGGGGACACCTGGTGTGGCACGGTTTTTTCGTGGGGGCACGTGCCCCTCATGCCCACCCCACCCCACCCCCGTAGCTACGCCACTGGGCACTCATGAAGGCGTGTCAGAGAGTAAGTCTAGCCAATTTTAGTAATTTTAAGGTATTATGCTATCTGTATGTGCAGACAACCACGTGTTTTCTCCTGTTGTCCAGACAGTAGACAAGAGCTGAGGTTTAGGATCATTCTTCAGTTAGCCGTCGAGTACTAAACTGTTAAACAACAGATTTCCGTAACCTATTCTTCCAAAGAAAGACAGATAATCTGCCGTCTAGTGTGTGTTTTGCAAACAGTATTTAGCATTACGTAGTTAGTTGCAGGGCTGCGTCAATAGGAGATAAATATCGCTGCGTAAGTTCCCGCGGTGCGTCCGCATTACCCACGAAGCGGACTCTGTTTGCTCAGCTCCTCAGGAACGTGACTGCACAAGGGATATGCCTTACAGTCTGCTACGTAACAAAGGTCGAATGGGCTATTTATTGCGGTGCAGGTAGTGCGGAACTTCCGCAGATCAAGTATTTGCTTACGCAGTTAGTGCACTGCGTCCGTTACTTTTATTTAGTACTGCGCAATGAGGTGCGGAGCTCAGGAAGATTAATTACTTAGATTAACGCAGCTGGTGCGCTGCATCCGCAAGCGTATTAACCACTGCACAAATATGTGGGGAGTTTCCGCAGATTGTTGCGGGATTGGTGCGCAGTGTTCGGTTTTCACTAATTATTATTTTACAGTTGGTGCACTCCGTCGCAAAAGGCTGTTATTGCTACGCAGTAGTTGCGCAAGCCCTCCGTTACCCGGTGTAAAGTATATAAGCATTAGCGGCTCGCCATAGGGGCACGGGGGGGGCACTTGCCCCCCCCTCCCCCAAAGTTTGCAAAGCATGGTCTTCGATTTTCAAAAATGAAAAAATAAATAAAAAAACATGTAATTCGAGATGGGTTAGGCCCTCCCTTTTCCTTGAGTGGGCTTAAAATTAAAGGAGTGAATAACTTTCCAATGCAATGCGATGGTTAAACATTTATAGAGTGCTTTCAAAACGCCATTTTTTTCGGCCCGCTTCGCGCGCCTTTTCTCAGTTGCTTGTTTGCTACTACCGTATATATACTTCAGACATCACAAATGGACCTGCCGTTAGTGCGAGCTAAGGTAATCAAAACAAATGATCACGCTGCGATATCTGTAAGCTGATTAGCTTAGGCATCATAATGTCATTTACAGAGTGTACGGTAATGCTGGAGTTAAATGTCCATAGTTTTGCGGACACTTCAGAGCTTTCGGGGTCATTAGATACACAACCCATTACTCGTGTTGATTATCATCCACGACTAAAAGCAGTTTTGCCAGGGTGTCACCTGGCCAGATTAGCATAGGTATCTGTCTACAACGAGTTGTAACGGGCATGTAGTCTAAAAGTATTGTGTTTCCCATAGAAGGAGAGGTTTCCCTTCCTTTGTCCAAACTGACAGCGCCGTTGGCCCACGAGCGGTCTTATGACTGTCAAATGGCCTGTCATAAGCAAAAGGTTCTCCACCTCTGTGCTAAAGTATATACCGTTTCAATTGATTTAAAATAAACACCAAATAGTCAATCTAAGCTCAATAGGATGAGACTTTTGACTAGTGGCCTAGCTATTTGTATATAGGATGAGACGTCGTTCTGAGTTACGGGAATTCCCCTCCCCCTTTAAAAAAATTTCGTTTCGGAACGGTACTGAGATCCAAACTACTAGTGCTATCATTTCATCGTTTTCAAGTGTCTTCATGCTCAAAATTTTCGTTAGTTTAAGAAAACAATCCAGAAAACCAACATTTTATTGCTTCTTGGCAAAGCTGAAACATATTGTGACACAATGAAAGAAACAATAAAATATTTAAAGGTGGGGCTTATTTTATACAAATGAATCAAGCCGCTTTGCCCATTTCACCTGGCTCTTACCCCACCCATATGGTAGTACGGTAGCGATCGGTTGATATGGTTGTATTTATTTTTAAAGTAGTCTTCCCATAACTAACTGCCTGAAATGGTTTGTGAAGAGCGGGCATCGTTGTAATACATAATAATAACCATACTCCCATAGGCGTAGGAGGCAGGGGGCTGGGGGATGCAGCTCCCCCAACAAAATATTTTTGTGAAATTCGGGCAATATTCTGAGAATTTTTCGGGCACCTACTGAAAGAAAAATAATGCAATAATGTAGCTTAACGGAAGTCGATACTTTAAAAAACTTCCTTGGTAATTAAAATATAGTTCTGATTTGGATTGCACCAGTACTCATATATTCGGTATTAGTTCACCAGTGTGTTTTAATGGTTAAACTTATATATTATGATTATCAGTGGTGTATTTGAGGAGCCATGGCCATGCCCCCGTCACTGACGCCGATTTTTTCTTTTTTTTTTAGTACCTAAACTAAAACACAAAATTTTACTTCAAAGGTAGCATATGTGGCACCAGATTGCATGTATGGACACCTAATTTTTCAAAAAATTTTCAAAGGGGAGGGGGACACCCCCTCCCCTTAAACCCCTCCCCCAGGCCGGCGATCACACAACATAGTGCCTGCCCACCCCCATGAGAGAAAACCTTGGTTACACCACTGATTATTATCATCATTTTTGTAACGACTTCCCCCAGAATTATAACCAATATGGAATAGCTAGTAACCTGGCAAGTTATTGTATGTAATTGGCATGCGGTGTGATAACGGATGCATGCCTTTATGATATGTACATTAACATTTTGAAACGCGCCCGGAGCGCGCGGAAACTTTTGTTTCTATTTTTTGGGCAGATCGTTACACCCCCCCCCCTCCCCCATCAACTTGGGCCCCTACGCCTATGCATACTCCTACTGAGGCTATATTACTATCCGGAGCTGACCATTAATATTGCTGGGGGGGGGGGTCTTCTGAACCTCCCTGAATACGGACTTGAGTTTGCCCCCCCAAACAAAATTTCTTAGAGCCGCCCATGTATATAAGTAAAGTATATAAGTACCGGTATGTACGTTAAGCTAAATTAAAACAGAGAATTGATCATGTAATCCGCCTCACGGGCCCCACACCATTTTTTTTTCAAATCAACTAGAATAAAACGGAATTTTTTTGCAAAAGGCAAAGTACCCTCCACTGTCATTTTTTCTGAGTCCTGTCCCTCTTCCAGATATCTTTAGATTTTCTCGTTGACTGACCAGGGAGTTCCCTGACAACTCTGGACTGACGACGAAGTGACGTTACAAAATGAAAAGAAACATTCAGGTCAAATATCTTTAACAGTGCTTATTTATTCGGCGCGTTCCTCACGCACCTATCTACGATAATTGTATCATTAATACTTGTAGGGAAACTTACAACAGCAGGATAATTATTACAGAACCCAGTCCAAACCATCACCCCACCCCCACCTGCATCTCCCGGCTTTTAGTATTTGTTTGGCTTTTATAATAAAACCAGAAAGCCAAAAATCTTAGTGATTCCTTGCAGAAAGGGAAAAAAAGCTATTAATCTTTGCCTCTTGAGCTTTTGCATTCACTTGCAATTTCAAAGGTTTTTGCTGTTTCACCTCGGGTATCATCGTGTAACCTTTGACCTCTATCAAAAAGAAAAGGGTTCATCTCCTGACTATAACACACCCACGAGCCAAGTATGAAAAGTATACACACTTCCTTGGTTCGGTTTGTGTAGTACGCACCAAATGTCATTTGCAAACTGTTATATGCTCCTCACTGGCTCCTTGGGTCACAAGTAAGCCCATATCCCAAAGCACACACTAGCTCCTCCCACTTGTTCCCCTTACAGTCACAGTTGAGGTAAGGCGTTAGAACTCAACTGTTTGACAGAACGTTTATATTTCGAACTTTTAGGGTGCGTACCCCCCATAAGGAAGCCATTTCTATGAGATCTCTGAATAAAGAATGTTAAGATTTATCCTATAAACCCTGAGATGTGCCATTTCCTTCAATCTAGGAGATATATTTGGCGAAAATTCTCTTCGCTATATACGCGTTCAAGGACCTTGGTACTATACTTGAATAGCGCCACAACGGTATCTTGAGGGAAGGCCCTGGACTGCTTTTGCAGAAAATCCTAGATGCACAACTGTCTCCCCACCAACGGACTCCTGCATCATTAAATTAAGTGGTCACGTCCGAGTTAGGTCACTTCAAAAAAGAAATTATGACCCTTGTGACTTGTTTAGTTTGCAGTTAAGGTCATTTGAAGGTATTTCAATGCTATAATATCTATAATCTGTACATACTCCAGATCTGACGAGGTTTTCGCCCTCGACCCCAAAGATGCTGAAACACACATCCTTAGGAATACGGAGTGGGCGGCGTCTCCACCGTTACATCGAATTCCATAAAATCGGGATGATTCTCTCCACTGCCCCCCCCCCCCAAGACTGGGATGGCTACGAGTCTGACGATGATAACGATCAATCTTGCAACGAACTACATTAATGTTTAAATCATTCCACAATTAACGAGGATAACGATTTCCGTTGGTACCGATTATTGCAACTTTATAGTTGCTTATCACCCAAATGCAACACACAGTGGAAAGATCTCTTATATCGTTTTGTGAAACATCATACTTCACCGGACTATTCAGAATAATGCAGCTTTTCTGCAAACCCTTTATTCAATAGCCATGTAGGGGTATATATCTGGATATATCTTGCTAAATACAGACTGTATAAGACCATATCAAGCCAAATATCCCTTCAAGAAAGCTCATCCCAGATATAATAATCAAGTGTCATGACCATATCACAATGAGCCACTTTTTACGTGCCGCGAAACGGACAAGGGAAAAACAAATTAAAAGACTTCAGTGCAAACCGGTCCGCAAATCAAACACAACAGAGAATCTATTCACATTTTAAAAAGACGAAAATTGCACTTCAAGAGTATGTGTTAATGATAAAGTACGTTATACAATAAATACTGTATGCAGATGGTTTTACACTATACACACATTTACATAAAGTGTTCTGCACAATAAACACTGTACACGATATACGCAACACTGACAACAATATCCACACAATAAAATGTAAATTTACCAATGTTCAAATTTTGTAAATGAACGACCACCCAGAATATAACTTCATTACAGCGTGTCCCAGATATACACATCAAGTTTTATATGGCCATATCAGGGACGTGTAAGGAAGGAGATCCTACGTTCTCTTTGAAGCAATGTTCGTTTCCGACAGTAATCTTGCCTTTCATCTAAAATTCTTATCTCAATACCCAGATCAACTAGCATAGTGATGCATTGCCAAAATGACAATGAGGAGACACACCCTTACTTTGAACTCTTTACCTTTCGTTGCCAGCCGTCAATGTGAAATTTTAACCTTTCGTCGGTATTCGTCACACTAAATATCATTTCATTTAATGTAAGCTAAGAATTTACTTTTCGAATGTGTTTCTTAATGATGCCAGTGAGAAAATCTGTTAAAAGAAAAATGTTTAAGCTTGAACAATGTTTTCAGCACAAGACCTACTAAAATCGTGGGGGCACAATTGAGTACATTACTTAAACGTGTGTTGCCAGTCGCTTTACTTGAAATCCTGATTCAAGTTTTGTCATTGGCGGAAACGAACCTCACTTCAAAGTATGTGTTAACAATGACTTTGTCTTGAAATTACTTGGAAAAGAAAGGAAGCGATCATCATTATAGAGTTTAGTCAACAGAGACTTAACAATGAAAACAAAGAGACCTGTCAATCATATTGCGGTGCCTGAAAAGACTTAAATCATTTTCAAGTACACATTTTCCGACAGATTTGATCGTTGTATCTCCTTCCTAATACCTTCCCGGTCATATCAATTCCTAGACACAGCTCAAATTTCCTTTTTATGAATTAGGAAATTTTCATAGTAAACATTCATCACGCTGTAGATTATACCATATATGCAGTCAAATCTTCACCATCGTCTGAACAATCATCCCACAGATGGATTTTTTCTACACTTTTTTGAATGACTACTTCATATATTTGGGTCAATGCAATTACAGAAAAGGCTAGTATGTAATGAAGATAATACAACCAAGTCTTGATTGGGCATAGTGTCCCATCTGGGGTTGTAGTGTACGTCCTTTGAGCAGAACTCCAGGGGTGACGTGTACCCTCTGCCATTCAGTCAAAAAGACTAGCTACGAACATAGTCTTCTTTGGTGCCCCCCTTTCCGATCCCGGTGCCCTCTGTGTCAGAAATCTTTTGCTACGGGCCTTAAGATACTTGGAAGAGAATTTACTTTCAGTATTTTCCAAATAAAGTTTAATGGCAATACAAGTTTTGTATAATTATTTCGGCTATAGTATGCTTACAGGTTTCCGATGGTAGCGAAACTAAAACACATCAATAATTCAATCGTGTAACAGTCACAATTTTGATGAGAAACTGATTAGCGGTTAAACATCAGCTCTAGTAGTCACCTTCCAAATGCCCATTTAACTAAACAGATTAACAGAGGAGGGGACCTCTGCAGACGAAAACATTAAGAAGTGGTTCTACCATACATGGACTACTTATTTCTCATAAGCAATGGAGTAAGGGAAAACAAGTCAGTGAGCCACAACTGGAAAAAAGGCCGTGGCCGGCTCGACTTGAACCAATTGGTTGGAAACTGGGCCGTTAAACCTCATCTAACTAACTAACTAACTAACTAACTCATATTAATAATATTGCATTAACATAAATAGGCCTATGGGTTCATTTATTGAACTGAGCATAATAACATATGCGCAGTCTCTTTGAATTACGTAACGTTTATTCACTATTATGGGATCAATAAAATTATTTTAGTAATTGCAAATTTTACAAGTTTATAGTCACTAGAAGTTTCTTGACATAGAAACCACTTTGAAAGAATATATAAGATAAGTAACATATCATCACAGAAATTTTATTAATAATAAGTTCTTTCATCGTGATAAGTCAGTATAACCACCTTCTTTAATGTCTTTCTAAACTTTGAAAGCATCATCACATATACAAAACTGTTGGCCCAACCATTACAAGAAAGAATCTGAATAGAAATGATATCCAACTTATGGTATGCCGACCAGTAGGTTGATCGAAATATTGTACCAAGATTTGTCGGCATCCATACAATTATAAAAACACCAGTTATGATGGCGAAAGTTGCAAAGACTCTCGCTTCTTTCCGACAAGCAATCACCCGCCGAAAAATTGCAGAAATGACCTCGTTGTTTTGTACATTTTCATTTGTTGGTGCCGAACGGTCTGTTCTTGTACAAGATCTATTTTCGCCAGAAACGGACGACGTTTTCTTGACATGGTAAATGGTGACAAAGAAAAGGTACACGTTGACCAGGACAGTGACAACAAAGGGAATAAAAAGGCACATCCCTCTAACAAAGAACTGAAAAAAGACATAATACGCACCTCGATATTCGTAAGTGTAAGTTATTTTGCAAAACCGAAACTTAATGTCAAATTCTAAATTTGTGAATTTAAGCAAACAAATGGCTCCAGGGAGAGCAACGAACGCGTCCAACAGTAAAATGAAGATGTAAATACGGTAAATTCGGCAAGGATACATGATTACGTGGTACCTTAGAGGATACTTAATGGCAGCAAGGCGATCCAGTGTTAAAAATGTTATCAGATGTAGGGAGCTTACAAACGTAAAAAGTCTAAAGAAGCTGAATACAGAACAGTAAATGTATCGATTCAACAGATCAACCGGCAGAAAAATGGAGAAGTTTTCAAAGACGACGACAAAAACTCCAGTCCCCAAATCAGCGACAGCAAGGATTTGTACCAAGCAAGTAGTTGCCTCCGAGAAACAGTTCGGTGCAAGCCGTAAAACTAGTAAGTTAACAAGATTGGTTCCGATTGCCAATAAACCAGATGTGTTGGATATAAGGAATCTCAGTACCAATGGGTACGCGTATTCATAGTCCATCAGTATCATTGTGTCGTTCAAATCCATCGCTCTTGTTGTGGAAATGGTAGCTAAAATTCTTAGTCACTTGCTTCGATGAATTATGTCTCTTGCTTCGAACCTTCCCAACGGAGATATATCGAGTGACTTTCAAGTTACTGTGAAAATACTTCTAGGCTAATTTAGTCAAAGACAATTATTGTCAGCTTATCTCTCATTCTTTATTATCATAACAGCACGTCACAAAATACCCAAACAAGAATTTAGACTCACTTTGCTGCGCCATCCTTTGTGACCTCAAGTTTGCCGGAAACTAATCCCTAGCCCAACTGTCTTGAATGAGACATGTTTGAAGAAGCCATCGAAGCTGAGTAGAGAATCTGTATTTTTTCGTAATAAAGTATTTTTATTCTATCTGTGGCTTTCTATTATTCAGCAAGTTCTTGACTACAACAAAGAAACCTTTAAATTACTCCTAGTAAGCGGCTGTGACATCCCTGTTGACCTCAGGCTTAAATAATAAATCATGCTAATGATGTGATGGAGGTTGTTTTTGCATCACTTCATTCAATTCTTTCCAATCAACAAGTAGAACAAGAGTACAGATGGCATAAGCAGGATTTCAGAGGATGGGCGGGCTTACAGGGGGTAGAGCGGTGGGGAAGGAAACGAGACCCGATAAATTATGAGGAATTTTTTAATAATATGGTAAATTGCATAGACGTAGGAATCTGTTCGAGACTGGGGGTACTAAGTACTAAGTGCATGTCAGTACACGCACCACGGTCCTTGCGTGCACAATTCGTGCAGGGAATTGAAATTCTCAATTAATCTTTAGGCCTGCTTTGAGTGTGAACTCAATATAATTAGGTATCTCATTAGTACTGCTTTCAGCATGAAAACGTTTGTGTAGTTGCCTTGTTCTTACTTCGTTGAGGATAGCTAGATTTAATTACTATTCCAGTAACTTCTCCCATCCCGCTGTTCACTTTCCCCAGCAACTACCATCATTTTCATCAAATTGACTGAACTTCTCAATCAATGTGACAAAAATGAACTTCTAACATTTAAAAGTAAACCTGAGGGGCGCAGCTAGGATATCTCTAGAAATAGTTTAGAATGGCCGCAGTAGGCCATAATATGAAAAAAAAATATCGTGGAGGATCCTCGGTCCCCAGTCTTAGGCGCTCAATGGTCAAAGGCTTCATCTAATACACCCAACAAAGATGCACCATCCAACGAAAACTGCTTCTCTGGCGTCTTTACTGCAGACGCCCATGGCCATGTATCTGTAAGAACTACTCATAAATAACATTCGATGATTTTGAAAAGTAATACATATCGTAATCTGTAATCCTCAAACTCCGATCTTACTTAAATTCTGTATTTTCTTATTCTTCACAGTTATAAAATCGCACAAAAACTGAGGGCTCTCTTCCAACAGAACATCGCAAAAATGAAAATGACACAATAGGTGTATAAAGTGAAGTAAGAGAATCTTTTACAAAATGGATAACGATGCATTTAAAAAATGACAAACTAAAGAGGTTTTTTTTACGTGACGTCAGTGTATTTCAAGTTTCCGTGCTGTCCGTTACTGCACAGCCCGTTCGCAGGTGTGCTATCCATACGGACATACAACGGGACCCTAGACACAATTGTGATGCTATGAACGACTGGTCGTCAAAATGTCCAACAAACAGACGGGCAACGCAGTGACGTTGGTGACGAGTCTCTACAAGCTACAATAAAATGTCTTAAATAAATCTTTTTCTTCGGGGCACTTCTCGGTCACCCGTTTTAATGTTTCTTTCATGATTACTCCCTGTAGAACATCTTGCCTTCTTTATACTGTCATTCAGACTCTTCCATCATCATTGTACCCACCTCCTAATTAAATTCCCTTCTCATAAAAGATGATCTTTTATCCTGAATAAAGTTATCATTCAAAATTGTCAAAATGTGATTGTTTTTTGTGATGTTTAGTGCACATACCATGAGTTTCATTCTAATGGTTTTTAGTTTTTTAATACCCTAAGACTTTCGGGGAAGTTTCCTCCAGCCTATAACGGAGACATTGACCGTGTAGCATTTCAGGGGCCTTACAGCTGACCCTGGACCCCACGCCCGTCAGTGAGCATTTCGCGCTTGCTCTAACGCCATCGGCGCCGTTTGTCCGCACGGGCCTACCCTCCACTTTCCGACATCAAACCCCGCCCCTAGCCGATGGTGCATTAACCCATACCTGAATATAAAGGCCAGAAGTTTAAACAGATCCATAAAATATAGATCAAAAGGAAAGATGTAAGAAATAATCTGTCCCAATGCCTATGTTGCAAATTGATAGAAACCTTTGTCTAAGTTATGAAGAGCGCAGTACGGCTTTTGCCCACTTTTTAAGAATTGGCTGAAAGTGATCTTAAAGGGGGAGTAAGAAGCACCCTCCATCCTCACTATATTGTTATTATCTTTTTCAGTCGGACTACAACCCAATAAATTCATTTTTTCATTCTTCGATGATTTAGAAAGAACATCTATAGTCTAAATTTCAGTTTGAACCTCGGTTATCTATGTGTGTAACCTTTAGATCCCATTTTTTGACTAATAATTACTGAAGAAGAAAGGACCTCAAATGGCCCTATTACTGTTGGCCTCAAATATTTCAAACACAGCAAAAACATCTCCTATGTAATAAAAAGTGCAACTAAGGTTTAAAAACGTAGTGTTGGAAAATGCTGAGGGGTTTAAGAAGTTACACTTGCTTTAAACTTGAAATATATCAACAATCGACCACTCCTTTCTGCAGAAGTACTGTACCAAGGCCCTGTTCATAAAAAGGTTACTCTCAATCTTAAGTTTGATTTTAGTAGGATTATTGCATTGTAGATCAAACTTAAGATCGTAACTCTTCATCAAACAGGGGCAGGGCAATTAGTTGCTTTCGATAACAAACTATAAATGCTCTGAAAAATTTCGCATATTTCTAAAAATAATGGGTTTGTCTTAGAATGGGAATATATACATTTACAATATTTTTTTTTTTTTGATACGGGGGAGGGGGTTGGGAGCGAAGCCATTTGTGCACAAGGAAGACCTGTATAGACTGTGAAAACTGTCCTAATTTTTCAGACCTATTGTCTGCTTCTTAAAGTAGTTTACACCAACTGTTGTAGGACTGTAATCAACCAAAGGCTTTCAAACCATGTATATGGACTTGCAGGGTAAAATTTGATGAATCATACTTCTTGAAAATGATATCAGATGTCCCACATGTTTCATTGCAACATCTGAATCTATACATGTTAATTTTACGCCTTTTTGTTACTGTGCATGGACACAATGTTATATAAAATTACACTCAAGTCTCCAAAGAATCAACAAATGTTTCCAGTCCTGTATAGGAAATGACCTAAGGCCAGATCACCAAAAATACACACGTCTGTGCTGTCTGCTAGCAATTCTGAAGTCTAGGAACCCTTTAAAGGTGTGCACTTACAGTTTGTTAACAATAAGAATAAATGGTCTAATAGCCAATTCCAATTCATGCACGCTCGGGTACATTTGGTAAGTGGTTAGTGACATAAACAATCGACTGATTCCATGGAAAAACCTAACAGCCAAGGTAAGTGTCAAATTAGCCAATTTGAATTCATTTTAGCCAGTTTCAATTCATTTATCCATGGCTAAAGTGACATAAACAGTTAGCTTTGCCAAATGTAAGTCTTACACCTAAATTGCTATTGTTGTAAAGATCTTCAAGAAATATTTACCATGATGAGAGCCATAGGCGGACTGGCCATTGTGGCAATGTGGCGATCGCTGCATGGGCCGCTCGGTTCATGGCTGCTTTGTGCCAGATGCTGAGAAAAAAAAGAGATGAAAACGAGAGAAGGGAGGAGGTAGAGAAAGAAAGAGAGAAAAAAATTAAGTAAGGGAAGTGAAAAGAAAGAGCCTGAGATTGTAAGAGATGGAGAGAGGGAGCAACATAGAATCGCAATG
Organism: Holothuria leucospilota; assembly: GCA_029531755.1. Classification (NCBI taxonomy): domain Eukaryota; kingdom Metazoa; phylum Echinodermata; class Holothuroidea; order Aspidochirotida; family Holothuriidae; genus Holothuria; species Holothuria leucospilota. The sequence goes on from CM055961.1 coordinate 101,083,675, forward strand.
CAGTGTGCTTCCATCATCATAACTACCACGCTGTCGATGAATGTTTTCAAGTCTTGGATCCTTCATCGCAAAGACGTTTGTGAAGGTGACATGTAGAGTAACCCAAGGGAAGGAGAAAGTGCTCCATCCTATATTCCCATATAAAATTTGAGAAAAATCGAGACGGCGCAAAAGAAGAACGAAAAAAAAACAAGAAAGTGAGAAGGGAATGATACAGAAAAGGCAAAGAAAAAAGAAGAGGCTAATAGGAAAAACGGGACGAAGTGAAAAAAGGAAAATGAAAGTAGAATAAGAAAGATTATTGACGAAGGGAGTGATGGAGGGAGAGGAGGAAATGGTCTTGATAAAACACAGAAATATCGATGGGATTGGTACCGAGGCAGACAGGGCAAGGTAACTTTAAAAAAAGAAGAATGGAGGGAAAGGAGTCTGATAGACTGAAGAGCTGACAAGGTCGGCACATGGATGTGGGCGGTAGTCGAGCGGATTTAGCAGGAAGGATTATTGCGTAGATAAGATCGTCCCTGGGCATTAGAAGATTAGCGGTCGGCAAAAAGAGCGGAGAGCCAAGAAAAGAGGCAGGCAAACTCAGGGAGGAAAAGGAGAAGCGAACAATTAAGCAAGAACCGGGGGAGATAGAGGTAAGGAACTTACAGCCAATCTTCAGTTTTTTCACTAACACAAAGCCCCTGGCGAAGGGTGGGGGGGAGGGAAGTGCCCCATAGAATATTATTAACAAATATTGACCGAATGCAGTATAAATATTGTGCCCCCAAAATATATTCCACCTCTAAAATGTATTCCAACCCCTGAAAACTGTCTCGCCCCCTCCAGTTCCGTGTCTGGCTACGGGTCCGGGCCTGCTATCACGCAAAGATACAAAAAATCAACGCGCCAGTGAAAAAAATTTTCTTCAAGTCCCACAATGTGTGGCGAAGAGGTGCCTAAACATGGAATGGGATCTGGGGTCAGAACCTCAATGAGTGTGTAGATAAAGAATTAACAGTTAATGGATCGAAAGGGGGACGAAAGTAAATTAGGAGGAAACTTTAATATGATGGATAACTTTTCCAACAGAAAATGAAGTAAGAGTGTCATTTTACTAAAATGTCTAAACTAGTTGTCATTTTTCTGCCTGCAATGCGAGTATCATTCTTAGCGTGACTCCTTCCTGCAGCACAGGCTGAGCATAATTATTGCTTTAGAGCAACATGCAACCATAGTTCACCACCATATATCCTCCAAACTGCACATTCAGGGTTCCCTCGGCCCTTGGGAAGAAAAAAAAAAAACAACTGCAATGTAAATGAAGTAAGGACAGGAAACGACCGAAATTAGAGAGCAATTTTAACAAATTGTAACCGACCTGGGTTACCATAGATTAAGGCCACTAGTAATGAATTTTGTCTTTTTATCCTTCAATGCCATATTTTTAAATACTATTTCTGTACAAGCCTCAGATGTATCCGTTATTCACATGAACTTTTATTTTAAATGTGGCACAATTGTTAATGTGTGGCCGGCTACGAAGTCACTTCTCGACGATGATTCCATTGTTCACAAACTGGGTCACATAGTGTTTACAAGTTTCCAAATGGTAACAACGTGTGCTTTCAATTAACCAATGATGTTTTAGAAATGTGAAAATGAATAATCAACTTTCGTTTTGTGTATAACTTCACTGTTGAGACGGCACTCACAGTGGCGTAGTCAGGATTTTTTGAGCGTGGGGGGGGGGGGCACTGTTGGGTCACGAACCTTTCCTGGGGGGGCGCAATTTCTGAATTATCTTCTTCTCTATAGGGTTTACATACAGAATTGTGTATTCTAAAATTTTTCATGGAGGCCACCTGGTGTGGCACGGCTTTGTTGTGGGGGCACTTGCCGGCTCATGCCCACCCCCCCCCCCCGTAGCTACGCCACTGGGCACTCACTCATGAAGGCGTGTCAGAGAGTAAGTATAGCCAATTTTAGTAATTTTAAGGTAATATGATATCTGTATGTGCAGACATGACGTGTTTCTTTCCTGTTGTCCAGACACTAGACAAGAGCTTAGGTGTAGGATCATTCTTCAGTTAGCTTTCGAGTACTAAACTGTTAAACAGTTAGCATATTTCCGTAACCTATTCTTCCAAAGAAAGACAGATAATCTGCCGTCTAGTGTGTTTTGCAAACAGTATTTAGCATTACGCAGTTAGTTGCGGCGCTGCAGATGTTGCCGTAAGCCCTCCCTTTCCGTGTAAATCCGTGTAAAGTATATATTTATGTGTACTAAGCTAAATTAAAACAGATAATTGATCATGTAATCCGCCTCACGGGCCCACACCATTTTTTTTTTTTTCAAATCAACAAGAATAAAACGAAGATTTTTGCAGAAGGCAAAGTACCCTCCATGTCATTTTTTTCTGAGTTCCCTCTTCCAGATATCTTTAGCTTGCCTCGTTGACTGACCAGGGAGTTCCCTGACAACTTCCTGGACGGACGAAGAAGTGACGTTACAAAATGAAAAGAAACATTCAGGTCAGCTATCTTTAACAGTGCTTATTTCTTCGGCGCGTTCCTCACACACCTATCTACGACAATTGTCTCATTAAAACGTGTTGTAGGGAACCTTGAGTAGGATAATTATTATAGAACACAGTCCAAACCATCTTCCCACCCACACCTGCATCTCCCGGCTTTTAGTATGTGTTTGGCGTTTATAATAAAACCAGAAAGCCAAAAATCTTAGTGATTCCTTGCCGAAACGAAAAAAACCCCATCAATCTTTGTCTCTTGAGCTTTTGCATTCACTTGCAATTTCAAAGGTTTTTGCTGTTTCACCTCCGGTATCATCGTGTAACCTTTGACCTCCATCAAAAAGAAAAGGGTTCATCTCCTTACTATAACACACCCACAAGCCAACACACCCACAAGCCAAGTATGAAAAGTATACAAGCTTCTTTGGTTCGGCTTGTGTAGTGCGCACCAAATGTCATTTGCAAACTACTTCTGTATTATTCCTCTCTGACTTCTTGGGTCACAAAGTAAAGCCCATGTCTCAAAGCACACACTAGCTCCTCCCATTTGCTCCCCTTACAGTCACAGTTGAGGCGAGGTGTAAGCACTCAACCCCATAACAGAACGTTTATATTTTGAAATCTTAGGGAGGGGATCCCTGGAAAGACCGCATAAGTAAGCCACCCCTGCGAGGTTTCTGAATAAAAAATGTTAAGATTTAGCCTCCAAGGACTGGGATGTGCCATTTCCTTTCATCTAGGAGATTTATTTGGCAAAAAATTCTCTTCGCTACGCGTTCAAGGACCTTGGTACTATACCTGAATAGCGCCACAACGGTATCTTGAGGGAAGGCCTTGGACTCCTAGATGCCCAACTGTCTCCCCACCAACGGACTCCTGCATCATTAAATTAAGTGGTCAAGTCCGAGTAAGGTCGCTTCAAAAAAGAAATTATGACCCTTGTGACTTGTTTATTTTGCAGTTAAGGTCATTTGAAGGTATTTCAATGCTATAATATCTATAATCTGTACATACTCCAGAGCTGCCGAGGTTTTCGCCCTCGACCCCAAAGATGCTGAACCACACGCCCTTAGGGGTACGGAGTGGGCGGCGTCTCCACCGTTACATCAAATCCATAAAATAGGGATGATCCTCTCCACTGCCCCCCCCCCCCCAAGACTGGGATGGCTACGAGTCTGAAGACGATGAAGATCAATCTTGCAACGAACTACGTTAATGTTTAAATCATTCAAAGATTAAAGAGGATAACGATTTTCCGTTGTTGGTACCAATTATTGCAACTTTATCGTCGTATATCACCCAAATGCAACACACAGTGGAAAGATCTCTTATATCGTTTTGTGAAACATCATACTTCACCGGACTATTCAGAATAATGCAACTTTTCTGCAAACCCTTTATTCAAAAAACCATGTAGGGATATATATATCTGGATATATCTGGCTAAATACAGACTGTATAAGGCCATATCAAGCCAAATATGACTTCAAGAAAGCTTATCCCAGATATAATAATAATCAAGTGTCATGACCATATCTCACTGAGTCACTTTTAACGTGCGGCGAAACGGACAAGGGTAAAACAAACCAGGGAGGTGTTAAGAATGAGATACAACGGTCTATAGACTCTTTGAAGTCATGTTAGTTTCCGACGGTAATTTTGCTTTTCTTCTCAAAATTCTTATCTCAATGCCTTAATCAATTACAGGATTAGTGCTGCGTTGCCAAAATACCAATGTGAAGACACACCCCTTAAGTGAACTCGTTAACTTACCATTGCCAGCCGTCATGAAAAAATATAAAATTTTAACCATTCGTCGTTATTCGTCGCACTTAATATCATTTTGTTTAAAGTCAGCAGAGAATTTCTTTAAATCTTTCTTTTCAAAGATATTAGATAATGATGGAGAAATTTGCTGAAATGAGAAAAATGTATAGACTTGAACAATGTTTCCAGCAGATGACGTGTTTCAATGGCGGAGGCACAATTGAAATACATCAATTAAATGTTTATTGCCAGTCGTTTTACTGAAAATCTTGTTTAAACTTTGGTCATTGTCGGAAACTTACCTCACTTCAAAGCAGTTACAAACAATGGCCTTTGTCTCAGGATTACTTAGAAAAGAAAGAGGGATACCACCACCTTAAAGGCTTAGTCAACAGAGACTTAACAATAGGAACACAGGGACCTGTCAATCAAATGACAGTGCATGAAAAGGATTAATTCATTTTCAAGTACGTATTGTCTGACAAATTTCCTCGTTGGATCTCCTTCTTAACACCTCCCTGAACAAACTAAGACTTCAGTGAAAACCCGTCTTCGGAAATCAAACACAACAGAGAATCTATTTACATTTTTAAAAGAAGAAAATTACGCTTAAAGAGTATGTGTTAATGATAAAGTACATTATACAATAAATACTGTATGCAAATGTTCTTACACTGTACACACAATTACATAAAGTGTTCTGCACAACAGAACAAGGAACACTATACAGGAAATACACATCACTGACAACAATATCCACACCATACAATGTAAATATACCATGTGTTAAACTTTTGTAACCGAACGACCACCTATACAGCGTACCCCAGATATACACATCAAGTTTTATATGGCCTATCAAGGAGGTGTTAGGAAGGAGATCTAACGTTCTTTTGGAAGCAATATTCGTTTCAAGCCCGTAGTCAAGGGGGGGGGGCAGGGGGCGAAGCCCCCCTGAATTTTTTTTGGCCGCCCCTAGAGAGTTTGAATTTTACCATTGACTTAATACGTTTGTACACATTTGGACCCCCCCCCCCACTGAAAAAATCACCCCCCCCCCTGGAAAAATTTTTGCCTCCCTACAGTGTCTTGTCTGGCTACGGGCCTGATTCGTTTCCGACAGTAATCTTGCCTTTCATCTAAAATTCTTATCTCAATACACAGATCAACTACGATCAGTTATACATTGTCAAAGTGAAAATGAGAAGAAACACCCTTCACATTTTTGCATTTCGTCAAATTTTCGTTAACGAAATGCAAAAATGTGAAATTTTAACCTTTCGTCGATATTCGTCACACTTAATATCATTTCATTTAAAGTCAGCTAAGAATTTCTTTCCAACTTACTTTTCGAATATGTTTCTTAATGATGGGAAAATTTGCTAAAAGAGAAATGTTTAAGCTTGAACAATGGTTTTGGCAGATAAAGTACTAAATCGTGGGGGCACAATTTAGTACATTATTTAAAGGTACGTTGCCAGTCGCTTTACCGAAAATCCTGATTCAAGTTTGGTCATTGGCGGAAACAAACCTCACTTCAAAGCATGTGTAAACAATGACTCTGTCTTAAAAACTACTTGGAAAAGAAAGGAAGAGATCATCATTAAAGGGTTTAGTCAATAGAGACTTAAAAATAGACACAAAGAGACCTGCCAATCATATTGCGGTGCCTGAAAAGACTTAAATCATTTTCAAGTTCATATTGTCTGACAGATTTGGCCGTTGTATCTCCTTCCTAATACTTTCTTGGCAATCATATCAAGCAGGTATCCCTGGACACAAGCCGTGCCAGATACGCAGTTTAAGTTTTGTATCCATATAGTTTCATAGTAAATATTATATGGCTACATGTCACCATTCCACGTTTATGATACAAATATGCCAATGACTTTTCATGAGTCAATTCTGGTCTTTAAAAATAACTTGGTGTCTGATTAAATTTTGTCCTTATAAAGACCCTTATTAAATGCAGCATCACTTAACCACAACATATATAGTAGCTTTCCCCAGTATTTGTTTTCTACACCAGCAAGTGCAAATATCTGTACATGTGGGCGGAGTCAGAATTTTAAGCTCACTTTTTATGATTTAGAAAGTTTTAAATTAAATACTCATCACGCTGTAGGCCGTATAATGCAGTAAAATTTTCATTAAAGTCTAAACAATTATCCTACAAAAGGATACTTTCTGTACCTTTTTGAATGGCTACTTTATCTACTTGGGTCAATGCAAGGCTACAAAAAGGCTAGTGTGTAATAAAGATAATACAACCAAGTCTTGATTGCGCACAGTGTCCCATCTGGTGTTGTAGTGTACCTCCTTTGAGCAGAACTCCAGGGGTGACGTGTACCCTCTGTCATTCAGCCAAAAGGCTTTTAACAAAAGAGCTTGCTCTGTACAAGATTGCTTCATGCTTCAATGAAAAAGTTAACCAGAGTCTACTGTGACCTGGACTTGGGTTCTGAAGTGGGTCATATTTAGTTCATACCTGGTCAGATAAATCCATGTCTGGTCCACATACCATATATATATATATATATATATATATATATATATATATATATATATATATACACACAGTAGACGTTAAGAAGGCCAACAGGCCGGTTGACATTTTGAAGCACGTATTCGATCTATTGCAAATATATAGCAAATATGCACAATATACAGGGATACGACATTTTCGAACACACCTGTGTTCTTCATCAGCGTATAACGACAGATGACTGAGAAAAGGCTAGCAATAAGAAAGATTCACAAGCAAAAGCTAGGCAGTCAAATTAATTGGGGGTTGTGGAAGGTGTAATCCCTATTAAGACCCGCGATGTGTGTATTGAGAGTTATGACCCATTTGGTTTCAGAATTACGGCGGATCTGTTGAGAAGTAAAAGAAGAGCCCAACAGTATACATTTTAGATCGTTGAGGTCGTGACCGGGTAAGTTGTAATGCTGTCCAACCGTAAAACCCTGGGTTTTGTCCCGGATAGTCTGCTTATGATTATTAAACCTAAAACGCAATTAAGAGCCGGTTTCACCGACATAATTACCTCTATCACATCGTGTGCAAACCAACAGGTATACGACATTATATATATATACAACATTAGGTATATTGTACATATTTGCTATATATTTGCAATAGATCGAATACGTGCTTCAAAATGTCAACCGGCCTGTTGGCCTTCTTAACGTCTACTGTATTTTTTGTATGGAGCACACGTGGATTCCATCACCTCAATATATATATATATATATATATATATATATATATATATATATATATATATATATATATATAACTCTAAAACACACATTAAGGGGAAATTGTTATATCTGCTTGTACATAGGGCGAAAAAATGATAATAAAATACATAAGAAATAAATTCGCCCTAACGTCTAAAAATATAATTAACGTTATTTCAATGGCCAGCCATCCGTTCGTGTTAACAGCTAGGTGTCCGTAAATTTGACAACTTTGAAGTAATGGCATCTAGTTTGTAAATCTAAGAGGGCGCCCTTGTGAGTTTACGTATTCCTATAGAAAAAGTGTGTGGAAACGTTAAGGCGAAACTTATACTTCACCCGAAAATTTTTTTCCCCTTAAGGTCGGTTTTTCAACAACAACTTTCCCCCTAAGTGCCGAATTAGATATATATATATATATATATATATATATATATATATATATATATATATATATATATATATATATATATATATGGACATACCTGGCTTAGATAGAATTTCATCTTGTACCCGTACGTCGCATATCAAGTCCTGACCCATATCTTGCCAATATTATCTGTCCAACTATTTTATTTGACAAACTTTAAATTCCACCCTGGTGCAGATATGGGATTTTTCCTCAGTCCAGATCTCACTAAAATTATTCTGAATCACACCAGGGCCTTATCGTTGTCCATGGTCTCTTCACTATCCGAAAAAGCACTCAAATCTTCATCTATGCATGCTGAACTGAAGGAGGACCACCATTATCATAGCATATATAACAATTGGCATAATTGTAAACTAAGCATGATATGCGCAGTCTCTTTGCATTACGTAACGTTTATTCACTTTGATGGGATCAATAAAATGTGTTTAGTAATTGCAAATTTCACAGGTTTATAGTCACTAGAAAAGCATTGTTGTAGATATATGTTTCTTGCCGGAGAAACCACTTCAAAAGAAAAGGATAAGTAACACTGTTACAAAAGTTTTCTGATAAAAAGTTCTTTCATCGTGATAAATCAATAACCACCTTCTTCAAAGTTTTTCTAAACTTTGAAAGCATCATCACATATACAAAACTGTTGGCCCAACTATTACAAGAAAGAATCTGAATGGAAATGATATCCAAGTTATGGTATGTCGACCAGTAGGTTGATCGAAATATTGTAACAAGATTTGTCGGCATCCATGCAATAATAAAAACACCAGTTATGATGGCGAAAGTTGCAAAGACTCTCGCTTCTTTCCGAAAAGCTATCACCCTCCGAAAAATTGCAGAAATGACCTCATTGTTTTCTACATTTTCTTTTGTTGGTGCCAAACGGTCTGTTCGTGTACAAGATTTATTTTCGTTAGAAACGGACGACATTTTCTTGACATGATACATAGTGACAAAGAAAAGGTACACGTTGACCAGGACAGTGACAGCAAAGGGAATAAAAAGGCATATCCCTTTAATAAAGAGCTGAAAAAAGACGTAAAACACAGGTACAAATTCTTCAGTTAAAGTTATTTTGCGGCAAAACCGAACATTAATGTCAAATTCTAAATTTGTGATTTTAAGCAAACGACTGGCTCCAGGGAGAGCAACGAACGCGTCCAACAGTAAAATGAAGATGTAGATACGGTAAATTCGGCGAGGATACATGATTACGTGGTACCTTAGAGGATACTTAATGGCAGCAAGGCGATCCAATGTTAAAAATGTTATTAGATGTAGGGAGCTTACAAACGTAAAAATTCTGAAGAAGCTGAATACCGAACAGTAAATATATCGATTCATTAGATCAACCGGCAGAAAAATGGAGAAGTTCTCAAAGATGATGACAAAAACTCCAGTCCCCAAATCAGCCACAGCAAGGATTTGTACCAAGCAAGTAGTTGCCTCCGAGAAACAGTTCGGTGCAAGCCGTAAAACTAGTAAGTTAAAACAAGATTGGTTCCGATTGCCAATAAACCAGATGTGTTGGATATAAGGAATCGCAGTACCAATGGGTACGCGTATTCATAGTCCTTCAATATCATTGTGTCGTTTAAATCCATCGCTCTTGTTGTGGAAATCGCAGCTAAAATTCTTAGGACAATATTTGGCTTAGATGAATTATGTCTCTTGCTTCGAACCTTCTCAACGAAAATATATCGAATAGCTTTCAAGTTACTGTGAAATATACCTCAAGGCTAAGACAGTCAAAGACAATAATTGTCAGCTTACTTATAATTCTTTATTATCATGATAGTATATCACAAAATAAACGTGAATTAAGACTCACTTTGCTGCGCCATCCTTTGTGACCTCAAGTTTGCCGGATACTAATCGCTAGCCTAACTTTCTTGAATTAGACATGTTTGAAGAAGCCATCGAGGCTGACTTGAGTACCTGTATCTCTTCGGAAATATTTTCATCCTATCTATGCCTTTCTATTATTCGGCAAGTACGTGACTACAACAAAAAATCCTTGAAATTACTCCTAGAAAGCGGCTGCAACATTCCTCAGACTTATACAATAAATCATGCTAAAGATGTGATGGAGGTTGGCTTTGCATCCTTTTATTCAGTTCTTTCCAATCAACAACAAGTAGAACAAGAGTACCGATGTCATAGGCGGAATTACAGAGGGTGGGTGGGATTACAGAGGGTAAGGGCGGTGGAGAGAAAACGAGACCCGATAAATTATGAGGAAACTTTTAATATTATGGTAATTTGCACGATGAAGGATGAAGGAAAGCAAATACTATCAAATTACCCAAAAAATTTTCAAGGTGCACTTTCCGCTCAACCGCGATAAAAACTAACTGTTACAGTGGCGGAGCTCAAGGGTGGGAGGCAAGGGGCAATTGTTGCTGGAAAATATTGTTTGGGACCTTGATTATACTTGCTTCTAAAGTATGGACGTGGCTCCCCGCCACACTTTTGTGACTTAAACCCCTGAAATAAGTGTCACTGACAGTACTTAGTGCATGTTATTACACGCACCATGGTCCTTGCGTGCTCAATTCGTGTAGGGAATAGAAATTCTCAAGTAACGTTTAGGCCTGCTTCGCGTGAGCTCAATATAATTAGGTGTCCAATTAGTACTGCTTCCAACAGGAAAATTTGTGGAACTGCCGTGTTATTTCTTCCTTGTGGATAGCTGGAGTCAGTTACTATTCCAAACTTCTCGCGACCCCTCCCGCTGTTCACTTTCAACAGCAACTTCCATCATTTTCATCAAATTGACCGACGGATACTATCTTAACTTTACAATCAATATGAGAAAAATGTTCTTTTAACATTTAAAAGTACAGCTGGAATATCTTTTATATAATGGATAATGTGCATTTAAACACATATAGAGACAAACTAAAGACGTTTCTTTTACGTGAGGTCAGTGCATTTCAAGTTGCCGGGCTTGCCGTTACAGCCCGTTGGCAGTTGTGCTATCCATACGCACGTACAGCAGGACCTTAGAGACAATTGTGATGCTGTGAACGATTGACCGTCAAAACGTCCAACAAACAGACGCAGTGACGTCTTTGAAAAGCTCCGCGGGCTACAATAAAATGTTTTAAATAAATCTTTTTATTTGTCGTGCTTCGTGGGCAGCCGTTTTAATTTTCCTTTCATGATTCCTCCCTGCAGAACATTTTGCCTTTTGTAAAGCTTCGTTCAAACTCTCCCATCATCATCATTGTAACCACCTCCAAATTAAACCCCTTCATGATAACCAGGAAACCAGAAATCTTAGTGATTCCTTGCCAATGAAATGTAAGTCTAATAGTGTGATTTCATATTGACAGTGTTTCATAAATCACTTCTTTACAATTTTGACACAGAGTGCCTAGGATTCCTGAGCATAGATCAAACACACTATACCATATTAACAACCTTTTCGGACCGCCAATGATCTCAAATGACTGTTGGCCAGCACTTAATATGGGTCATCCACATGTCAAGTATGGAATTCATCAACGTTTCTCTGCTCAAGCTATAGTCTTTAAATAGTGTTTACAAAGTTTTACCTTCTCGACCCCCGTTGACCTCAAAAGACCCTAGATCGCCACCAAAAACAAGAATCATTTAATCAATATGGCCATGCACTTTTCAAGAATGAGATTCATCATAGTTACCCTGCTTGAGATATGTTTACAAGGTTTTAACCTTTTGACCTCTGGTGATCCCAAATGACATTTGACCTCCACAAAATACAAGGAGGATCATTTTCTCAATATGGGCCATCCACATGCTAAGTGCTAGATTCATCAAAGTTCCCCTGCTTGAAATATCATGTTATCAAGATTTTGACCTTATGACTTTAGGTGACCTCAAATGGCCTTTGACCTCCACAAAAACAATTGGAATCACCTACTCAATGTGGGCCATCTACATGTCAAGTATGACATACCTTGAAATGTCCCTCCATGAGATGAAATCTATATACCATATATGAAGTTGAAGTGGCCGTCTTTGCTATCTTGAGATGCCGTATTTACAAGGTTTTTGGTTTTTGATCTCTGGTGACCTCAAATGACCTTTGACCTCCACCAAAACAGTAAAGGTTTTTCTCTCAACATCACAAATCTTTATGTTAAATATGAAGAGTGTCTGCCATTGCTAACTTGAGATACCGTGTTTACAAGCCATTTACAGGGTTTTACAAGCCATTTACAAGTGTAACGAAGGTATAGGCAATATCCTGGTCGAGAGGTGGCACTCTGTTGATTTGAAAAGAAGAGGTTCTCCCGCGCTTCCACGGACCACGTGACATCCGACCCGTGGGAAACAGGTGTGTACGTGTTTTGTGCCAGACACTTGTGAGTTGGAGCTAGAACAAAGAAGACGTAGAACTGTGTGCCAAATTTGGCTGGAAGAAATTGTGCAGAAAAGGGTGCAGTCGAAGGAAAGGTTGGTGAGGAATTTGTGACTGGTTTAATTAAGGATAGAAGGTAGATCGGGGATCACTTTAGGATATATGTAGGTACGTAAAACGGTAAAATCTGTAAATCTTAGGCTGTTGTTGTTACTATTACCTTACGCTGACAGTGTTAGCGTAAGTCTCGGACAGCGTAGGCCATAAGATAGATACTAGAAATTGCGAACTACAAGAGACAGTTCCCCCTCCCTTTTCCCCTTTCCACGCCTACTTCTGTCACCTGCCCTTGGATTTAATACCGTATTTTCTTCTTTAGCTAGGATTGTCTAATTAAGTTGAGAACTGGCCTGGGTCATCCAACTGTCTAAGAGAAAGAAGTTAGTACAAAGGCCCCTCTGGATAATCCCTTGTACTATTACGGGACTATCACGGTATTAGAGAAACATCCTACAGGGAACTGATTGTCAGTTTGTGGTTCCTGTCCCCTAGCTCCCCTTATCCCACAGGCCGGATGTCACGTGGCCAGGGGAAGCGCGGGAGAACTTCTTCTCAAATCACCGAGCGCCCCCTCTCTGCCAGGATATTGGCTATACCTTCGTTACACTAGCCCCTCCTTAGCTTATGCGTCCCCCATAATTTCTGACACTAAGAAAGTAAAAGGGAACTTCTGTAGGCCTACAGATAATTTATTTACAACAAATTCCAAATTCACTTCAATTGAATAATTCCGCTCGCCACTCTATTTACATATTTTCACCGGTGACCATTGGAGTTAACTGAAACCATATCTCTCTGGTTCCTTTTGTCGTCTTTTTGGCCTATCTGAAGATTGCAGTAACAGCTGCTTTTCGCCTCCCTTCATTTTCCCAGTTTCTCTCAATTCCTTCTTAGCGTCCTCAGAGCTGGCAATCGCACCAGTTTCATCAGTTCCCTCATTTTGTCCACGAGGAGGCAGATATGCTCCGCTCTGTTCTCTCTGGTGCATTCAAATGCGAAATTTCACAGATCATGGCAGTGCCCAGACTTGGTAACGAAAAGAATCAACAATGAATTATTTCGGGTGATTATGGGTTCTCAGAAGAAAAGCAGGCTAACCCACTGCGACCGACTAAGTCCTTACGTAGGAGAAGAGTCAACTTGGGTGAAATCTCGTCTTGGAAAGAACGCTACTATTGGGCAGAACAACCCCGAACAGATAACAACCAGGCAGGTGATTAGATGGAGATCCATCGAAATCCTAATCCAATTAGGTTTGACCTCAGAGTGGAGACTAAATAATTTAGTTGGGGATTATTGAACTAAAGGGCATTGAATTCCTTTGTCTAATCCTAGGCAACCTCATTCATACCTACAGCGACCTCAACAAAAAGATTATTTGGAACAATGCCTTCATGTCTAACTAGTTGCCCACAGCAAAGTACGAAATACTATTCTGACATTCAAAAAGACTGGTTATTGGCAAGGAACCTATTGATGCTGGCAATAAACCAATGTTCATGATCTATGCCAATGAGCAAAAGAAGTATAAGGCTAAACTTTTCCTTCGGATTTTGACTAATTTTAGCATTCCCTCGCATGATTTACAAGGCTCACCCATATTGAGAAAGTTATAGGAAACAAGACAAGTATGTTGTAAATAGCGTCGAAACGGGTCGAAACCCTTGAATTAATTTACATCTTGAGCGACTGACAATGTTAAGGCAAGAGGCAAATTTCCCGATCTGCTCTTCGAGATGTAGCAGACGACGTGTCCCACTTGTACTTAGTTCCTAACACCTCTTAAGCTTTGTGAATCGTCAACAACAACACACAAAAGGGATTAATGTCGGCAACTAGTCGTGTTCAAAGAAAACGTTTGCGATGGATCCCCATTTAATATTACCTCCCTGCCACAACTAAGCCTCCTCTTTCATAGGTTTCTCCTGGAGTTTTGCAACTAAATCGAGATGACCGTCGGTTTGTTGCTTTTCTTAGTTGGTCACATGCTTCAACATGCGTCTTCCGGGTCTTCTCCTGACTTTTTAAAAGTAGCCTCCCTGCTGACTAGCGTATTGGCAGACGTTTTCCTGTATTGATCTTGTGCTTGTCGAGATCTGTCCTTCCGAGGTCCTTTGCACCCTTGGCAAATCCATCCTGCCACCTGTGCCAAACTCTTGGCCTCATCCTCATCAGTATCACCTGACTCCACTGCGCATGTACCAAATAACTTTTCCTGGTGTCCTGGGAACAAGCCCGTCCCCTTGTGAAGATCCATGGTGGCATCATTCGCACCATTTCCGGAAGAAACCTCTTCAACTTCTTCACACACCAACCGTTGTATCCCGTTACACTGTCACAGGATTGTCACTCAGATTGACAAGCCTTACAGGGACAGCCCCTTGTCCCACATCTTCTACACAGTGAGCTACCAAACATCTTTCTGACCGAAAATTGATCTCGACGGATTCATCATCTCTTCTTCCTCTGCGCTAGCCTCCTTCAAGTCCTGGACCCTCCCTCGTGCTGAAGCCTCTGATTGGACCGGCAGCCAGGCCCGTAGCCAGACATGGTGCTGAAGGGGGGCGAAAAAGCTTCTGGGGGGCGAAAATTTTCCAGAGGGGGCGAAACATACTAAAATGCATTACGGCAATGGTAATTTTTGATCTTCTAGGTGGGCGAAAAATTTTCTAAGGGGGGCCTCGCCCCCTTGGCCCCCTTTGACTACGGGCCTGCCGGCAGCACTTCTGTCTCCGAGGCAACTATACGACGACAAAATTCGTCAACTTGAGACTTTTCATCTGCTTTATTAGGTTTCGCGATATTCTCCACGCCGTCTTCAATCCTAACTTGGCCACTTCTTGCATAGATAATGCAGTCATACTGTCTCAGGAAATCTAACCCTAGAATGCAATCTGGACCTATATTTGCACTCCAGAGTACGTGTTTTATCTTACTGCCGCCAATTTCAATTCTCATCTCGGCCTTCCCGTGAATAGACACACTCTTCCCGTCAGCGGGTATCATGCACAAGCCGTCCTGTTTCAGTTGAGGCCTATACTCGCTCGAAAGTCCGAAAAATACACTCGCATAAATGTTTTGCGCGGAACACTCGTGAGTTGGAGCTAGAACAAAGAAGAGGTAGAACTGTGTGCGAGATTTGCTAGAAGAAATTGTGCAGAAACGTGTACAGTCGAAGGAAAGGTTGGTGAGGAATTTGTGACCGGTTTAAGGATAGATCGGGGATCACTTTAGGATATATGTAGATACGTAAAGCGGTAAAATCTGTAAATCTTAGGCTGTTGTTGTTACTATTACCTTACGCTGACAGTGTTAGCGTAAGTCTCGGACAGCCTAGCTAGATACTAGGAATTGCCGAAATACATGAGACAGTTCCCCCTCCCCTTTTACCTCCCAGGCCTAATTCTGTCACCTGCCTTTGGATTTAATACCGTATTTTCGTCTTTAGCTAGGAATGTCTAATTAAATTGAGAACTGGCCTGGGTCATCCAACTGGCGAAGAGAAAGAAGTTAGTACTAAGGTCCAACTGGTTAATTCGTATACGATTACGGGACTATGACGGTATTAGAGAAACATCCTACAGTGAACTGATTGTCAGTTTGTGGTTCCTGCCCCCTCCCCTTTTCTCGAGTACAGAGATATTACTCCCCGGAGGCGTCCCTAGGGTGTCAGAGCACTGGAGATATCGGTTCAGTGTGCTGAGAGGTCAGTCGGCTGAGGGTGTCAGCACTCTGAAGGTCGGCGTTTCAGCGTACTGAAGGATCAGTCCGCTGAGGGTGTCGGCGCACTGAAGGTCGGCGTTTCAGCGTACTGAAGGATCAGTCGACTGAGGGTGTCAGCGCCTTGAAGGTTGGCGTTTCAACGTACTGAGAGGCCATTCTGCTGAGGGTATCAGCGAACTGAAGGCTGGTGTTCAGGTCGCTGCAAGGCAAGTCCGCTGAGGTTGTCAACGCACTCGAACACTGATTCAGCTGTCTGGAATACCGACGTGCTACTGAGGGAGTAAGCGGTCAAGGTTCATTATATGAGTGCTGCCAAGGCTGGGGTTTCGAACAGTCTGATCAGTTAACCAATTCAACCGTTTTTACGTAATCATATTAATCATTTAAACATTTTTATTTTTGAAATGTAATTTTTACAAGAAGCAAACAGATTTACTTTTGTATCTTGAATTTGCTTGCTTTCTCTCTCATTTGCGTATTGTGTCCACTAATTCCCTTCTCTCAGTTGTTAGTATTCTCCCAGCAGAATAAGCCTATCCCCTTGAACTCGACGTGGGATGCGTGTTACACAAGTATGAGATCCCTTGAAATTTGCCTGCATGAGATGAAATCTATATACCATATATGAAAAGTGTTCGTCATTGCCATCTTGAGATATCGTGTTTGGGAGGTTTTCGGTTTTTAACCTCTGGTGACCTTAAGTGACCTTTGACCACCACCAAAAACAACAGGGTTCTTTTTCTCAACATGGCAAATCTATATACCAGATACGAAAGTGTCCGTCATTGCTATCTTGAGATATCGTGTTTACAATTTTTTCGGTTTTTGATCTTTGGTGACCTCAATTGACCTTTGACCTTTACCAAAAACAATAGGGTTTTTCCTCTTAACATGACAAATGTATGTATCATATACGAAAAGTGTCAGTCATTGCTGTTTTGAGATATCGTGTTTACAAGCTAAGTGTCTCACACACATACACACCCATGCCCATATCATGGCTTACACAGCTTAGATACACCATCGCAAAGATTCCTCGCCTGCCTTCGGTAAGGAGTCAAAAATGATCTTTTATCCTGGCTAACGTTATTATTTCAAATTGTCAAAATGTGATTTTTGTGATATGTTTAGTGCACATCCCCTGAGTTTCATTCTGATGGTTTTTAGTGTTTAAATACCTCAGGACTGTCGGGAAGTTTCCTCTTGCCCCCGACCCAGGCAATGACCCTGCAGCATTTCAGAGGCCCTACAGCTAGCTGTCCTCTGGACCCCACGCCCTTACGAGAGCGTTTCGCGCTTCCTCTAACTCCATCGTCGCCGTTCGTCCGCACGTGCTTGCCCTCCACTTTCCAGACATCAAACCCAGCCCCTAGCCGATGGTGCATTAACTCATACCTGAATGCCAGGCGTTTGGATTAAACAGATCCATAAAATATGAATGAAAAGTAAAGATGTAAGGAAGATTGTGTCCCATTGTCTATTTTGCAAATTCATAGAAACCTTTTCCAAACTTATAAAGAGCGCAGTACGACTTTTGCCCACTTTTTAAGAATTTTCTGAAAGTGATCTTTAAAAGGGAGTAAGACAACAAAGCACCATCCATTCTTAGTATATTCCTTCTCAGTTGGACCACGACCCAATTAGTTTTCATTTTTTCATTCCTCGATACTTTAGAAAAATCTAGTCCATATATCAGTCTGATCCTCGGCTATATGTTTGTAACCTTTAGATCCCATTTGACTTGCCTAATGACTACTGAAGAACGGACCCCAAATGGCCCTATGTTACAGATGCAGCAAAACACCTTCTATGTCATAAAAAGTGCAACTAAGTTTCCAAAACGGATAGAGCTGGCAAATGCTGAGGGGTTTAAGAAGTTACACTTGCTTTAAACTTGAAATATATCAACAATCAACCACTCCTTTCTACAGACGTACCGTACCAGGACCCTGTTTCATAAAAGGTTACGCTCAATCTTAAGTTTGATTTTAGTAGGATTATTGCATTGTAGATCAAACTTAAGATCGTAACTCTTTATCAATCAGGGCCAGGGCAAGTAGTTGCTTTTGATAACAAACTAATTGCTCTGAAAAATTTCCTATTTTTCTAAAGTTGATGAGATTGTCTAATTAGAATGGAAATGTATACATTTACCTCATATTTCTTTTTGTGATTAAGGGGGTATATCTCTTTTTTGATAAAGGGGGGTTGGGAAAGGAGCCATGTGTGCCCAAGAAAGTGCTGTATAGACCTTGAAAACTGCCTTAATTTTTCAGACTTATTGTCTGTTTCATAAAGTAGTTTACATTAGCGGCTCGCCATAGGGGCACAGTGGGACAAGTGCCCCCCCCCCCAAAAAAAAAAAAAAAAAAAAAAATTGCAAAGCATAGTCTTCAATCTTGCAAAAATTAACATGTTATGCGAAATAGTATGAAGAAGTATTTCACTGAACATTTGGACGAAGTCATCCCTTCCGAGTCCATCTCACAAATGTCATATAATTTATGAAGTCGCATTTTTAAACATGATGATTGCAAATTTTTCTGCATTCGTCAAGTACGGTATGTACTTCGTGATAATTTCAAGATTCAACCCAGGTTGACTTGGCCATTCAGCCACTAGTCATGTGAAGTGATAGTATCACCCAGGCGTGGTGTTAATTTAAATTCAGGCACGTATATCCTTCAGTGCGGAAGGTTCTATAGTTTAAATAACAAAAATGATACAATGCTACACTTTCTAATAGGATAGCCATTATTAGTTTGAGCGTATATTACTAAGGCATTTATTTTGCCACATCTGTGTCCTAAGTACATTGCAGGATACGTGGGAAAGTTGTAAGTTGCTCCATTACATTTATTTTATTTTGCGTGTCAAAAATGTTAACATCCTAAAAAAAGGTGAAAAAGAGAACGCTTATTTGGTAAATTACTGCAGTTGGAACCGCCGATGATCGCCTAAGTCGCTTACTGCTTGCATGCTTAGTCTTCTAAAGCCATACGTGCCCGGCGTGTGTGAGGATTAACGTAAGTTATGCGATATATCTTAATTCAAAGCTGGATCAGTGTCTGACAATTTGAATTGGTTGAAGTTCCGAAGGCCTATCCAGTCAGTGATCAATTTTAAACAGTTAAAGTAGAGCAAAGAGGAACAGGGAGGGGCAAAAGTGATGTGTTGCCCGTTGAATTTTGAACCGAGTTGCTTGAATGTTTTAAGCTGCCGTTTCAATTATTTTAAAATGATCATCAAATAGTTTATCAAAGCTGTAGTGGTTCTTCTGAATGACCTATTTAAAGAGGTGGTAAATTGCCATTCTGAGTTACAGGCATTCTCCTTTCCCAATGAAAAAAATGTTTTCGAAGATACTGAGATCCAAAACAGTGCTATCATTTCAGAGTTTTCAAGTAACTTTGTGCTCTAAATTTTCGTTATTTTAAGGGGAAAAACCACAAAACCAACATTTTTTATGGCTCTTTGGCAAAGACCCGTGAAATTTATTGTGACAAAAAGAAAGAAACAACAATTTTTTAAAGGTGAAGCTGACTTGGTAGTTGAGTGTACTGCTTTGCATTCGAAAGGTCCTCGGATCAAATCCCGGTGGCAACTCCTGGATTTTTTTTTTTTTTTGGGGGGGGGTTCAAAAATTGGGCATGGCTCTTTGCAGTTATGCGGTTTCAGGTGGTGGGGCACAGTAAGTTATCCAATTCAGGTCTTCACTTATCTGGTTCAGCTGTCAAGCAGTCGCATTGAGCAAGGGTTCTCCGTTCCTCCCAGCCTTTGAGAAAGTCGCTAAGGGTTGGGTATGCATTCCGTCCGTTGCACGGGGGACGCTAAATGGAGGTTACAGGATCAGGATTGGGATAGACTAGTACACTCTTGCCTCGTTACCCTCTAAGCTCTTGTCGAATTTTTCTGAGGTTCAGCCACGATCGAATTGGTGCAAGGTCCTCTTCGAGCTCAAGTGTCCTGACCATGAAATGTTAATCATTACCCTTCGTTATTTGTAAAATTAAGGCTGCCTCGTTTTATCCAAAGGGATCAAGACGTTTTGCCTTTATCCCTGCCTCTTACGCCTATGGCCGGAATAGCGATTGCCTACTCTCTAAATGTAAAAGAGTAAAAATCTACTAAAAAGATTGACTACAGTGACCACTCTCTGTTTAGAGTGGAATCCCACTCTGGTCGAAGCGACATTTCCACTCCTTTAGAGTCAATTACTACTCTGGACAGAGTAGAATTCCACTCGATTTCCACTCGAAAAAAGAGTGGTCACTGTAGGTAATCGCCGAAGAGTGAATTTCACTCTATCACATTAAGAGAGTACCATGTTATGATTGTACTTATTTTTAAAGACAGAAAAGCCCGTGACTGACTGTCTGAGATATTTCTGAAGAGCTTTTGAAAGCTATATGGGGCTTAAAGGAGCTGAGTAGTGGCGTACTTCCAAAATAAATACATCATACCAAACGAGATGATTACCCTCTGTGCATGGCTAATTTTAAAAAATATTAATCCTAATGCGTTTTATATTCTCATTTAAAATAATCTTGTAAAGTAGTTTTGCAATAACGTTCCTATACTATTTCTTGTGTTATTTGATTTTACACTTGCAAGATATTTTATAATGTTTTTTGAATTTCTACTTGGTTACTTTTTCTTCTGGCAACGGCAATTTTGAATCGTTTCCACTTGTATCGGTTCTGATCGATGCATCTACCCAAGCATGTAGCACACGCAACTTACAACGTACGTACGTATGTAGTATATTAGCGTTACTAGTGGCAAGGCACATGCCTATTTCGCGCATCATCTGCAGGAGGTTCATGAACAACATTGTGGATTTTGCAGGTATGGAAACTGTCTTTTTCGAGTTTGTTTTTCGTGGAAGACCTAGGCCCTAACGATAGTCTAAATTAGGCTAACGTTAATACTGTTAACGACAGTAACAAGTGTATTGTTACACCAGACACACTGCATGCGTGGCTTTGATAAGTATCGGTATAGAATCGAATCGATAAACCAAGAAGCATAACCGGATGTGACGTAACGAAGTCGGCGGGTCCGAGAATTTATTCTACTTTGGCGGTTACTCAGCTCCTTTAACTAAAATACAAAATGATAACCGCTCTCCTATAATTCTTTCCAAATCCGACCAACGATATTGCGGGGAGTGCCTTCCGAACCTCTCTGAATAGGGGACCTGATTTTGCCACCCCAAACAAAATTTCCTAGAGCCGCTCATGGTAGTTTACCCCAACTGCTGTAGGACTGTGATCAACCACAGGCTTTTAAACCATGTATATTGACTTGCAGGGTAAAATTTGATGAATCATACCTCTTTAAAATGATATCAGATGTTCAAATATTCCACATCTTTCATATAACAACGGCTTAATTTATACACGTTAATTTTACGCTAACTTTTTTGTTACTGTGCATGGGGACTATGTTATATAAAATTATACTCAAGTCTCCAAAGAATCAACAAATGTTCCCAGTCCTGTATAGGAAATGACGTAAGGCCAGATCACCAAAACTACACACATCTGTGCTGTCTACTAGCAATTTTGAAGTCTAGGAACCCTTTTAAGGTATGCACTTACAGTTTGTTAACAATAAGAAGAAATGGTCTATTAACTAATTCCATTTCGTGCACGCTCGGGTATATTTGATACGTGGTTAGTGGCATAAACAATCGACTGCTTCCACTGGTAAAACCTGACAGCCAAGGTGTCAAATTAGCCAATTTCAAGTCACGTATCCACGGCTAAAGTGACATAAACAGTTATCTTTGCCAAATAAAATTCTCACCCCTAAACTGATATCGTTGTAAAAATCTTCAGAAATATGTACCATAATGAGAACAAATGCAGTTATGTCCGAATAAAAATTCCTTTGCATCATATTTTGACCACTATTCAAAGTTGACAAAGTTCCA
The DNA here is from genome assembly GCA_029531755.1 of Holothuria leucospilota. Classification (NCBI taxonomy): domain Eukaryota; kingdom Metazoa; phylum Echinodermata; class Holothuroidea; order Aspidochirotida; family Holothuriidae; genus Holothuria; species Holothuria leucospilota. The sequence continues at coordinate 101,105,700 of CM055961.1, forward strand.
TTGTTGTGTGTTCACAGAGGAGCCTTCTGCTAATGACCTTTACATGACCTTTCACCTCAAAAGATACAAGCAAAACAAAGACCAACTATTGAATAATAACCACAATCGAGTTCCAAACAAATTTAACAATATTTGTGGCAGAAGCAGCTTTGCAAGTGTTTTGTGACATTTACCCCACATAACACAACTAAATGACCTTTGACCTGCAGACTACATGAATACCACTGGTAAAGGATAAAAGTCATTAAATTTCAAAAACACCCACCCCTTCGAGGAGAAGAAGAATGTTGCGATTTGCAGACAGTGGACCCATATGATCCTTGGATGACCTTTAAACTCACATTTCTTGACAACCCTACACAGCCTACATTCCATGGATCACTGTCTAAATTTCGAAAACATCTAACGAACGATGGGCGAGAAATAGAACGTTTTTGTACACAAACGTTAACGGACAGACTGAAAATGCCCTGGGCGCTCCTTTATCGCAATAGCTCATACCAGTTTATAGCTCATACCATCTTATGGTTGGGTATGAGCTTAAAAGGGAGATCATTAGCCGAACTTTTTACGGCGTTCAAAGAAGTTTGTTAAAGAAACTTAAATTTTGGAGAGTCAATTGTAATTTTTCGTGACCAAATTAAAATAAAAATACTGGAAAATAGTTGACGCAATCTTACCATACGATTTAAGTGCTTATATAAAATTTCGTTACACTGGACAAGACAGTTTCGCTTTCAATGGCGTCAGCACGGCATTTGTCATTGCTGTAGTAATTAAAGAATACTTTATAACAACTGTTTTAACAGTAAATCTGTAGCATAAACGTAAATTATCTATGTTTGCTTTTCAGTTGTAATATAAACTATGTAACAGAAATATACACTGTAACCACGAATAAAAAATTTGTACTTTCTGTAATTTTTTCTTTCTTTGAATTTAGATCAGATCACGTTTTTGTCAATTTTGCATTTCTAGCTTTTGTTTGTTCATTTGATGGACTGATTTATTTACTGAATGAACCAGAAATTGGTGTTTCTTTTCAAATAGTCCATACGATGTTGGTTTCATGTGCAACCTCTAAGAAAGACAATGCTGCGTTGTAAATGTGCTCAACGTTTGGGGTTTTTATGATGGAAATTAACAATTCTTGAATACGGATATCATCGTTTCCAAAAGTATACTAATACAAACACCGATATGCCGGTTGGAAATTAAGCACGATGAATAGATATAACTATAGTTAGTAATGACCTAATAAACATACACTTTAAAATATTTTTGTAGATTTACAGAACAGAAAATAAAGAAATACATAAAGAAAATAGAAAAAGTGTTGTCAACTTGTTCAAAAGATTGACAACACTTTTCTGTTTTCTCTTTGTACTTCTCTATCTTTTATTTTGTAATTCTACAACAGTTTATAGACATTTTGTATATTGTAACTCAAAACCGCATTATATAGTGAAGCAATTATCACCATATAAACAGTTTTATAACGTAAAATTATGAATGTTGGTACAATAATACATTCATATTAATCAAAGAAAAATTATAGAAGGTTACTACAAATATTTATTCACAACGTAAAATTACGTGAAAACTTTCAATAAGAAAGACTGGATTGTTCATTAATCAGGAATTTTCTCATTAAATGAGTTGTAAAAACTAAATCTAAACAGCATACTGCATTTGTAACACACTGTCTTTAAAATATCATGAATGTCTTCTTTGCGTTGTAAACCTTTTCGTAAAAAGAAAAAAACCTTACTTCCCAGTACTAGCACCTAGTTTTCTTCAGGCTTGCAGTAATGTCACACGCAAATAAGATAAACAAGATATTAAGCATCTGATTCATCAACTGTAACGTGAAATCGAAGGCCTTTGTTCCATAAAGGCTAATACGTTAAACTATGGAGGAAACCGTTAAACGTCACAATAATTACGTAATAGTTTACAGATTCAAATCACGTTTGCAGAGATTTAACAAAGGTAAGAGGAAATTTAGTTTGCATTTCGTCAACTCTTTGTCAATTTTTAAGAATGCGTTTTCTTGCTCAGTGAAGGATCATAAAGTGCTGAGTTATCCAAATCAGCTTTCGAGGTGGTAATCTCGGGGCGATTACGAAGGATACTACATTTTAGAACACATTGCTTTTTTTAACTACCAGCTGTTTAAGTAAAACATCAAGGTCCCGGCAGTTTTGTTACTAATAAATTTCAGAAGGCGCAGGTTACTCGAAAACCTGACCGAGAAATTTTATGTTTGCAAGACTTGATGTTTCGCTACTTCACAATTTTGATTTCATAATTCACTACAGAGCATATTATCATACGCGTAGCATGGTGGTTAATCAGCTTACAAAATGCCGAGAAAAGATACGGGAGTATGACTTAAAGGCAACTTGAATAGGCAGTCGTCCCAAAATTTTCTTTGAAAAATCAGCAAACTCTTGCAAATCTCCCCTCCTACATTACAAGCACCTCGATCTGAAGACGTTTTGACGCATAACTATCACAAACAATACTTAAAGCAATGAGAAATTCTCCTTGAATTTCACAATTCACTAACAAAAATATTGTCACATGATTAAAATAGGCCATTCATGAACTAGAACGACATGGCATATTCATTCTGATTGGGGTGACTGCCTACTGCCTTTAAAGAATGGCCTTTAAAGAATGATATAATGCTTACGAAACAATCCTGTTTAGTTATGCCTATGCCAAGCAGACCTTTTGCATGAAGTCACATAACAGTAATTTTTTACAAAAAACATACAACATACATCAACAAATGCAGACAGCTAATTTTGCGATAACTACGTCGCGCACGTGCGAACAGTATGTGTACCAAAGTTAAGTAATGCACATTTTCTCCCGAGCTTCACTGTTTGCTCTCTAAAATGACGTCGCCTGACGTCAGTGCATGAGGTCTATTTCATTATCACGTAATTGCTGCTTTAATCATCAATATATGTATGCAATCACCATCAATGTACTTCCTCATTAAGCGTCTAACTCTCACTGAAGGAGATAGATTTTAATCTTCGATATCTCTGAACATTAAAATTTTTGCTTGAAAAATACATCATCGCTTATTACGATTTTGGAACTATTCTATCAACCAATGCGTGGAAGGATTTAGAACATGTTGTAAAATTGTTTCTGCCGGAATGAAGCAGCTCTCCACACGGGATGCAGTAAACTTAAACTTCACAAGAAAGTAAAGTAAGATCGGACATCTACTTTATGTAAAGACGTATGTGCCTTAACACTGTTCCGAGGGGTGACTCCCCCACCCCACCCCCTCCCAAATCCTCTCATTTTACCGCAAACTTTCCCAAATTACAAGATCTTACCGGACAACTCGTGTGCTGAGAAATAAGGGCCTCAGAATCCCCTACGTGAAACTAGATTTGAAGGACAAAAGTACGGCTTCTCGAACTTCACTTAGGAACCTCTTTCCGGACAAGATCTTTCTTACCAAACGTTAAATTCCTGGACAACACCTTACCTCACGTCAAGGACCACGTTTACCCGCCAACAAAAAATATAAATAAATAAATAAGTAAAAAATAAAAATTAAAATATAATGAAATAAAAACTGAACCACTTCATCTGTAGCTGCTCTGCACTTTAACCCGTAAAGATAGAAGGAACCATTTCGAAGTACTTATCGTTATTCAAGGGTATTTCAATAGACGTGTTGTGAAATGTTTCCACGCAATGGTAATGGGTCAAAGGTGAAGTGTACCACGCTAACAGTGTCCCACTCCAGCGCGGGTATTGCATGCTGAGCACACAGAGCTTAACACGTTGCTGTTGTCATGGTGCACGTTGCTGTGTCCTTGTGACCCGACCGGAAGTACCGAATTTCCCAACTCGTTTATTGTTTTAAACCTTTCAAACAAAACACAGTCAGTCTTAGAAAAGTTTACTCAAACACGGTATCTCCCTAAGTTGTGGCCGACAAAGGATTTAAACAAATCTTTCACTATACATGTATAAGGCCAGCATCAGAGCATCAGTTGCTAATGCACCGACTGTTCGAACGTACTGTCTAGTCAGTCGGACCAAGCAGACGCAACCTTGTAGAGCTAAGCCACACGTTCAGTCAATCCTGAGTAACTCTAAACAGTACACAAGGGCGTAGATCAGGTTTGGGGATGGGGGCTGGGCAAAAATTTTCCGACAGCCGGAACCATGGATCGTGTCCCTGACCGGACTTATGTATAAGCACTAATCCATCCACACGAACGCGAGCGCACCCGTACACTCACTCAAACAAGCACTCACACACGCTCTCTCACACACACCCACCCACACACACACACACAATACAAAGTTACATGATAAATCATACCGTTACTTTAGCTTTCTTCCCAATTTAATTATTTTGCTTTTCAGTTTTTTCTTCCGAATGACAATTTATGAGTTAATAGGCCTACTGGAAGTGAAATAAAAGAAAAATGCGTTTCGTACTAGGCTACTGAACAAGATTTTGTTATTCTGAACTCGTGTGTTCCTCACCTTGTAGCCTGTATATAGGTCTTGTACTTGGCAGTGCACAATCCTTGCCAAAACGCAAGGCCATAGATCACAACCACCATTATGTTTGAAGGGTTTGATGGGAGATTCACATTAATAATTTAATATGCTCAAACTGGCGTCTTTTAGAATAATTTTTCATGATGTAGGCAGGGTTAGATGTGACTGGGAGATTCACATTAATGCTTTAACAGGCTCAAATCGGCGTTTTCTCGAAGCCCTAAAGTCATCTTTATACCACAATATTATATTTTTTTACTCTGCCTGTTTTTTTTTACCTGTTTTTCTTTTTACTCTGCCTGAATTATTGGGGGGAGCAAAACGATATGTTTGCCCCCAATGTTCTTTGAAGCCCAAATGCCCGTGCCCAAGGATTGATCGACGCCCCTGTTACACAGCAGAGGCGTATATAACCATGGAACTGCTACAGTAGTAATCTCCATGGTATAACTCCCGGAACGCTTCAATTACAAGTAATCACAATTCAGTTCCTGCAGAATGGCATCTTCATACTAAGGCAACCAGGAAAGAGAAGACAGCAGCATGATTGCTTCTTTGAATGGAACTCAGAGACAGGCGCGTAGTCAAGGAAGGGGGAAGGGGGAAGCAGCCCCCCCCCCTTGAGCTTAAGCTTATTTTTGATATTTTTTAATGTTCATTTTTACAATAATGCCATTAGTGTTCCCCTATTCATATGCGGTAAATAGGCCTGGGAAGTGCCAATTCCACCGATCTGGGAGGCATTTTGGGCCAAATTTTCCTTGTGCTTTGCGCCAGCCCATGCTGGCGTGAAGCGCTGCGAGTCTGTCTATGGGCTTTACCCCCCCCCCCTCGACAAATTTCTGGCTCAGGCTACGCCCCTGCTCATAGAACACTCATGATGAGCAATTAACTCATACAGGCCCAGCACCTCCTCCAATTAGTAACCTGTACTCTCAGTTATGAACATCGAATTTCATAAAATCTGGAACGAGGAAAACCTGAACACTGAGTGGTAGATCCAATTGGAACCAATTTTGGTTGTCTTGTAATTATCAGTTTTGCTCTTCGCTGCGCGTTACTCCTGCACCTATACCGGCTGCACTGGCTCTAGTATATTCGTCAAAAGAGGAGTACATATTCGACAACTGCTGCGAAGGTAGAATTGTCTAGCAGAGAATATTCCAGTCATGTGCGTCCTGAAGGGGGGGGGGCAAGGGGGCAAGAGGGTACTAGCTGCCGCCCCCCCCCCCAGAAAATCAAAACTTGAAAAACAAAACTTGATAAGCTAAGATAAGATCAACTTTATTAAACCCCACAAGGGTAACTGAATGCTCGCATAAAACAGTACAAAAACACTACAATTACAAAATTTATACATGCAGACAACATTAAGAAAATAAAAGAAGGAAATACGAGAAAGTAAAAATATAAAGCAATAGGAACTAACCTGGCAAGTTATAGCGTTGAAAGTAAGATAAGGAGATTAAGACAAATTACAAAATACATACATGTAAACAACAGTACGAAAATAAAAGAAGATAAAAGAAGGAACTAAGAGAAAGTAAAAATATAAGCAATAGGAACCAACCAGGCAATAACTAGCGTTTGAAAGTAAGATTATGAAATTTAATACATTGAGGTATGAAAGAGGAGAGGTGTCGATTAGTACTGGAGTAGGGTAATCTCATTCTACCACTTCTAGGAATAACCGCATTATGTAAAATCACACTAAGTGGATGGCCATTGTCTTGGATAATCTTTTATAATTTCATCCCTAAACGCCGTTGATAGGACGTGGCCAGTGATGGTTGGACTTCCCCTATTAAGCGACTAGCTTGTCTAATAATAGCATCTATTGCATTTTTGTCTTCAGTGCGTGTATTCCCACCCCACGATAAAAGATTATATTGCCACACCCCACAGATAACTGAATTATAAAACATGGCAAGAATATTTTTATTTACATTAAATTTGTTCATAATACGCATACAATACATTCTAGGGCTTAGTTTTTTCAATAAAGCTTCAACGTGTTCATGCCAGGAAAGTCGATTGTCTATAACCACTCCAAGATACTTATATCTATCCACCCTTTCAACTATACTTCCATTTATAGTGACTACGCTTGGTACTTTCTTTGACTTCCGATAATCAATAACCATTTCCTTTGTCTTAGTTACATTTAATTCCAAGAAATTGTCACTACAATAGTTTACAAAATCATTTATTTGCTCCACATATGCCGTATCATCATCTTTTGTTATCAAACCTAATAAAGCAGTATCATCTGCAAACTTGACCAGAGAAGAATTATCAAATTTTGATCTAGCGTCTGAAGTGTACAGAGTGAATAAAAATGGTGCTAGAACAGTACCTTGAGGTGCACCAGTGTTTGACATAATTATATCAGACGTGTTCTGGCCTTCAGGTGTTTTGATAATAACATGTTGGGACCTATTAGTTAAATAATTAAAAATCCAAGCAATAAAGTCATAGCGGACATTCATTTTTAATAACTTATTGGCTAAAATGTGGGGCTGAATGGTGTTAAAAGCAGATGAGAAGTCAAAAAACATAATTCTAGTAGAATGACGCAAATCTGTGTGTTCAAGATGGGAGTACACATTTTCAAGACTGTATAGGATGGCATCATCAGTACTTCGCTTTGGCCTGTAGGCAAACTGCAATGGATCTAATTATTTACCAACATTGCTTTTTAAAAGTTTCAGTGCTAGGCGCTCGCATGTTTTCATTGCTACCGAGGTCAATGCCACAGGTCTGAGATCATTCATGCATGAAATATTAGACTTCTTTGGTACTGGTATTATACATGACCGTTTCCATAAAGCTGGAACCGTCTGAGATCTGAATGAAAGGTTAAAAATAAAAGCAAATACATTGGCAAGTTGATTGGAACAGTATTTCTGTACACGAGGTTGCAACCCATCCGGTCCAGCAGCTTTTGAAGGATTAAGTCTGGAGAACTCGTGACTTACCTCATCTGCAGTTACAACTAAAAATGGTTTAAAATACATACGATTTGATAAAATTTCATGTAGCTCTTTGTTTTCACCAGAAAAATCATGGCAATCAAACCTATTATAAAATACATTTAGTTCATTTGCATAAATAGTAGATGTAGAAGGTAAACGAGAATTTTTACTTGTATCATTGGAATAACCACTCATCATTCGAATTCCAGCCCACACATGCTTCATATTATTCTCCGTGAAGTGTTTCTCTATTTTCCGTCTGTACAGGTCCTTTTCTCTCCTTAAAATCTTGTCGAGTTCTTTTTGAACGGATTTAAGATTCTCCATGTCACCTTGACCAAAAATCTGCTTCTTTTTATTTATGATTGATTTAACTTCCTTAGTAATCCAGGGTTTGTTATTTGGATAGACTTTTATTCGCTTTGCGGGCACTACACAGTCAACGCAAAAATTTATATAATCGGCTACCGTTTGAGTAAGTTCATCGATGCTTTGAGTGGACTCAATGAATACTTCCCAATCCGTAAGGTCTAAAGAGGCTTGAAGCTCATCGATGGCTTCTGAACTCCAATGTTTAACTGTAAGTAGCTTAGGTTTTTGCCTCTGTATAATGGGTCGGTATTTTGGCTGCAACAAGATCATATTGTGGTCAGACTTTCCCAGCTTGGTGATTGGTTTAGCGCTGTAGGCTTCCTTTACATTTGAGTAGCATAAATCCAGGGTTGCTTGTCCACGGGTGCAGCACTGTACATGTTGATAATAGTTACCAATATTGTTCTTCAGTGTGCAGTGAGCATGATTAAAGTCACCATCAACAACGATAAAAGAATTAGGATGAGCAATCTCCAGATCTTGAAGAGTTGAACATAATTCCACTGCAGCATCTTTTGCAACATTACGGTTGGGAACATACACTGTTAGGTGGATTACATGCGAAAATTCACGGGGGAGGTAGTAGGGTCTCAAACCAACCGCTAGAATTTCCACATTTGTCGTACAAGAATGTTTCACGGTAACATTATTTGGGTGGCACCATTGTTCGTTCACATATAAGCAAACACCTCCCCCTTTCTGTTTTTCTGCAAGATTCAGGTCTCTATCTCCTCGTACTAGTTTAAATCTATCGATACTAACACAATTATCTGCCACGGAACCATCCAGCCAGGTCTCTGTATAGGACATTAGGCTGATTTGCCTGAATTCCTGTAAATATCGTACACAACTGTGCAATTCGTCCATTTTGTTTTTCAGAGATTGTACGTTGCCCATAACTATTGATGGCAGATATGGTTTGTACTTACGGGCTTTCAGCCGTTTCCTCACTCCCCCCCGCTTTACCTCTCTTCCTTCTCTTCATTTCCTTAGGTATATCCAAGTTCAGTAGATCGTCACAAGATGGCCGGTTGAATTGGCAAGATGGCCCGGCCGGGCCTAGGCTGTAAAACATGTAACTCGGCTGTAGTATAACGAATAGGCTGAATAAAGTTACCCGGAAAGTCCACATTTTTACAGAGTCCAAGAGATGGTATGAGTACTAAAACGCATAAAACGATGATAAAAACGGATGTATCCATAATGCAATAACAGTAAAACACTAAAACACAACATGAACACTGGAAAAAGGGAGAAATAGAGGAGCAAATGCGAGACGTGTCACCACCTGTGCAGCGCCACCAATTGGAAAAGTAAAAAAAAAAAAAAAGTAACATCCTATTCAATTTTTTTGTATGACATCGCTAGAAAATTTCCAGAACATGAGCTTGCAAAGTAGGAATTAAATGATAACCCTGGTTCAAATTCCAGTTGAATCACTGGGTTTACCTGGATCCAGTTGAATGCAGTTAGAACCTAGTTGAAACCCAGTTAAATCCAGTTGATCTAATGTGGAATTTGGGCAAATTCAACTGGGTTGAAGTAGCTATCCCAGTTGAAAATTGTGTAACCCAGTTGGTTTAATGTGGAATTTGGTCAAAACCAACTGGAACCAGTTGAACCCAGTTTAATTGGTCAACCAGGGTACTGGGTGCAACTCAGAAGGCCTGGAAAGTGTCATTTTCGGCATTTGCATGAAACTTTCTTCCATTGGCGCTTCATGTCAGACTATGGTCGCGCTTCTCGGGCTTAGATACTGCCTACAGATTTCGCCCCCTGGTAAATTCCTGGCTCACACTGGTCCCTTCAAAAGGCGCCAACTTACATTTAGAAATAACCTCTTTTCTGGGAGTAAAAATTTCCCCTGATTTGATAAATTGAAAGTTTTGTTTCCTCCCCTATTTTTTCTGCGGACGCCCATGCTTCCGGTGACCTTTATATCAGGTGCAGTATGTGTTATCTACTCTTTTGACTCGTTGGCTTTGCGAGTTCAACTAATATGCACGTCTGAAACACGTCCGCCAAGCAGGCAAAACTTCTGGAAGATTTCCAGCTGACCTTGGGAATTTTTGGCATGATCTTGGGAATTTTGTAAAAGCAATATTTAGTACAGTGTCTAGTGGCAAGTTCATGATCGATGGTTTTCGTCCGTCCGTACTGTCTGTTTGCAAGAGGGTTCGTTTGGTGAGAAGAAATTCATTGCTGATATTAAAACTAATGTAAGCTGTAACGTAGACAAGCTAAGCCATGTAGTAAGCGAGGCTAAGCCTAACGCTAGGCCTAGTCCCAGCTACTCGCGAGAAGTGCTCTCTGACACCCTGTAAATCTAGGCTAGGCCTAGCCTAGGGTACCTAAGTTAGGCCTACAGTTCTCACGTACACTTCGTTCCCTGAACTAGTATGGGAAGCCCCAAAGATTCCCAAATACTAGGTCAGCAGACTGCGGACTAGGCTAGGCCTAGCTAGGGAGCCTCGCGGAGGCTTCTTACACACCATAGTCGTAAGGAGCCTTTCTGCGACACGTTGTTTCAATACGTAGCCTAGGCCCAACGTTACGTTAGGCCAAGACCTTAGGCTATCATGTATTTGTGCTGGACTTTTTTATGTTCCTAATGTTTCAGACTTCAGTACTGCTATTGGCTATATTCTCTATGATCTGATTGTTCTCATACCTAGGCCTACATATAATTAGGAGCCTAGGGCCTAGGCCTAACTTACTCTGTGTTGTTTGTTATTTGCATGCTGTGAATAGAGGGCAGGCAGGTATCCAGTCAAAACGCCCCTTTATCAAAACGTCCCCGCATTTTCACTACCAAAACTTCCCTGCTTTTTATCAAAACATCCCTGTGTTATTACATAGGCCCTAGGCCTATGTAATACAAAAACGTCACTGCCTATGAATGATACGTAGGATATAGGCCTAAGCTCCTAACTTTAGTGAAGAGAAGTTTTAATTTTAGGCCTAGCCTAATTATAATTTAGGCTATTGCACTTGCATTGCAGGTACTTGGGAAATCATTAAACAGTTTTTGGTTCAGAACAGTAATATCATGACATGAAAAAGAACTTGGCCCTAGTTAGCGCCATGCTAACTGTACAGTAGCTACCAGTACCCACTATCACAAGTCTCAAGTGATAGGCCTACCTGCATACAGGCTATGCGCGCACAATTGTACAGTAAAGTATTAAAAGTATAGCTGCTCAGGCAAGTTGTAAAGTAAATTGCTGTTAGTATAGTAGGCCTGTTTCATTTTCCTTGAAGAAACAGAAAAATGCCTTCTAACATTAAAAACATTTACAAATAGGCCTAGCTTAGCCTAGTTGGTAAACTATCATAAAACTAACATTGGTTCAGTTCGGGGACACTTTGGTACATGGACGTTTTGGTACATGCAGGGACGTTGTGATCAATAGTGGAGACATTTTGGTATGGGGTATGCTTTGGTACAAGGACGTTTTCGTAAAGGGACATTTTAAATGGTAAGCCATGGTCAAGGTTACATGATCGTCTGACAAATATGTCACTAGTGAATTAATCTTTAAAATGATGCCATTTTCCTAGTAGAGTTGTAATTGTTTTGAGATACCATAGAACACATAGAATTATGCATATGCCAGGTGTGCTCAGATCTGTGTGAACTCATGTCTGATCTAGCCATCATTGGCAGACATACAATTATAATTCATGCATACGATGTTATTATTTACAGTAGACCAATCAGACTGTGCACAGTTTTGCATGGGCTCTTGTGATTTTCATGTCACTAGAGGACCCATTGGCCATAAGTTGCACCTCTGCAGCTCTTTTCCACGTGTTCCCAGAGTTGTTATCTGTACTTTACTGTACATAATCTCTTGAGCAAACAAGCTTCCAAGGCACTATTGACCACAACTCTCTTATCAACCAGTAGAGACTATGCATGCAAGGTTTACCACAGAGACTGTTGTTTGAGATCAGACATGCACCACTGCACAGCCTTTTTAGGGCTAAGAAGAGGGGAGAGCTAGGTGTGAGAGGATGACTCATGCTCTAATAAACTAAGTCAGAAAACCTGCCCAGACAGGCACACGATGAGATTTTGAGTTCTTAGAGGATGCACCATATTAGTAACATTGGCAAAATTAGTGGCATGTTTGTTCTTCATAACCCAAGGTATGATCAGGGAATAATTTAGTATTCAAATGTTGCTAAGCATTTTTGAGAATTTTTTCCTTCTATAGCCTAAAACCACTGAAAACAGTGGAATAATTTAGTATTCAAATTTTGCGTAGTGGTTTTGAGAATTTTTTCCTTTTGTAGTGTAAAACCACTGGAACAGTGTTTAAGACACTCAATTACATCTTTACAGAATGTACTGTACTGTAGATGTCCGATCGTACTTTAGTTTCTTGTGAAGTTTTTCTTTACTGCTTCCCGTGTGGAGAGCTGCTTCATTCTGCAGAAAAGACTTTTACAACATGTGGTAAATCCTTCCACGCATTGGTTGATAGAATAATTCCACAGGGACATTGCCTCTGGACCCCACCACTTACCACAACAGCGACGTCCAGCTGGACTGCAATAAACTTGGTCTCTCAAGTGATGTACCCATTTGGAGTATTCCACATGTATGTTGTTATAGTCTGCTGATTATTTTCCAGTGTTGGTTCACTCTTTACTGTAGCTGAAATTGTTCATCGCAGGTTCATTGCAGCAACATTTTTTATTCGCTGAAGATTCACATTTCAGGGCATTTTGTACTGTATGTCAAAGATTCGGCATTGTATTGGTGTTGAATGAAGACTTTGCTTGAGGTGGGGTCAGAGGTTCCGTTTGACGAGTGCAAAAGGTGTCCTTGTTGAGGCAGCAGATGCAGTGAAGCGAGATATAACTGATAACCAAAAAGCCAAAGGACTTAGTGATTCCTTGCCATATGATACCGTATGTTGTTACAAATATGAATGACCCACATAACAAGCATGAGATCCCTCACTTATCCTTCTTGAGATATAATGTTAATAAGGCCAAAACCTTTTGAAATCTTGTGACCCAAAATGACCTTTCACCTCCACTTAAAACAATAGGGATCACCTAGGCTACAGTACCTTATATGGCCATCTACATGCTAATATGAACACTCAACAGACCAAGTAGGCTATGAGATCCCTCACAGAACTTTATCCTCCTTAAAATATCATATGAACACTTTTGACATTTTGTGACCCCAAGTGACCTTTGACCTCCACTAAAATGATAGGGATTATCTAATTAATATAAGCAATCCTCATGCTAAGTATGAGATCCCTCACTATTATCTATCTTAAGATATTGTGTTTATAAGTTTTTGACCTTTCAGCCGCTTGTGAACCCAAATGACCTTTGACCTCCACCAACACCAAAAGGATGTACCTCCTCAACATGAACAATCTACATGTCAAGTGTTATATCCCTCACAATTATCCTTCTTGAGATATCTTGTTTGCAAAGTTTTCACCTTTTTACCTCTGGTGACCCCAAATTTATGACCTTTGGCCTCCACCAAAAACAGTAGGTATCATCTACTCAATATGGGCAATCCACATGCTTAGTTTGAGATCCTTCACAGTTATCCTTCTGGACATATCCTGTTTACAAGATTCTGACCTTTTGACCTCTGGTGGCCCCAGATGGATGACCTTTGACCTCCATCAAAAACAATAGGGATCATCTACTTAATATGGACAGTCCACGTGGTACGTATGAGAACCTTCACAACTATCCTTCTGGAGATACCCTGTTTACAAGCAATTTCCAAGGTATTTACCATTTGACTTCTGGCGACCCCAAATGACCTCTGAACTCCACCAAAAAGAATAGGGATCATCTGCTCAATATGGACAGTCCACGTGCTAAATCTAATATCCCTCACAGTTACCCTTCCGGAGGTACCGTGTTTACAGAGTTTTAGCTTTTTGACCTTTTGTGACCCCAAATGACCTTTGACCTCTACTAAAAACAATAGGGATCATCTACTTAATAGGCCTTATGCACTGATGTCACACTGACATCATTTTGGAGGAAAACAATTAAGCACATGTGCCTGAACGTGTAGGTTTCACACTCACGTGTAGTAGACTTATGCCCGTATACGACTGGTTGACAAATCAACTGTTCGCATAAATTTGTTGATGTAACTTGAAATGATACACGCTTTTCCTCCAAACGAGGGAGCATGTGACATCGTGTGCATAAGTTCTGTATGGGCCATCTGCATGCTAAGTAAGAGATCCCTCACTGTTACTCTTCTTGAGATATTGTGTTTACAAGCAGGCATCACATACACACATACATACATACACCCTTACACACACACATATGACATCACCATTACATAGATTCCTTTTGCCTCTGGCAAATGGTTTTAATGCAAACCTTTCATCATAACCTCATTTGGCATAGTTTTGAGTACTATTTCATGGTATGGTTTGATGTACTGTAATGCAGGATTATTCATGTTTCACTTGATAAACAGTATAAAATGGTGGGTACAGTATATTTAGATAATAATATCACCTGGATTCTTATAGAGAGACCTGTATCTTCTATGTGTACTGTATACAGAATACTTAACCCTTACTCGAAATCCAGATATGAAATTCCATATATGGGGCAGATATGGATTTCATATCTGGTCCATATCTGCTGCAGATATGGGATTTATATCTGGGCCAGATAAGAAATTGGGCAGATATAACCCAGATCTATGCCATATATGGCCAGATAAAGTTTTATCTGGATTAAGTCTTTATATGGAACAGATAAAATTTTATCTGGACCAGATATGGTCCTTATATTGGCAGAATATATTTACATATATGGCCCATATCTGCACCAGATATGGAATTCATATCAGATCAGATAAAAAGTTAGGTAGATATAACACAGCCAGAACCAGATCTAAGCCATATATGGCCAGATAAAGTTCTATCTGGATCAAGCCTTTATATGGCACAGACAAAATTGTATTCGGACCATATCTGCTCTAGTTATGAATCATAGTTAGGACTTATAATCCACACTCCTCATGGAGACTTTGAACTTTTTTTTCCAAAAAAAACTTTGAACTTTGAACACCAGCAAACAATGTTTAAGTGCTCCACGAATTACAATTTAATGTAAGTATTGGGTTGAATTGACTTAAGTACATAAATTCAACTTATTTCATAACAGTGAACAGAAAAATCCCTTGAAATTTCCTATTTTATGTAATCACAGTGATATGGGCTTCTTATTTTAAACTTTATTACGTATTTGACTCTAAATTTTGTTTACTGCGTAGTGCATATTTTACTTTCAACTTCCTAAATCATGAAAAATGTAGGTTTAGATACAAGCTCCACCCAAATATGCAAATCATTTGCTTAAGTTCACTTAGTACACTGCAGTATTAACAAAAGTGTAGCCACTAAATAACTGCAATGTCTGGGAAGGTGATGCTGTATCCAAAACATGTCTTAGTTTGTAACAAGCATAATCCAAGAATCAAATCAAATAAACAATAAAACAAACTAACAAAATACTCATTTGCATATCTAGCATATCAAGTTATATCTGGCTTGATATGGCCATATAAAACTTTATTTACATATCTGGACAGACATTTCATCAAGTTTTATCTGGCTTGATATGGCCATATAAAACTTTATTTCCATATCTGGAATTGCATTGTATCAAGTTATATCTGGCTTGATATGGCCATATAAAACTTTATTTACATATCTGGACAGACATTTCATCAAGTTATATCTGGCTTGATATGGCCATATAAAACTTTATTTGCATATCTGGAATTGCATTGTATCAAGTTATATCTGGCTTGATATGGCCATATAAAACATTATTTGCATATCTGGAATTGCATTGTATCAAGTTATATATGGCTTGATATGGCCATATAAAACTTTATTTGCATATCTGGAATTGCATTGTATCAAGTTATATCTGGCTTGATATGGCCATATAAAACTGTATTTACATATCTGGACTGGCATTTCATCAAGTTATATCTGGCTTGATATGGCCATATAAAACTTTATTTGCATATCTGGAATTGCATTGCATCAAGTTATATCTGGCTTGATATGGCCATATAAAACTTGATATAATGTATCAAGGCATCTAAATCTGGCTGTATATCTGGCTTGATATGGCCATATAAAGACTGTATTTAGCCAGATATATCCAGATATCAATCCATATCTGGATTTGGAGTAAGGGAAGGCACTATATGTATACATAAATCGTTCCCAATCTAACTATTCCATAAATCCACCTCAAGCCCCTGTGGCCACACCACCAGGTAGCTATTTTGGCACGAGTAGTTAAAAATTTTGTGAAACTGTTGCCATGTATTACATTGTACATACCCAGTTTCAATCTGTTATGCAGAGCACCAAGCAGGAAGGCAACAGGTTCCATTTTCAAAGTCTTTGGTAGGGCCTCAACTAGGATTCAATCCCAGGTCTTCCATCTGAAAGGTGGATGGTCTAACCACTACTGCCAAACAGTCGGTATTTAGATGAGCATAATTTATTATTTTGAATATGAATTGAATTATATCAAAATGTCTTATATGATTTTTTTTCAGGTTATTTGTTGTGCAAAAACCTAACAAAGATTGAGTCATGGTGCCAATTCTCTTAACTCCAAAACTTAAAACAAAGTACACTGGATTTCTTACTAGAGGCAAGGTCACTACAGGGCATTCATCCAAGCAACCCATATGTCTTCACAAAAAGCAGTGAAGAAAATTTGGTGGTACATAAAGTGTTGTGTAAAGTTACAGTACTGCATAACTGGAGAATCCATGCTTTTTTCTGAGAATGCAGGTGGACAAATACATCGCAACTGCCCGTCAGATAATTGCTATGAAAAACAATGAGCTGGATTGGCTTAAATCTCCTACTGTACATGTAGATTCCAGTGGAGATGTCTACATTATTCAAACATCAGCAATGGAAATGGCAAGGGTTGTTAACCAGTTTTGTGAAATAGATGGTGAGAAAATGGACAGCAATACTAACAAAACCTTGGAGCCAAATTCATCAGGTAAACTTGTGATTTTATTTTTTAGCTCAACAAGTTGAACTATTGTCAGGGCAATGCGTCTGTCTGTCTGTCCGTCAACATTTGTTAAAAGGCTGCTGTCTGCAGGTTCTTTGATTGTTACTTGTCAAAGTTGGTAAGTTTATAACACATATCAAGGGCTTGATAAATGTGTTAGCAGGAAGTAGGTCAAAGGTCATTTGGGGTTGTGAGAGGTCAAAGATTGAAATCATGCAAAAGCCTTCAACTCCTTGTGGTTATTTTGGAATCATCAAATTTGAGAGGAGTGTTCAATAAATGATGGATCATCAGAGTTGTACTTTTGAAGTAGGTCAAAGGTCATTTGGGGTCATACAGGGGTCAAGCAGTGGAATCTCACAAAAGCCTTCAATTCCAGGTTATATCCAAATCTTATCAAAGTTGGCCAGAGGGTTCAGTAGATGGTGGGTCATCAAAGTTGTACATTTGAAATCGGTCAAAGGTCATTTGGGGTCAAAGAGAGGTTAAACAGTGAAATCTCACATAGGCCTTTAACTCCTATGGGTTATATCCAGATCTTATCAGAGCTGGCCACAGTATTCAGTAGGTGAAAGGTCATCAAAGCTGTACTTTTGAATCCAAGTCGGTCAAAGGTCATTTGGGGTCAGAGAGGTTAAACAGTGAAATCTCACAAAGGCCTTTACCTCCTATGGGTTGTATTTAAACCTTATCAAAGTTGACCAGAGTGTTCAGTAGGTGATGGTTCAGCAAGGTTGTACTTTTGAAGCAGATCAAAAGTCATTCAGGGTCATAGACAGGTCAAACAGTGAAATCACTCAAAACCCTTCAACTCATACACTACGTTATATCCAAGTCTTATCAAAGTTGACCAGAGAGTTCAATAGATGATGGGTCATCAAATTTGTACTTTTGAAGTAGGTCAAAGGTCATAATTTGGCGGTCATACTGAGTTCAAACACTTGAATCACGCAAAAGCCGAGGGGTATCCAAATATTATCAAAGTTGGCCAGAGTGTTCAGTGGCTGATGGGTCATAAAAAGCTGTACTTTTGAAGAAGGTCAAAGGCCATTTGGTCAAAGAGAGATCATTAAACATTGGAGTCACGCAAAAGCCCTCAACTCCTAGGGGTTATCTTATCAGAGTTGGCCAGAGTGTTCAGTAGATGGTGGTTCACCATAGTTGCACTTTAAAAGAAGGCCAAAGGTCATTTGGGGTCATAAAATGGTTGAACAATGGAATCATGTAATAGCCTTCAACTTCTAGGAGTTGTGCCTAAATCTTATCAAAGTTGGCAAGAGCTTCTAGTAGATGATAGGCCATCAAAGGTGTACTTTTGAATAAGGTCAAGTCATTCAGGGTCAAAGAGAGGTCAAACAGTAGAATCAAGAAGAAGCCTTAAAATCTAGGGGTTGTGTGGGAATCTTATCAAAGTTGGTCAGAGTGTTCAATAGATGATGGGTTATCGTAGGTATACTTTGTGTTGATGTAAAATGCCATTTGAGGTCACAAAGGGTCAGATGGTGGAATCCATTCCAGTGCTTTTCCATAAGTTTTGGGTTTGTATGATATTTATTGCCATAAGAATCATTTTTTGATAGGCCTGACAAATTGGGGTATGAGTACTATGCAACAGAATTACCTACAGTATTGTGCCCACAAACATTTAAAAAAATCGCCACAAGCTGGGCAGCTATGATATATACTGTATATATGCCACTACTGTGACCATTTACTACATACCTCTATAGCACTGAAGGTGCTTGATCATGACTGTCCATGACTCCTTGGTTTGAATCCCTAATGAAACTACATAACAGTAACTCTGTGTGATGGAATTCATTTTTGAGCTGCAGCATCATTGATGCTCTTGTTTGTTTTATATGCACAGTAGGTAGTGTATGCATTGCATCCCATGTACAGTATTCCTTACAAATTGCCTGGAGACTATGCATAGAGCAATACTATGTATAGAAATACCCTCAATAACAGTTACTTATGTTTTAGTCCTGAAACCAGTTTTGTTCCAAACAGCTGTGCATGAGTATTGTGAGTGTACCTTAAGTCTAAAATGTGAAAACGTTCACAAAGTTTGAAAAATTAATTGCAATGATCCATCTCTTATCTTCATAGAACATTTGTGACAGTGACAGTGAAACAATTTATTTCCACCAACTTGATGTCAATCAAAGAGCAGTCACCAGTTGGGTATTTAAGTTTTCCACAGCCAAAAATGCATTTGGGGTGATAAGTAAGGAGTATCAAACAAAACACTGACGGCACCATGACTTATCCCTGTTGTGAAAAACATAAAACCTTTCTCAAAAAACGATAAAAAATGTTTAACTTCTAAAGTTGAATGCACACTGTGTCAACAGTATGGAGTCATGCCAGTCAACCAACTTTTGGCTGTACAACAGTATACAACCAGTATTGTGGCTTCAAGGGTTAAACACTCAGCTGTGCACTGTGTCAATGTCCTCCCTTAATTAAATTTCTTGGATAAAGTGGTGCAAAAGGTTCAACTCCAAACCATAGTATTTCAAAGGGCTATAGCATCCCAATCATCTAGAAATAGTTCTAAATTACACAACTTGTGACTGTACTTTGATTGACATTCACTTAGACAGATTCTCCACTTTGATTGTTAAATGATGACTTGCCAGTCAGTTGTGTTTTCAATTATAAGCTCACACACAGTTGTGTGTCAATATGACCTTGAGCAATTTCACCCCAGTGTAGGCTGCTGCAGCTCTGTTTTGGAGGTGTACTAGACAGGTGTGTTTTGTTAAAAATTTGAGGAGGGGCTAAGAGTAAGCTTAGTAGGGAGAATTCTCACTCTCTGGGGTGAGATTATATAGCCTTTAAAGAAATAATTTCACATTGGGAAGGAACCACTGTTTGGCTTTCTGGTTATGACCACTTCAGCTGATCAACTTGCATTGTATAGAATATGTTCTTTGTACAGTATTGTGCAGCACTCAAAGGTTGTCATGGTTACATTAGATTTCACATTTCATCATGTTTTTTTTCTTTTTTTTTTTATTTCCAGCAGTACCTAATAACACAACAAATGCAGACAGGCAAGAAGGTGAACCTTCAGATTTGCAAAATAGTGCCGGTAGGTGTTTATCGTATTTGACGCATCATGTGGGTGACTTGGTTCTTATGCATATGTATAGTATATATGGCAGCAGTGCATTTAGAAGTTTGTAAATTTAATACTACATTTCACATATTAGTACATGTAAATGTGTCTACACCCTACAGGTACATGGCCAACACTTATTAAAGAGTGATGACAGTCACCACAAAGATTTCCTTACACCTGTTATGAACAAACATGGAAATCTTCTAGACAACTGACGCTATGCTGCTGCTACTGTCTCTAGATATTTTGACGTTGTACACACATGCATACTACTATGTGAGATGTAATGACCTACTTCCAGTCGCATTGTAGACGTATATTACATGCGTAAGAACCAAGTGACCCACCTGATATCTGTAAGTGAACATGCGTTGCCGTTGACCACAACACGTAGCCTGATTTCGGCTTCAAATTGCACCCTTTTGAAAGAGTTTGCCTGGGTAAGAGTATCATTTGCAGGTGTATCTTGTAAAAGAGAGTTAATGCACAAAGTTTGGTGAGAAAATATTGTCATTTGAGCCTGTGAGAGGTCCCTGGTTATTATGGACTGGGATGTGAAAAATTTGTACACAGTGCACAAGGGCTGTGATGGAGGAGTGTAACGGAAACACACAGCAATGTTCAGGGGCTAGTCTTCTCCGACCTGTATTAGAGTATACCAGCACTGTCTGGGACCCTCACCAGGTTTTTCTGCGTGACAAACTTCAGGGTATACAAAGAAGGTCAGGGTTCCAAGATTGGCCCTCTTAATAATGAACTTAACCTGGCCTTGTTACTGTAGCCGATCGACGGAGGCAAAGGAGGCTGATGCTTTTTTCTCAATGTGTTTTTTGGCGAATGAATGTCCTTATGGATGTGTAACCCTTACAAAGAAGAAAAAAAAGGATTTTTTTTTTGTTGCAACTCATTACAGCAAAATAGTTTCAGAACTCCTTGGATGATAGTGGGCGTGGGGGGGGGGGGGGGTGCTATCCCCTGGTGTGTGGTCCCTTGGGATGGTTTATGGTTAATAAACCTCGGCCAAAACTATGCAGCACTCTGAGCACTGTGAGGTGGTGTTCCTCTTTTTCATTTGTCAGATTTGGCAGCTCTGATAGTGTGCTAAGATGCTTTGCACAGTGATATTTTGCTTCAATTTTTCCAGTATTTTATGTACTTTTGGTACTATGCAGCATGTAAAGTTTTGTGAAGCTGAAGGACCTACTCCATTATACCACTTCGTTAGTTATATATTCATGTAATGAATTGATGAATTTGTGTTTGTCATTGCAGGTAAGGACACTGGCATGACAAGGTACAGAACACATTGGAAGGGTCATGGACCTCCCCAGCAGACTCATACAGTCAGCTGGAGAAAGTATAGAACATCCAGGAAGAGTACGCCGGGAACTGACAAGTGGAATTTTATCGTAGTTCTATCTGGTATGCATGCATGTGTATTCTGTGACATTATGGTTTGTGATATGACAGAACATCTACTTCAGTGTCATAAAGGTGAAAGGCAAGTTGAAGGAGCACTGACCAATTTACCCTTGACATTTGAGGCTCTTATCAGACAAGGAGATCATCGTCATAATGTAAAAGTTTTGCATAGACAACATGGGATCCTCCTTGTCCTCAAACTTTGCATAAATACCAAAAGTCCAGAAGATTATATGCCATGTCCTGACTGCCTGTCATACATCTTTTATGCAGAGTTTTTGAGCCATAGATGGGATTGCGAAGTATTGGCAGAGAAAGGAATTGGGTGTAACAAAAGGAAGGCAGACCCGGATGAAGCACCACAGTCTAAAAAAGTCAGGCGCACTCTCTCTGCCGTTGAAGTTTCCAACATTGTCAAAACTAATGCTTTGAGAAATCTTGTCATTTTAATGCTCAGTGATGCAGTTGCAATGTTACCCGAGTCAAGTCGCAGGATTACATCTTATGAAGGTAGTATGATTGCTGCAGAGAGGAGGAACAAACTTACACAAGCCAGGAGTGAGGTGGAAGAGATTGTGAGACTTGTAGGAAATTTGAAAAAAAGTTACTCTACATGTCTTACAGAAGCATTGGACCCTACCAAGTTTCATATCGTGTTCAAGTTAATGAATTGGTTGTATGAGCATTCAAGGCAGGAAGACACCTTACAATCAGGTGTCTCCCTGAAGCAAAGATTAGTCTCAGAACTTGGTCATTGTCTGAAAGCCTGTGCATCTCAGATAAAAGATAAAGTTGAAGCTAGAGAAAAACAAAATGCACTCTTATGCCGAGTGGAGAAATACTTATCTCTATTTGACTCTATGACAGGTGACATACCAGTACAGGTTTCAACCCAACAAATTGTATGTGACAAATCCGTACGAGCCACACCCGAGCAAATAGTTTGTGACAAATCGGTTGGGGCTTCAGCTCTACAATCTGTACGTGACATATCGGTAGAGGCTTCACCCCAAAAACTTGCATGTGACGAATCAGTACAGGCTTCACCTCAACAAATTGCTGCTCCAGTCCAGCCAGAATTGAATTTGCACAAAACACCAGAGTTTCCTGAAATTTTGTTGCTTACTAAGGATGTTCTGCAACTTGAAAAGTATTTGAAGTTGCAAATGGAGGAGGGATTATTAAAACTCACAAGCAAGCCAACCATATGCCAATATATTTCTTTTCTAGAGATCACTGCAGCCAAACTTGTTCTATTCAATAAACCTAGGGCAAAAGAAGTAGTTATGTTGACAGTTGCATCGTATAAAGATGCATCAGACAAGTTGCATCCAGCTCATGAAATTTTGGGATGTCTGTCAAGTACTGAAAGGAAGCTCTGTGAAAGGTATGTTCATTTGGAAGAGCTAGAGATGCTTGAAAGATATTGATGAATACTGCCCTCAGTTGCTCAAACTGCAGAGGGCATAAAAGTGTGTGGCCATTTTGTACGAGGAGGCAGATGAGATTGGAGTGCATTCATCATTCTTAGGGTACAGTTTAGTGTAATTTTCTTGGGAGGAGGGGATGGGATGTGTGTTTATATTTTCTTAGGTCAAACATTCAAGCAAAAAGGGTTGTCCTCAGGGTGCAGATTTCATCTTTCTTTTGAGAAGGCCTTTTTTCAACGTTTAAACTATCGAGACAAATAATCACCCTAAACACTAAAAGAGGCTATTTTGGGGGTCAGCAGGGCTTTTTTTTTTGATTCCCTGCCATAGGCAGCAGGAATCAGTGTGATGGTGATGGTGATCGTGATGATGATGTATGGGTGTGTTTGTAAACACAATTTACAGTACTGTATCTGAAGAATGGTAATTCTGAGGGGTCTCATATGTATGATGTGATTGGCCAATATTTAGAAGATGACCCTTATCATTTTTGGTTGAGATCAAAGGTCAGAGAAGTCAAGTGGTCAGAACTAGTGTTTGCACGGGTAGTAAAAGTGCTACCCGGGTAGACAAAATAATTTTAGAGCGGGTACCCGGGTACCCGAAAACCGCAGAAACAAAAAGTTTATAAACAACTCACAATACTGTTGTACTACATGTATTGTTCGGAGGAGGTATCGTGTCGCTCAAATGGGGATAATTAATTAGTGCAATAAAAGCAAAGGATAAAAAAGATTGTATAAATTGATTAGCAGTAACTGCTTATCAAAATCTGAATTGACTAGCGATTACTTCATCTTGGTTAGCAGTATAAATAACGATGACCAAAATAAAGCAACATTTCGTAACTGGACACATACTCCATGACACTTGCCCAATATTTACACCTGTATCAGAGTGGTAGTGGCCACAAGTTCAAGAAGACTAAAAATCATCATAACAAAATCGTGTCGTTTCAAATAGAAAATTAAGAATGGAAGAAACGTGATAAAAACAACTAGGTAAGAAAATCACTATTTCTTAAGGCCTTTATCCTCTTACTGTACTGAATTTGGGGGCATTTTTCGAATCAAAAAGCAAGCTTTTAGACTATACCAATTTAAAAAATATCAACCAATCAGAGCCTTCAGAAGTTACTGTAAGTATTCTCTTGCACGTCCAATTTTACAGGAAGTAATGACGTCACTTTTATGATGTTTCCTACTACTAGTGTACGCACTATCAAGGAACGCTTTCTACGTTCGTACGTAGCTATCCATGTGTTGACATCCGGGCACCTTACCTAATTAGCTTGTTTTTACGAATGCTATTATTTTGGTGCAAGCCAATGTTAGATCCAATAGCATGGTTAACTTCGAAATCTACGTAGATACTTTACACACGGTGGCAAGGTATTGATTTGCACATCATCAGAGATGCATTTAACCATTAATCGAGGTTTTTTCCCTTTTGGCAAACACGAGGGGGAATTCCGTATTGAACTGAATGCACAACATATTGCGTAGTACATAGCTAGCCTATGTACCGTACATGCACGGCTCAGTTTTAGTAGCATGCCGAACGTAATGCCACCTTGCAATGGGGAGGTAGGCATGGTCAGCTAGCTCAGGGTTCAGGGTTTTGTCTACTACATAAAACTGACCTCGCAGTGTCAGGCCCGGTATTGCAGCATTCGCCGTACCGGATAAAACACTAACATATATGTGCGATGTACACTTCATCCCAGCCGTGTGTATTATGTAGCCAAACATGACATGTGCACCGCTCAGTATTTAATTGTTTATAACTTTTCTAGCTATGTGTTGTTGTCAGGCGGAAAAGAGCAGAAGCTGATCTTCTGGCTTCGGCTTCAAACAATACGACAATTGTTATACACGGCGTCATTGGGGATAGTTGAAACTCGAACATGGCTTGACAAAATAATGATTCGCATCTTCCGCGAGGCCAAATTGAAAAAGATTCGCAAGTAAGCAACTAAGTCATTCTTGGGTAGCAAATTGCGATGCGAACCCGGTTATTTTGTCCCCTGAAAAGCGCAAAATGTGAGCATGAGAAGAAGAAACTTAAGACGGATTGTGAGTGAATGTAATAAGCATTGCTACAGGATTATAGCATGAAATATCCAAAGTATTTTTAATGTGCTATTTTTCTGGAACCGGGTAGAGGACACGAAACCCGGGTAGTAATATGACGGGCGGGTACCCGGGTTTTCGGGTAACCCGTGCAAACACTAGTCAGAACCTTGTAAACATGGTATCTTGAGCATAACCTTGAGGATCTCATACATAGTAAGTAGATGGCCCATGTGTAGTGGATGATATCTATCATTTTGGTGGAGGTCAAAGGTCATTATCGGTCACAAGAGGTCAAATGGTCAAAACCGTGTAAGTATAATATCTCAATAAGCATAACCTTCAAGGATCTCACAGTTTGCCAATATTCAGTATATGATCCCTATTATTTTTTGGTCTTTTGAGGTTATGAGTGGTCAAAATAGTATAACCTGTAAACATGATATCTCAAGAAGGGAAAGTATAAGGGATCTTATGCAGTAGTTACTGTATGTATGATGTGAATGGGCCATACAGTATAGATCATTGTCCCTATCATTTTTGGTGGTTGTCAACAGTCATTTCTGGTTGTTCCAAACTGTGAAAACATTGTAAACATGATATCTCAAGAAGGGACACATGTTTTAATAATATTATCACAGTTACTGTTAAGTGCCCCATATGAAGTGCAGTAGATGATCTTTTGAAGTTTTAGTTCAGGCCAAAAGTCATTTAAGGTGAGTAAAATGAAACTGAGAACATTGTTAACATATACTGTAATCTCATGGAAGAAACTTGTATGAATTTCATTCACGGCATTTAGGTGCCCCTTATTGATTTCATAACCACCGGTGTCTTCGTTGTAGGTAAAAGGCTCACTTGAGGTCCCCAGTGGTCAAACTGTGAAAACCTGGTACAATATCTCATAAAGGAAACCATGTATTACCCACATACTTTGCATACAGATTACTATGCTGGGTGATATTATCTGTATCCTTTATGATGGTGGTGTTGAGGTCACCAGACATAATCTGTGAAAGGCTCTTAAACATGATTTGTCAAATATATATGAAATATGTTTGGATCTTGTATCTGGCATGTGATGCCCCAAATTCAATACAAGAAACTGATGTACGACCATTTTAACATGCATCAAACTGTTTGATCATTACCCATGGAATTCTAACTTCTAAATTTAAGCACTGTAAATTTACAATGAAACTGTGTCAACTTGAAGCCACAGTACTAAAATTATATCCACATGGCAAGGAATCACTAAGCCATTTGGCTTTCTCATTTAAACATACAGTATTATCATCACTAATATTGATAGAAAAAAGGGTCATTAGCTATTGACCAACAAGTTGAGCTTTTGTCATGTCAGTGTGTCTGTTGGTCTGTCTCTCTGCCTGTCCTTCAACAATGGTTTTAATGCTGCTGTCTGCAGGTTCTGCCATTTCTGGTTAGACTTGCAAAAGAGAACATACATTAAAGGCTTAGAAATTATGGTAACAGGGAGTAGGTCAAAGGTTATCTGGGGTCAAAGAAAGGTCGCACAGTCAAATCACACATACACTGTAAATAAGCCAGTTCCATGGGGTTGTGTCCGAATCTTATCAGCCTTGACAGGAATGTTCAGTAGATTATGGGTCATCAAATTTGTACTTTTGAAGTAGGTCAAAGGTCATTTGGGGGTCAAATAGATGTCAAAGGAGGTCAAACAGTGAAATCACTCAAAGCCCTCAACTGCTGGGTATTGCATCTGAATCTTATTAAATTTGGCTGGAGTTTTTAGTACATGATGAGCCGTCAAAGGTGTACTGTACAACTTTAGAGTATAAAAGTCAGGGTCATACAGTAGAGATGTTACGTAAATAGTGGAATCCTTCAATTGTGAGGGCTGGTGTCCTAATCTTATCAAATTTGGCCAGTGTTCAGTAGATGATGGGTAATCAGAGTGTACTTTTGAAGCAGGCCAAAAGTCATTTGGGGGTCAAAGAGAGGTCAAATAGTAAAATCACAAAAGCCTTAAACTCCAAGGGTTTGTGCCTGAATTCTATCAAATTTGGCCAGAATGTTCAGTAGATGGTGGGTATAAATCAGAGCTCTATTTTTAAAGTAGGTCAGACATCTTTTGTGGTTAAAGAGAGGTCAAACAGTGAATTCACACAAAAGCAATTAACTCGTAGGGGTTGGGTTTGAATCTTATCAAATGTGTTCAGAATGTTCAATAGATGATGGGTCGTCAAAGGTGTACTTTAAATATGATCAATGGTCATTTGGGGTCTTAAAAAGGTCAAACAGTGGAATCACTCAAAAGCCTTCACCTACCAAGGGTTTTGTCTGTGTTTTCAGTGCTGTTGATGATGGGTCACCACATCAAATTCTCAGTTGTTTTCTTGTTTGGGGTTTTTTGATTCCTTGAAGTAGTCAAAGGAATCTATGCGATGATGATGTTGTGTGTGTGTGTGTGTGTGTGTGTGTGTGTGTATGTGACACTTTGCTTGTAAACACTCCATCTCAAGAAGGATAAATGTAAAGGATCTTATTATTACCATGTGGATTGCCCATATTGAGTAGATGATCCCTATTGTTTTTGGTGGAGGTCAAAGGTCACTTGGGGGTCACCAGAGGTCAAAAGGTCAAAACATTGTAAACACAATATCTCAAGAAGGGTAACTCTGAGGGATCTTATGCGTAGCATGTTAATTGCCCATGCTGAGGAGATGATTCTTATAGTTTTTGGTGAAGGTCATAGGTCATTTAGGGGTCACAAAAGGTCAGACAGTCAAAACCTTATAAACACAATCTCCTGGAGGGTAGCTGTGAGGAATCGTATACTTAGCATGTGGATGGCCTATATTGAGTAGATGATCCCTATATTTTTTGATGGAGGTCAAAGGTCATTTGGGGTCACCAGACGTCAAAAGGTCAAAACATTGTAAACACTATATCTCAAGAAGTGTATCTGTGAGGGATCTCATATTAGCATGTGGATTGCACATATTGAATAGATGATCCTTATAGTTTTTGGTGGTCAAAATTCATTTGGGGGTCATAAAAGGTCAGAAAGTCAAAACCTTGTAAATGCAATATTTCCTGAAGGGTAACAGTGAGGAATCTCATACTAAGCATGTGGATGGCCCATATTTAGTAGATGATCCCTATAGTTTTTGGTGGAGGTCAAAGGTCATTTGGTAGTTACCAGAGGTCAAAAGTTCAGAACCATGTAAACACAGTATCTCAAGAAGGTTATCTGTGAGGGATCTTATACTTAGCATGTGGATTGCCCATATTGAGTAGATGATCCTTAATTTTTGGTGGAGGTCAAAGGTCATTTGGGGTCACCAGAGGTCAAAAGCTCAGAACTTTGTAAACACTATATCTCCAGAAGGGTAAGTGTGAGAGATCTCATACTTATCATGTTAATTACCCATATGAGGAAGATGATCCTTGTCCTTTTTGGTGGAGGTCAAAGGTCATTTGGGGTCACCATAGGTCAAAGATCAAACCCTTGTAAACATATCTCAAGATGGGTACTGTAACTGTGAGGGATCTTATTCTTAGAGTGCAGATGGCCCATATTGAGTCGATGCTTCCTATTGTTTATGGTGGAGGTCAAAGGTCATTTGGGATCACCAGAGGTGAAAAGTTCAAAATCTTGTAAACTTGGTATCTTCAGAAGGGTAACTGTGAGGAATCTCATATTAGCATGTGGATTGCCCATATTGAGTAGATGATCCCTATTCTTTTTGGTGGAGTCCCTATTATTTTTGGTAGAGTCAAAGGCCATTTGGTCACCAGAGGCCAAAAGGTCAAAACCTTGTAAACACTATATCTCAAGAACAATCACTGTTAGGGATCTCACACATGATTTGTGGATTGTTCGAGTTGAGGAGGTACTTCCTATTGGTTTTGATGGAGGTCAAAGGTCATTTGGGGTCACAAGAGTTGAAAAGGTCAAAATCTTGTAGACACAATATCTCCAGAAGGATAATTGTGAGGAATCTCATACCTAGTGTATGGATTGCTAATATTGAGAAAATGATCCCTGTTTTTTCGTGGAGGTCAAGCAAAGGTCATTTGGGGTCACAAAAGGTCAAACCTTTTAAACATGATATTTTAAGGAGGATAACTGTGAGGGATCTCATACTTGGCTTGTTGATTGTTCATATACATGTATTGTTCATATTTAGCATGTAGATGGCTATGTAGGGTAGGTGATCCCAATTGTTTTAAGTGGAGGTGAAAGGTCATTTTGGGTCATAAGATTTCAAAAGGTCAAAACCTTATTAACATGATATCTCAAGTACAGTAGAATAACTGTGAGGGATCTCGTGCTTGTCATGTAGGTGATTCATGTTTGTTACAATATATCCATATGGCAAGGAATCACTAAGCCTTTTGGCTTTCTTGTTTCCTTTTAAAGGTTAGTTGTGATGCAAGTACCTAACAAAGAAGGAGTCATGGTGCCAATTCTTGTAACTCCAAAAGTTAAAACTGCTCTAGACTCCTTACTGAAGATGAGATCATTACTGAGCATTCATCCAGTTAATCCTTACTTGTTTGCAAAGAACAGGAACGAATATTTGAATGTCTGTGAGGTGTTGTACACAGCAACTGCAAATGCCCAACTACAAACTCCACAGCTTGTCATGAGTGTGTATATGGACAATTTTATTGCCACTATCTGCCAGATATGTGCCATGAATGGTAGTGAGCTGGTCTGGCTTAAATCACATGTTGCACACCTTACTACATGTGGGAAAGATGTCGGCGATATTATGTCACCGTCCTTTAATATGGCCACAGTTGTGGAACTTCTTTGTAAGAAGGATTGGAGGAAAACACCAGACCCACAGATAGCAGGTTTGTAGTGTCATTTATCTCTTCTGCCTTCCTAATATTCACCACATTATGCAACCTGGTTATAAGTTCACGAGTAACAAAAGAAACTGGTTTATTTTTATCAACAGGGTGAAATGGGGGTGGGCTAGTACTTTATGTGCTTGGTACATAGACCATCTGCATTGATGCCACAGGACATCATTTTAAAGGGAAAAAAATGAAGCTTGTTAGATAACATATGACTTTGGTACAATATACAGTATTGTATGCAGGGTTTTAGAGAGTGTGAGGTGGTACATTAAGCACTCTTCTGCTTAGAGATTCAGATCCTATTTTTGGAACCATGAACTCTGTATCCATTACCTAATCCAATTAAACTTGGTCCCTGCCTACATAGTTAAGTGATTCCTGGTGACATCTCAGCCCTTCTTTAAGTAAATAAGACTTCCTGTGCACACTATACGCAAAAGATTTAATTGTGCTATGAGTGGACATGTCACCAGCTAATACTGTTGTGTAATCAACTGGACAAATTTTCTCACTGGCCAGGGATTAAGTGCTATTCTAGAAGTGATAGTGATTTCTCACAACAAAGAAAGGAGCAGATGAGTACGATTTTATTACACCCGACCTCCCCTTTGTGAGGTGTGGTCAGAGTGTTCTGATTTCTAAGCAGGCCAAGTTCTAACTTATTAGTTCTTAGGGCCGCTAACATGGTGCCAGCTTTGTCACCACCAATAAGGGAGAATTATCAATACTTCTATAGCCCGTACAGAACAGGTGGCAATTATAGCAAATTTCTGTGAGGTGGTGGCCAAAAATTGTGAGGTGGCTGCTCAAACATTAGCTGTCTGCATTTGTTGACTAGTGTAAGTTGCAATAATACATGCTTACTTCTACTGAGGATGCAGTCTCTGTTCAGTGACATCATATGCATCAGGTTGATTGGATGTTCTAGCACACTTTATAAATTTAGAAACAACATTTACTTGTACAGTTTCTCAGCTTGCTATGATGTGTAAGCACATGGTAAAAGATGTATCCGAAGTTCACTTGGTAAAAGATGTATCCTTAGTGCACTTGGTAAAAGATGTATCCTTAGTGCACTTGGTAAGAGATGTATCCTTAGTGCACTTGGTAAAAGATGTATCCTAAGTGCACTTGGTAAAAGATGTATCCTAAGTGCACTTGGTAACAGATCTATCCTTAGTGCACTTGGTAAAAGATGTATCCGAAGTGCACTTGGTAAAAGATGTATCCGAAGTGCACTTGGTAAAAGATGTATCCGAAGTGCACTTGGTAAATATGGTTTGTATTGTGGTTGAAATTGTGAGATTGCTCATTGTCAGACCTGCATTTCTGTGTGTCAGGCATACAGGTATTGGACTTGCTACCAGTACAGTTGACATTTCCAGAAACTAAATTTATCTTAAATTGCTGTGATGTGTGAGCACTCAGTGTAAGATGTACCCTACAAATATTTACTTTCTAAATACACTGTACTCAGTAATACACTGAAGAAGATACAGTTTGTATGTGGTTGAATCTGAAATTACAGGTTGTCTGATCTGCATTATCTTGAAGACATTGGAGTGAAATACATTGTTATGTATTTTATTATTTTTTTCTCCTTAAGGTAGGAAGATTATGAGATAGAGTTTGGTGTGTGTCGTTTTTGTCAATGGCATTTACTGTTGCTACCAAAGCTCTATCCCATGATCCTTTGTAATTGCTGTTTGGAAAAGGGTCTGCATGATAGGGGTCATGCATTCAATATTACAGTACTATACATTCAAGAGCTTATTTCTCTGCTGTTATATATTTGTTCCTAATACATATATGTGCACCATGCATACAGTGGGGCAAAGGTTAAAATGTGTCAATTATTTTGCCATGTTTTGTTTAGAGGTCGTTTTGTTACAGCAGCTGACCCAACAATGCTGCAGGCATTCATTTTTGCTCTATACATTGCAGTAGCAGGATAATTTCAGCATTATAAATCCTGCTACTATAATGTGCATAGCAACATAACATGACTTGCAGCTGCTGCAGCTTAGCTGAGGCAGCTGCAGGCACAGGTATTGTCATGGGAGGATGATTCCATGCCTTAACAGGTACACTTAATTTTCATCTCATTAATATCTTTTGCAGATGCATCAAGCAGTACTGGAGATGAGCAGAAACCTCAAAGCACAGATACCTCAGATTTAAGGAGTACTGTCAGCACTGTGGGTGTGTCATATTGTGGTAATTTCTGTACTTTGTAAGAGTGTGTGAATATGTTCTCAGTTTCTTGACATCTTGCCTGTCAGCATTAGTAGAAACAAAACCTGTGAAACCTGCAAAGTATTGTGTCATGTTATACTGTAGTGCATGCATTGAATAAATGACACTGTGAAGTATGGTACATATTCCACTGCATGACACAACAATGATCTGTTGTATTCCATTGTCCATTCCAAAATAGAAGTCTTTCATGTGTTATTCATGGTTACACTGTAACCGATCTGTTAAAATTGTGTTGAAGTTAGCTTTTCTGTGAATATGATAAAACCTAAACTGGCATAGGACACTTGCTGTACGTGTTTGATATTGCATTTGTGTTGAGCACTGCTATATGTGTTGTGTTCAAGAGCTATACTGCTGTGTGTTGTGCTGTAGTGTGTTACAATATCATGGCTTTCATTATTAACAAGTGTCTTGTCTTCACCCTAATTTTGTAACATTTTGTGAGCTAGAAATTCTGTGAATGTTGTATGGTGATAACAGTATGGCATACTGTAGCAGAGTGGGCTGTGACAGTGTGTCATGCATGTTGTAGTATATGGCATCCGGGGACTATTTTTGGTTCCGACGTCTCTGTTCTGACAGACCAACATCAGTATTCTGACAAATCTATACACTGAGGTCAGTGTTAGGATAAGGGTTAGGTTAGGGTGAGAGTATTACAGTTACAAGCCTATGTTGTGACACGGTTAACTCAAAGACTTGGCATCCTAAGCTAACCCAAACCTATCCGCCCTAACACTGACCTCAATGTAAACATGTCAGAGTGCATGCAGAGATGCCAGAACAAATAAGTGTAAACATGGCAGTGCACTATCAAGATGTGCGTTGTAGCATTTTGTTGTACTGTTTATGGACATCGTGCTATGGTGTATTGGACTGGTACAGTACTGTGTGCTGTAATTAGTAGGGGTGTTCAGTATTGCGTTATCTGATTATTTGCAGATACCTCCAACATAGCGGAATGTGCAGATGAACCTGTAGAAGAGAAATATGCAGACATCTTGAGAAGGACAAGTAAGTATATTTTATTTATTGGTACCTTCATCCCTGTCTTTTATGAGGCCTTTTTTTACCAACCTCATTGAAAGAAAATGTGATTGTTATTTGACTTTAAAGAAAATGAAAGACTTGATACCAACCTTTATACGTAAATCTATGTCGTATGCAAAGAACCCTGTATAGTGGCTATGGCATGATCAGAACATTTGAAACAAAATTTCAATTTAGTAGATTTACTGACTCAACACAGGTGAAAAAAATTCTAGTATGAAATTTGTTAATTCATTTTATTTAAGTAGCTACAAGTCTGGTCTGTACATATGTAGGTATTAGTACTAGCTGTACTATATGCAACTGTAAGTATAGCCTCAAAGTGTTGGTTTTATTAAACACCATTGTATTATCAGGCATAAAGTATAAAGTCTTATGAAGAAAAAGAAATTTTTTTCCAGTCTGTCAACTCAGATACAGGGTGGAAAAGATTTATAAGAAGGGAATGAGTATTTTGCTCTTTAGCTTTTGCAATTTAAGTATAGGTTTTTTCACAAAATTTGGTCCAGAAAATTCTTGTTGTAAGAAAAAACTCTTAGAATCATGAAATTTTCAGGAAATTTTAGGAATCCAGGGAAATAACAGAGAGTTTTGCAATTTGTAAAATTTTGAGAGATCTCAAACTTGACATGTGGATTGTTTGTGTTGAGGAGATACTTCCTAGTGATTTTGGTAGGGTCAAAGGTCATTTGGGGTCACAAGAGGTCAGAAGGTCAGAACTTTGTAAACACAAAATCTCAAGAAGAATAACTGTGAGTGGGAATCTCATACTTGGCATGTGGATTGCTAATATTAAGTAGATGATCCTTATCACTTTTTGTGGAGGTCAAAGGTCATTTGGGGTCACAAAAGGTCAAAACCTTGTAAACATATTTTAAGGAGGATGACTGTGAGAAACCTCATACTTGGGCTGTGGATTGTTCATATATTGTTCATATTCAGTATGTAGATGGCCATATAGGGTAGGTGTTTTAAGTGGAGGTGAAAGGTCTTTTGGGGTCATAAGATTTCAAAGGTCAAAACCTTATTAACATGATATCTCAAGTAGAATTACTGTGAGGGATCTCATGCTTGTCATGTGGGTGATTCATGTTTGTTACAATATATCCATATGGCAAGGAATCACAAAGCCTTTTGGCTTTCTGGTAAAATCTTTTTTTCTGTAGATATGCCACAGCAACAGCCATGGTTTGTTAGTGTTACAATAGCAGTACTGAATTTATCCTACTGTTGTATTGTGTTTAGCACAAAAAACAGTAGAGGCATCTGCAGCTTAGCTGAGGCATCTGCCTGACTGAGCTAGGCAGCTGCAGTTTGGATAAGGCAGCTGCAGCCTGACTGAGGCAGCTGCAGCCTGACTGAGGCAGCTGCAGCTTGAGGTTTGGACATGGTGCCTTACTTTCCCACAAGAAACTATGAATCTATGTGAAAGTGTGAAGTATGTTATGCTGTATTGTTTAATATGAGATTTGTATGGTATGATCAAAGAAACTAAAACCCAGAAAATATTAATCTGCTGATAAACATGTATAGAATGCAACATTTAATATTGGTAACTGAAGGCAGCAGTACAGCAGAGTGAATGATTAAAAATTTGATTGTATTATTTTATACAGGTGCCCTGGAGCAGGTGGAAGAGGATGATTCAGTAATCAGGATTACTGTGGGTATGTGTATTTTAATTTTAAATGAAAAAATGTACCAGACTTTTATTTTTCTCTTTGTTTAACTAATTTAAAGTGTACCAAAAAGTCTAAAATTTCAAAAATTTATGTAACAAAACTTGAAAAATGCTTCCAAATGGTCCAACTCCATCTTCATAGGACATTCATGAGCTGAGATATAAAATGTGGGAGCTTATTTGCTCAATTTAAAATGGTAGATTCCGCAGTAATTTGTGATATCATTCTTGTACTACTCAAATTACCGCCTTTGTTTTTCTTTGTTTTTTTCAAAAGCCATTGTACCTTGTGCCTAAATGTGATTACTGTCTTACTGTTATAGGGTGATTTGCTATATAAGCCCTCTGTGTACAACATGCTATGCAAGGGAACAGTAAATGTTTCAAGGTCACATTAACATCATAATTTCAAAAGGAAACAAAAGCAGGTAATGTGAGTTGTACAAGAAGAGCATCACAAATTATTGTGCAGTCGGCTATTTCAAATTAAGTGCATAAATTTCAACATTTTATATCTCAGCAACGGAGTAAGTTATGAAAATGGGAGTTGGATGAATAGAATTCATTTTCCAACATCTAAAATATATATTCTTGTAATTCTAGACTTTAGGTCCACTTTAAGGACAGTTGGCAGCAGCCTTTATTACAGATGTCCATCAGTCACTCAAAAAGTCCAGAAAATAACATGAATGTTAGGGTGGTTCAAACAGTATACTTCCCTTGATGAATACAAAAAAATAAACTATAGTTAACATTCTTAGTCACATAGCAATAGCACATTGTCAGTGCTTGAAGACTACTGTTAAGCAAAGTAAACAGTCTTTCATTTTATTACATTTCTGTACAGATGAGGTAGAGGAGCAGGAAGAAGATAAATCAGTGATGAAGATGAGTGTTGGTATGTACTGGTATATATGTATCTGTATAGGGATTTGATCATACTGAAGATGAGTGTTGGTATGTACTGGTATATATATGTATCTGTATAGGGATTTGATCATACTGAAGATGAGTGTTGTTATGTACTGGTATATATGTATCTGTGGAGGGATTTGATCATACTGAAGATGAGTGTTGGTATGTACTGGTATATATGTATCTGTATAGGGATTTGATCATACTGAAGATGAGTGTTGGTATATGTAATGGTATATATGTATTTGTATAGGGATTTGATCACACTGAAGATGAGTGTTGGTATGTACTGGTATATGTGTATCTGTATAGGGATTTGATCATACTGAAGATGAGTGTTGGTATGTACTGGCATATATGTATCTGTATAGGGATTTGATCATACTGAAGATGAGTGTTTGTATGTACTGGTATACATGTATCTGTATAGGGATTTGATCATACTGAAGATGAGTGTTGGTATGTACTGGTATATATGTATCCGTATAGGGTTTTGATCATACTGAAGATGAGTGTTGGTATGTGCTGGTATATATGTATCCGTATAGGGATTTGATCATACTGAAGATGAGTGTTGGTATGTACTGGTATGTATGTATCCGTATAGGGATTTGATCATACTGAAGATGAGTGTTGGTATGTGCTGGTATATATGTATCTGTATAGGGATTTGATCATACTGAAGATGAGTGTTGGTATGTACTGGTATATATGTATCCGTATAGGGTTTTGATCATACTGAAGATGAGTGTTGGTATGTACTGGTATATATATGTATCTGTATAGGGATTTGATCATACTGAAGATGAGTGTTGTTATGTACTGGTATATATGTATCTGTGGAGGGATTTGATCATACTGAAGATGAGTGTTGGTATGTACTGGTATATATGTATCTGTATAGGGATTTGATCATACTGAAGATGAGTGTTGGTATATGTAATGGTATATATGTATTTGTATAGGGATTTGATCACACTGAAGATGAGTGTTGGTATGTACTGGTATATATGTATCTGTATAGGGATTTGATCATACTGAAGATGAGTGTTGGTATGTACTGGCATATATGTATCTGTATAGGGATTTGATCATACTGAAGATGAGTGTTTGTATGTACTGGTATACATGTATCTGTATAGGGATTTGATCATACTGAAGATGAGTGTTGGTATGTACTGGTATATATGTATCCGTATAGGGTTTTGATCATACTGAAGATGAGTGTTGGTATGTACTGGTATATATGTATCCGTATAGGGATTTCATCATACTGAAGATGAGTGTTGGTATGTACTGGTATGTATGTATCCGTATAGGGATTTGATCATACTGAAGATGAGTGTTGGTATGTGCTGGTATATATGTATCCGTATAGGGATTTGATCATACTGAAGATGAGTGTTGGTATGTACTGGTATATATGTATCCGTATAGGGTTTTGATCATACTGAAGATGAGTGTTGGTATGTACTGGTATATATGTATCCGTATAGGGATTTGATCATACTGAAGATGAGTGTTGGTATGTACTGGTATGTATGTATCCGTATAGGGATTTGATCATACTGAAGATGAGTGTTGGTATGTACTGGTATATATGTATCTGTGGAGGGATTTGATCATACTGAAGATGAGTGTTGGTATATACTGGTATATATGTATCTGTATAGGGATTTGATCATACTGAAGATGAGTGTTGGTATATGTACTGGTATATATGTATCTGTATAGGGATTTGATCATACTGAAGATGAGTGTTGGTATATGTACTGGTATATATGTATTTGTATAGGGATTTGATCACACTGAAGATGAGTGTTGGTATGTACTGGTATATATGTATCTGTATAGGAATTTGATCATACTGAAGATGAGTGTTGGTATGTACTGGTATATATGTATCTGTATAGGGATTTGATCATACTAAAGATGAGTGTTTGTATGTACTGGTATACATGTATCTGTATAGGGATCTGATCATACTGAAGATGAGTGTTGGTATGTACTGGTATATATGTATCGGTATAGGGTTTTGATCATACTGAAGATGAGTGTTGGTATGTACTGGTATATATGTATCCGTATAGGGATTTGATCATACTGAAGATGAGTGTTGGTATGTACTGGTATGTATGTATCCGTATAGGGATTTGATCATACTGAAGAGTGTTGGTATGTGCTGGTATATATGTATCTGTATAGGGATTTGATCATACTGAAGATGAGTGTTGGTATGTACTGGTATATATGTATCCATATAGGGATTTGGTCATACTGAAGATGAGTGTTGGTATGTACTGGTATATATGTATCTGTATGGGGATTTGATCATACTGAAGATGAGTGTTGGTATGTGCTGGTATATATGTATCTGTATAGTGATTTGATCATACTGAAGATGAGTGTTGGTATGTACTGGTATATATGTATCCGTATAGGGATTTGATCATCCTGAAGATGAGTGTTGGTATGTACTGGTATATATGTATCTGTATAGGGATTTGATCATACTGAAGATGAGTGTTGGTATATGTACTGGTATATATGTATCCGTATAGGGATTTGATCATACTGAAGATGAGTGTTGGTATGTACTGGTATGTATGTATCCGTATAGGGATTTGATCATACTGAAGAGTGTTGGTATGTGCTGGTATATATGTATCTGTATAGGGATTTGATCATACTGAAGATGAGTGTTGGTATGTACTGGTATATATGTATCCATATAGGGATTTGATCATACTGAAGATGTGTTGGTATGTACTGGTAAATATGTATCTTTATAGGGATTTGATCATACTGAAGATGAGTGTTGGTATATGTACTGGTATATATGTATTTGTATAGGGATTTGATCACACTGAAGATGAGTGTTGGTATGTACTGGTATATATGTATCTGTATAGGGATTTGATCATACTGAAGATGAGTGTTGGTATGTGCTGGTATATATGTATCTGTATAGTGATTTGATCATACTGAAGATGAGTGTTGGTATGTACTGGTATATATGTATCCGTATAGGGATTTGATCATCCTGAAGATGAGTGTTGGTGTGTACTGGTATATATGTATCTGTATAGGGATTTGATCATACTGAAGATGAGTGTTGGTATATGTACTGGTATATATGTATCTGTATAGGGATATGATCATACTGAAGATGAGTGTTGGTATGTACTGGTACATATGTATCTGTATAGGAATTTGATCATACTGAAGATGACTGTTGGTATGTACTGGTATATATATATTTGATCTAACTAAAGATTAGTGTTGGTATGTACTGGTATATATGTATCTGTATAGGGATTTGATCATACTAAAGATGAGTGTTGGTTTGTACTGGTATATATGTATCTGTATAGGAATTTGATCATA
Source organism: Holothuria leucospilota (assembly GCA_029531755.1). Classification (NCBI taxonomy): domain Eukaryota; kingdom Metazoa; phylum Echinodermata; class Holothuroidea; order Aspidochirotida; family Holothuriidae; genus Holothuria; species Holothuria leucospilota. The sequence continues at coordinate 101,144,882 of CM055961.1, forward strand.
CTGAAGATGAGTGTTGGTATATGTACTGGTATATATATGTATCTGTATAGGGATTTGATCATACTAAAGATGAGTGTTGGTATGTACTGGTATATATGTATCTGTATAGGGATTTGATCATACTGAAGATGAGTGTTGGTATGTACTGGTATATATGTATCTGTATAGGGATTTGATCATACTGAAGATGAGTGTTGGTATGTACTGGTATATATGTATCTGTGTAGGGATTTGATCATACTGAAGATGAGTGTTGGTATGTGCTGGTATATATGTATCTGTATAGGGATTTAATCATACTGAAGATGAGTGGGTCAGTGTTAGGATAAGGGTTAGGTTAGGGTTGGAGCATCAAGGGTTCTGTGCATTCCTGCATAGAAATGTTAAAAGGTATATAGAGGTGTAACGAGGCTGCCATAGTTCCGATGAAATCAAACTTGTGAAAGATTTTCTGAAAGTCATCACATAGCTCTGTTGCTGCAACTATCTTTAATGTTGTTACCCATACAGTAGTGGATGCATAGGTATTGTGTTACTTCAAGGTATGGCTCAATAGATGCATGATGGCTGAAGAATGTCTGTTTCCTTGCCAGCAAGTAAAATCCCTTACATATTAGTAAAGAATCAAAGTTCCTTCCAAATGAAAACATTTTTCTCCAAATTCCAAAATTTTCCTGGAAGGATCTCTTTATCCCACCCATTTTCCTCCCATGCTTGGATGCTTCCTGGTACATAATAAAAGGTGAAGGTAGTGACCATAAGTGACTGCACAGAGTTGTTGTTAGCACTAACAACAACACTTACAGTTATTGGCAGATTTCATAGGGAATTGTGCAGCACCATTTTATGCACATCCTATGTCCAGACATCTCTGTGTTCTGATGCATGTAACCCTAATACTATCACCCTTACTCAGCCCTAACCTAAACCTTATCCCATCAAGGCTACCACAAAATGCCCTTCCTGCCGGCACGAGACAATGACAAAATCACTAGGGTGCAGTGTCTGATACTGTAGACCGCATGGTATGTAGCCCTTGCTTGAAAAATAAAGTTTTAAAAACCAAAATTGGTAGGAAACCTTCAGTTGCAATCATTAAATCCACCATTAGCGTGATTACCATCGTTGTATTGGACTGTGTAGCATCATAGTGATTGGGGTCTTTCATAATTACAGTGCAGTTTTGGGATTGGGAAAGAGCATATTCATATGGGCAAATACTCAAGCCCTGCCAGCAGTTACTTAAAAAAAATTCAAAGCCTGATTGTTCCACTAACCATCATGTAGACTTGTAGGAATACAGAGACGCTGTGAAAGGAAGAGATGTTAGAGTAGAGAACAGTCACTGTGCAGTACTTGAGTAACTACTACTGAAATGTAGATAAATGACCAGATGTTTGGGTGGAATATCTTTGGTGTTATTTTCTCTGGTGACTCCTATGTGACCTCTATAGTCATGCTAGTTTACCTGAGATTCAGTTGGAGGACACGGCTAGGTTAGGATTAAGTTGGGGGGTGGGGGGAGATAATAGTATTATGTCAGAATGAGCATGGGCCACCAGATTGAAGGTTTACTTAATGGAAGGTTCACTAGATCAAAGATCCTAACTCTTACCCAATCTGTAATCCTACTCTAGGCTAATCCATATCTTAACCTAATTCTCTATTTAACTCATATCCTGACCCTAGCTGTAACCTGAATAAGATGTTTTGTTAAGAGGAACTTTTGACCTCCCAGTGAGATTCCCTGATAGGAAGGAGGGCTGTCAAAATGTGGGCATGTTACAGTTTCCTGTAGCTGTTTCATTGTTCCTGCAGTGTGGCATTTAATATTCATCTAGACCATGAAGACTCTTCTGTGAATGAGTCTACTTATCTTTAGTAAGGGTCATTGTTCACTTATGTGATAGGTTCAACCTGCAGGAAAACAGAAAGGTGTTCATACAGGAAAAATGAAATAAGAGCTTTACGTAAATGTAGTGGACTATTTACTCTTTCAAAAATGTTCATCCTGAAGAGATGTCATTGAGACTTCTATAAAAGCTTATTAAAGCTTAAGTTTTCATCATGGAGGAATACTTTTAAGAGGTGCACATAACATGGTTTGATTCTTTACACAGGAGAAATTTAAATGAGGGAGAAAAAGACTGTCCATTGAAGATGAATTTGTGCCCATACATCGTTTGCATGGAGTGTGGTAGAACTTAAACTTCTTGTTAAAGTATTGGAGTGTGTGCTGACATTTTGTGGCTTGAAATTCTGTTTAGTATGTTGTGGCATTATAGAGTAATCTATTTAACTATTCATTTACAGATCTACCCAACTTGACAGGAGATACAGAGGAATTACCAGAAGAGAAATATTCAGAAGTATTGAGGAGGGAAAGTATGTATATTTTTACATTTCCTAACCTTCAAGCCTCATCCCTCTCCCCTCCCTTGAGAGGAGACAACATTATACTTTCTAGTACTATATGATGATTTTGTAATAAGTTGAGGAAGTATTGTAATGACAGCTAAGCATGTTAGGGTAGTCCTTAACTTTGCTTTGAAATTCTTAAAATTGCACACCAGATCTAGCTTTATTTCCACTATGTAATGTCCTAGAGAAAAGCTTCATTCAGTGCAGCAAAGCAGCAGTTTGTATGTAGTACTTAGAAACTGTATTAACTGTCTTAAGCTCCTCCTTGTACAGACACAAACCTAGTTTATTACTTATTGCTTTAGGGCATATCCTGGTGAGCATACAAGACCCTATAATGTGTAATCAAAACACTCTCTGTGCATGCTGTGAAATGTGAGCTACTCTGCATCTTTTGAATTTGATGTCAGTTAAAGAGTAGTCACCAACTGAGAATTTTGATATCCCTAACCAAAAAAGAACTTGGGATGTCAGTCTTTAATGAGTCCATCATCTTCTTGACCCCTCCTCCCCTTCCCTGTCCTATAACTTTTGGACTAAGTTTGCATTTTGACCTGGAGCTAAGTGTGCCTTTGAATGCTGGGAAGGCTTTCATACCTCAGTTCTGACCAATCCTTACTCAGTAGTATTTCTTGCCAAACTAAAATGTGGTTACAAACAACCCCACACTACACTGTTCATGCAATCAATTTTCTTTCCTTCATTGCAATGGACTGAGCTTTTCCAACTTTTTGACATGGAGATGCCAGTTATAAGATAATGGGACTATGGTCAATTGGCAAATGGCGGGGGCGTGTAAGAGCTGAGCACTTTTGCCTGAAATTTTAATATATGTTTGCCTGAAAAAGCAAAAATCCTGCCCCACCTTGTGTGCCTTCTGATCGAGACTAGTTCAGAGATTGAATGGAAGCCATTTGCATCTCACTGTTCTCCACTGGTGTTATTCTTTTGAATGTGTCAGTTTAGCACACTATAGAAAAAGGCTAACACTGAGTCTGGTAATGCTGAATTATGTTCAATTTGCCTTCCATGCAGGCAGATCACCGGGAAGACATTTTCACAGTTTTTAAATTCCTTTAACATACTTAAATATATCCTGGGTTATGCTATATCAAGGCAAGTCAATGTTGGTGGCAAATATCAGCATTAAATTTAACTGAAGGTGATCATGAGTCAATGCTTTGGGCAAAAGTCACTATTTTTTGTCTCTCAGGATTTAAACACTTGTTTCACAAGTTCTCATCTAAATTTATAACTTGTCTCATTCCTGATAACCATATTCTTTATTCTTTATATTTTAAAATTTAACCTTAATGAAGGCCAAATAGGTGACACCACCCCCACCCCAGCACACCTTCCCCACCCCAAGTAAACTTAACTGTCAGTCTGGGTGAACTTGAGAAGATGACCCCTTGTTCATTGGAAAAAATCAACAATATCAACAGATATTGTAAATTTTGTTGTGCTTTATTGGTTTCGATGAAAGAGAAACCTATATGGTCATGATGGCATATATGTGTGTATGTGTGTGTGTTCGTGACACTTACCTTGTGTGCGCGCCAGCGAGATGCATGAAGTCGTCACGGGGGTCTGGGGGCCTGGCCCCCAGTGGGTTCCAAGGGGCAAAGACCCTGGTCGGGGGTTTAAGGATGTTTTGGAATAGGCCCAACAAGTACAAGCAAGGGGTTTTGTTCAGCAAAGGGATTTGTGGACCGAGGTAATTGAATTTTCTCGAACAAGTTAAGTATACATGGACTATAGCAACTGCTCAATCTGAGGGCTGTATTTTCTTGTTAATACAAATAAAGACATGTCATGTTAATTTTATTTTTTACACGTTAATTTTATTTTTTATTTTTTTATTCATAAGATTTTTTCAACTGGTGATTTTCTGCTTCCAACTCGTCATTGACGACTTCTCGAGCGCTGGTGCAATATCTCAAGAAGGAAACCTTTGACAGTTTTCAAACTAGGTACATAGATGCCCCATATGGAGAGGAAGAACCCAATTGTTTTTGGTCGGGTTCAAAGGTCACCTAGGGTCACCGGGGTGAAACTTTGAAAACCTTGTTAACACGATATCTCAAGGCAGGAAGCTTTGATGAATTTCATACTAGTATGTAGATGTGCTATGGAAAGAGGAAGAACCCTGTAATTTTTGGTGGAGGTCAAAGGTCATCTGGGATCACCAGGGGTCGAACACTGAAAACCAAGATTGTCGTCTGGGGTCACCAGAGGTCAAAGTACAAAATTTCCCAAGAATTCTCAATATTACATATGAACACAAATCTTTTTTTTTCCAATATGTTAAGATAGCATTTGACCTGGTGACTGAAAGAAATGGGACAACATGGAATTATTTGGAATAACACATGTATCATTGAAATCTTAATGCATTTTTGCATTCTTGTTTTTACAGGTACAACCACCACGTCAGAATTTACTGAAGATCAAAGAGAAGAGAAATATTCAGATGTTCTGACTCAGGGCAGTGAGTATATTGGTACTACCTTTCTCATTCACAAATCCTTTTGTGCCAAAAAGAACTTCTCTTCTTATGAGTAGATGAAATGGATCAGAGAGCATTTGAAAAATCTTTCCCTTGAAACTTGGTGTCATGACTTGGCCGATAGCATCACGACTTGGCCGATTTCTTAACGATACAAAACCGCGAATAACAAACTGACCTTGGCATTTCTACCAGGTATTCATAGCCTGAACAAAGACTATGGGTGTACCTCATTGCTGAAAATTTCAAGAAATAATACTCGTCTGCAATGATAAGCTCTTTGTTAATTTTGGAACATGAAGTACCTATTTGATATGTTTTTTGTCTCAGATGTCAATGTGACACATTTTTTAATTTTTTTGACAGATTGCTCAATTTTATTTCCATACATAACTTCACTAAATCTGAACTGACTTTGATGGTTCAAGATTCATTTGGTGATTAATTTAGCGGCTGAATCCGATTCTAGTCACATCATTCGTGGAAATACAAATCGATCCTTAAAAAGCTTTTGAAGGTAGATGCCCAGTCTCTTAAGGTTAACCACAAAAATATATCACTACACCTCTGGATTCAGAAACTAAAGTCAAAGTGTAAATGTCCAGAGTTCAAGCTGACGAAATCTGTAATGGGGATCACTGCTACTCTTCCTTGTTGGCCTTTGAACACCAGTCAAAAAGAATGTGAATATCACTGGTGCCCATCCATGATCATCTTGATATGGCAACCCTTGGTGAGCCCAGCTGGCTTTCTTATCACTGATGAATTGCAGTGAGCCAGAAATTATGCTGTTCTCTGCATTGAATTATTTACAGATTTATCAAACACAATGAAAGATGCAGAGGAACTACCAGAAGAGAAATATTCAGATGTCTTGAGAAGGGAGAGTAAGTTTACTTGTTACTAAATTTCACATTTCCATCCATCCTGTTAAAAAGAAGCATTTTTATTGTGAGTAAGTAAATGTACGGTATGGAAAGTGACCACTACTACATTGCCTTGTTGCCATTTGAACACCCAGTCACCAGGGTTTTCACTCAGCATTTTTTTCAGGAGTCACAGACCCTTTAAAATAAATTTGCAAGAGTCAAATTTAAAAGAGAAGGGGTCAAAATAAATTTGAGTTTAATACAACAAACTTTATTCCTGTTTTTTGTTTATTTTCTATATTTGTGATGCTTTTCCACGATCTTTTTCTTGTAAGAAATGATATTCAATCTGTTGATAATCAATATGGGAACTGGAAAGTGCTACATTTTGTGAATTAATTTGCACAATGAATGTATTGGCAAAATTGTGTTATCATTACTGATTGTTGGAGCGAAAAAGCTGTGCGTCAGTTTGACCCCAGAGGTTTTGTGTCTGTGCGTCAAGATGAAAAGTTGTGCGTCATTGACCCAGGTGCCCGAGTCAGTGAAATCACTGAGTCACAGAGAGATGTGATTACTTCTTGCAATCTTACATATCCAACTTGATATTGGGCCCTGATCTCTGATCCTGAATTACACACAAAACTTTACCAGATATTAAACTGTTTCATGACATACATTGAATTATTTGCAGGTAAACATGACATAGTGGAAGATGGAGAGAAAATACCAGGGGGAAAATATTCAGATGTCATGAAGAGGGGTGGTATGTACATTATACTTTTTGATACTGTTCCCATTTGCACCTTTACTGCCCTCAAATCATGCAAAGATGTGATTTGCAAATTGTATAACAATCTTGTATGAACTTCTTTAGCCAGTACTGAAATTTGAAAAAAGCTCCATTACTTTTTTGAAGTTAAATGTCTGTAGATCTGCAATATTTGAATGCTTATGGGAATTTTTGAAAGTCTTAAAAAGGTAATTTTTAACAGAAAATTGAAGGATGGATGTGTCTATGTGCAAACTGGTTTGGATATTTAACTTAGCTGTGGTCTTTGGCAAAATAGAGCTGTCCTTTAGCGACAGCCTTTCCGAGAATGTGCACACAAAAAAAGCTTCATTCTTCTTGTAGTTCTAATGATTGTGTTCTTGGGGTATGGAGGGACAGAAAATGACTCTGGAAGATTGAATAAAATTTTTTACTTTTCGTTTTTGCTTTTTGAGAAAGGTTTTTACTTTTGAAGTAAATGATGGAAGGATGACAAGCTTGGTAATATCATACCTTTGTGTGAAAAAGTTACTATCTGCCAGATGTATATAGGAAGCATTTTTTTAATAAAGAAAGTTGGAATATGGTCCAGAAATTCTGCTGTTTGGCAGCTGAAATGTTGGCTACAGGTATATATATATATATATATATATATATATATATATATATATATATATATATATATATATATATATATATACATATACATATATATATATATATATATATATATATATATATATATTATATATATATATATATATATATATATATATATATATATATATATATATATATATATATATATATATATATATATATATATATATATATATATATATATATATATATATATATATATATATATATATATATATAACGCTAATTCCCACCTTAAGGGGAAATTGTTATATCTGCTTGTACATAGGGCGAAAAAAAGATAATAAAATACATAAGAAATAAATTCGCCTTAACGTCTAAAAATATAATTAACGTTATTTCAATGGGCAGCCATCCGTTCGTGTTAACAGCTAGGTGTCCGTAAATTTGACAACTTTGAAGTAATGGCATCTAGTTTGTAAATCTAAGAGGGCGCCCTTGTAAGTTTACGTATTCCTATAGAAAAAGTGTGTGGAAACGTTAAGGCGAAACTTATATTTCACCCGAATTTTTTTTTCCCCTTAAGGTCGACTTTTCAACAACAACTTTCCCCCTAAGTGCCGAATTAGAGAAATATATATATATATATATATATATATATATATATATATGTATATATATATATATATATATATATATATATAACGCTAAAACCCACGGTAGGGGGAAAAATTTTAGAGGGCGCTAGACGCCCTTTCGAAAAGGCGAAAAAAAAACAATAAAATACATAACCAGGGATTCCGCCAGAAATGCAAAAAAGGGGGGGATTAATTGCTCCTTAACCCCTAGTCCAAATTGATGGTGTCCCTGGCTAAAGTTACAAGTGGGTTCAGGGGGATAAAAGCTTGCTTCAAGACCCCTATAAGGTGCATTTTGAAGGGTTTTAAAGGCCATTTACTTATGAAAGTCCAAACATTGCTGCAAAGGTGCCCTCTTCTTAAGTAAGAAACCAAGATATGGACAATTTCTTTAATTTTTATGGAAATGAAATGGGGGGGGATTTTACCCACCTTCTTCTGGAAAGGGGGGGACAAATCCCCCCCTTTCCCCCCTTTGGCGGAAACCCTGATAACATTATATTTCGCCATTTGGTAGAATTTGAAAAACAGATATACATCAACGTTATTTCAATGGCCCACCAATTGTACGTGTTAACAGATACGTGTACGTAAATTGGTCAACATTGAAGTAATGGCATATAGATTATGTAGTGAAAAGGCCATTACCATCCGTTTACGTATTCCTATAGAAAAAGCGTGTAGTTTCGTTAAGTCGACCTGATTTTTTCCCCTTATAGACGATTTCCCCTTATAGGCGGGTTTTTTCATACGATATTTCCCCTTAATCCCAAATTAGCAAAAAATATATATATATATATATATATATATATATATATATATATATATATATATATATATATATATATATATATATATATATATATATATATATATATATATATTAACATAATTTTCAGTGCATACTCTGTAGTGTGTAGATTCTCCCAATAAGCACCATGGGAATGTGTGGTGAGTGAGCGAGAGCTTTGCCATCGTATGTCGAAAGTTCAAGCAAAGGATAGGCTTGGTACACATAGAAAGTTTGTGAAAGGTTAGAGAGTAACCATCATGCCATGTAATGGTTAAACAAAGGAGCTCTGCAAATTGGTAGAATTTAATACCTTGGCAGGATCAATTGATATCAAAATGACTTGAAGAAGACTTTATTGGAGGCAATGGTGGAAATACACTTTCTTAATTTGAAACTGTTTCATGGTTATCAGGTGATAGTAAATTCTTCATATTTTTTACAAGGGAAAAGGAATGGTGAAGGCAGAAGGTGCAGTCAAAGGGTCGACATGAGAATTTCATTTCATGAGAATGATCAGCTTCTGTCTCCCAAGTTCATTACAATAAGTGCCTAAAGGCTGTATATTTATGTCTCAGTAAAACACAATACAGCAGCTAAAGGAGCATAGCCAAACCCAGCCCCTGGCAGCTGCTACCAAGCAAGAGCTATACTCATTGTGTTCCTACTGAATATTGTTACTTCCAGTTACCATAAGCAATTCTTCTAAATTAATAAATTTAGGTGAGGTTTAACAGCTCAGTTTCTAACCAATTGGTTTTAGTCGGGCCGGCCACGGCCTGTTTTCCAGTTGTGGCTCACTGGCTTGTTTTCCCTACTTCATTGCTTATGCTGAGCACCAAGCACAATGGCAGTATGTTCCATGTTTAAAGTCTTTGGTATGACCTGGCCAGGAGTCGAACCCCTAAATTAATAAGGCAGCCATAAGTGGAACCTCCAAACTAGGAACCGTTGAGCTTTCGTAAAGAGTGACAGACTTCTTAAATAGCAACTAACTTGCACACATGGCTGACACTTATGAATGTCCTATTTTTTTTATCGATGACCTGGTAGTTTTGCATATCACTCCTCCCTATTCTACTTAGAGCTCAAGCAGGCCAGGAGGAACCTGTGAATCTCTTCTCACTCTATGTGCACAAAGTGAAAGCAGTAATTATGCCCTTGTCTGTGAGATGCCTCTTGCCTGTGCTCCCTAAAGTATACAGGAACAATTGATTTGACACAAATTTTCAGAAAAGTGCAATTGGTCTCCACATCTTGCATATGCTGACAGATCGTAATACAACAGAAAATTTTCCTTTCAACCTGCATTTTAATGTTACCATCAAAAAGTTTGCAAGCAGGTACTGAGTAGTACATGTTGTTTGTAAGCTGAGTGGCAAAGAATCCTTCTGAACCAATACAAAATATCCAAGGCAATAGGATTGTAACATGATAATACCCCAGTAGAACAAATGAAAGTGGGGTGTGAAAAATAGCTGTTTGCTGATGTCAGTACAGCCTTAATGGTAGGACTATTAAAACCATCATCTTAGCCATTCTTGGAATAAACAACCACCATGATCATGTCACTGTATTTTACTGCTATTGGTAAATGTTCAAGTCATAGTATCAAGACATATCTGATGTTATCAGTTAAAATGGCCAAGTTATCAGTAAAGAAGGCATTCTTAAAGGGCAAGAGCAGTTGCCCCAAACTTATTTTGAAGCAACAGCTAAATCTCACAATTTTCTTCTTATTTCTCTTCAAAGTATCTTTCATAATATTTTAGGACTTCAATATTTCATATTCAAGGTAAACCAATCAGTTACTTCTAGTAAATTTCACATTTGAGGAGAAAAAATATTGTCACATGACTCTAAAGAGCCAATCATGAAACAGGACAGTCTACTACACTACTTCAAGTTGGGGTGACTGCATTTCCCCTTTAAGTCATCCCACCAGCAGACATAGGCCACATGCATGTGGTTATACTCTCAGTTTGCCTTGGGTGTGAAGAGGAATAAAATTCCTTATTGATCGAGCATAAGGAAAACCAGGATTGACAAAGTCCAAATTTTGTGGTCAAAATAAACCTTTCAGAAAATGATAGTAGAAGTGAAAATGCAGTTAAATGGACGGAGGGATGCAATTTGAAACTTATAGGAGGAAGGGGTCAACATTGATCCAGAAGGGTGGGGAAACTAATTGGTAGGGCACAGACCCTTTTCCAAATGGCAACTACAAAGGATTATAGGATAGACTTTAAGTAAGCATTTTTTTCGTCCACAGTAAAATGCCGTTGATGAAAATGACACACACCAAAACTGTGTAATTGCTATTTGGAAAAGGGTCTATGCCCACTGCCTAGTCAGCACATTGTTATGAAAGAAAATTTTGCTTTTTGCAGTACAGTATCTTTCACAGTGCATATTGTATTGTGTAGCATAGGCGTACTCTCCGCACTGGTCATAGCTTTAGAAGCATGTATAGTTCCTTGGTGTAATCATCTTGTCAAATTTGAAAAAGGTTTGGATGCATTTGTGACCATTTTGAAGACATTATACCACCCTGCAGGCTACGAGTCACAAAATATGCCCAGAATACATGCTTGAGATATGTCCAAAAATTATATGCATAAAAAATTTTATGCCACAGATTTCTTATCAGTGAACATAAAAAGTGACAAAGTGTTGTCATTGTAAATAACTGTATTTGTCTAATTTTTTTTCAATATTTCATTTCTTTTCATACATTTGTGTTATCTAATTTTAATTTCATTTTATTTCATTCAGTATAAAACCGATATTCCTGGACGAAGGAAGTGGTTATGGATGCTCTCTGGTCTACGTGAAGGAGTGTTCTATCAACCAAAAGAGTGCCAGAAGAACTGAGTATTACTGTAAAAACAGGATCAACAGCCTATCAGTAAATACAGCTGGAACTTGATAAGATATCAGAACTATAAGAAAACATGATTGTATTTAAAACAAAGTCTTTGTAGATGAGTTGTAGACAGACTCTTAAACCAGAACACACCTATTATTCCTCTTCCATACTAAAGCCCCATCTGCACATTCATGCACTTGGTTACAAACATCATACAACTGTATAGCAGAGCTAATTGACAAAGGTATCATATGTAATCTGCTTTCCGAACAAATTTGAACAATGTCCAACATGTATGAAGATGTTCAAACTTCTAGCTGCATGTTTCATCTTCCCAGCAATTGTTGAAACATTTGTATGACTATTTTGATGGACAAATGTATGATTGTGTGGATGGGACTTAACATTAAACAGTACCAACAGTTGTGGGGATTCCTGATATATCACAGCACCACTCACCATGCATGCCCAAGGAAGGCCTGTTTTAACTAAGAAAATTGCTCAATATTTCTCAAAAATTTGGCCAAGAAATAGGTTTTGCTGAAGGGGAGGGGGGAGGGAAGTCAAGAGGAGTGGCTGCAGCTGCCCTGGCTTGTAGAACTATGCTGCTCCTACTGTTTGGTTCTTTACATCATTTTATCAGTCTAGTAGTCATGTGGTTATTTGTCTATATTACAGTTTATTCATGACTGCACCTGTTCATGACCAGTATAGAGCTTTGATGAAAGGTTAATGGAATGGGAATCGTGAACATCAGTAGATACCAAAACACAAAACTGCCATGAGGGATATGATTGTCTGAAAATTTTTGTACCTTGAAAGGCTCTACAATCTTACCCCCAGGCAATGAAAACATTCCTCACTAAGTTTATCTAGCAAAGCCTGTAGCCAGACAAGGTACTGAAATATGTTTAGGGGAGGGGGAACTTTTTTCTTGGCAGAAGCACCCTTCCCCCCTTTGTTACAGGTTTGCTTCTAGCATCCAGTTTCAAGAAAAAACACCTTCTCTAATACACCTTGCAGGCAAAGTTACAGAAGCTTGCACCCAGTTTAAAATTGCTCAAGGCCACATCTGCACACAATTGTGTGCAACTGAAAGTTCAGTACAACTGACTGCAGGAATCATTATGACCAACCAGAGTAAAGCTGTTGTTTCAATAAAATGTCAATCAAAGTGTAGTCACGAATGATTTTGTGTGATTTGATCATATTGCTTAATATGCTTAGAGCAAGATTATGGGGCCTTTAAAACCATTATCTGTAGATGTGTAGCATTTAATTCCAAATTAGGTAGCTTGGTTACTCTGTTTTCAAGAAATATGGTTTTCCTTGAATGAGCTTATTACTTTTTAACCCAAGAATTAGTTCATTCAAAATTTGAAATATTGACATTTTCAAGCACAAGAATAAAACTGACTAATGCATCATACTTTTGGAAGAGAAACTGTTGCCGGCATCTGCAACTGAAAGGTTGAATAATGTTTAAAACCTTTGTCCTTTGTCATGTTAATCAATGTAAACACATGATTTTCGTTCAGATCCAACTGATTTGCATAGTGTTGTACTAATTATGTTGCTGCTTTATGGTTTCTTATTACTGATTTTAAAAAATAGATAAGTAAACCAGATGTATGAGACTATTGATTATAAGCTCATACAATTTTGGAACTCCAAACTGCATAATACTGTAACACACAAGGCAAGTAATTGCTTTGCCTGTTCTGAAGTTTTTGACAGTTTATTCACCAGTTGTGTTTGTACCTTGGACTCAGAATACTTAAACAACACATCATCAGAGACTGAAAGGTTAAATAGTGTTTAAAACTTTTGTCCTTTGCCATGTTAATCAATGTAAACACATAATTTCCCTTCAGATCCAACTGATTTGATTAGTATTGTGTTAATTATGTTGCTGTTGTATGGTTTCTTAGTACTGATTTTTAAAAGTAAATAGGTAAACCAGATTAATCAGACAATAGATTATTAGCTCATACAATTTTGGAACACCAAACTGTAACACACAAGGCAAATAGTTGTTTTGCCTATTCTGAAGTTTTGACAGTTTTTTCACCAATTGTGTTTTTACCTTGGACTCAGAATACTCAAACAACACAAGATGCTGCCCAGTCTGCAGCTGTTTAGCAGGTATATTTGGCAGTGTGAGAAACACAGTAAAAGGGGTCATAATACTTAAACAAAATACAATCCATCATACCAATAATAATCTGCAAAATGCAAATCATTTCTTAACCACACATAATTGACATCTCAGGTTTCTAATTATTGTAACTTTAATTTATTGTATAGCTATGTTAACCTATATTTGAAGTTTTCACAGCTGCTTACTATGCTCTTTCTTCAAATGCCACTGTTCTATTTGTTGATATGTTGAACCTCAGTAATAGGCAAAAGAAACAAAGTTTTTGAGAACTAAAAGTTCATGTCTTTGCATTCCACATTTGTCCATCTCTAATCCACATCTTGGTGTGTGAAGTGTACAGTAACTTTAAGGTCCCTAAACACTGTATGTGATGACATGGCACAAGGGAATGATACTGCTACACCTTTCACACTACATGTGCATTTACCTTGATCATTCTAGGGAGGTGCCAAGTGGGGGTCAGGGGTCCATGTGCCACTCCCATCTGGGTTGGGGGAGGCAGCTGCTCCCAGTTTTGTTGGGGAGCCTTAGGTTTGATAAGGTTGAAATCCCTGACAGCAACCAGTTGCCCCAACAGGTTACTTATGTTCCCTCTCAAGGAGGAAAGATTCTTCAAGAAACATTTCCAAATTTTCTTTGATAAAATCCCTAAATTTTTAAATTTAGTCAGTTAAATCCTTAATCTTTTTATTTTCTTCAGTAAGAAGCCCAGATTTTTCCAACTGTCTTCAATTAAAACCCAAAAGGTTCATTGCACTCTGTGCCATCATCCTTCCAGTGACCACTCACCATCATTGGGGCTTTTATTTCTGAACTCTATACCCTTTTCTTCAATATTTCTTGTTGTAACCAACCTGGCAAAAACGGGTTTGACAATTTAATAGCCAAGTTTCAGTAATAAATCTAGATAAATCTTTAACCACCCTTGCCAAAAAATCCTGCCTATAGTGACTAGTCACTGCTGCTTTGCCTCAACTTTCTGCAAATTCACTTCTCACCTCGATTGAGCCCTCTTGCCACATCACTACAGAGAACCTTTCATGCTGCCACTTTGCAGCAGAGAGTCCTCAGGCAATCCAACAGGAAAGATCCTTGCCATGGCTTTGCAGGAGAGAAACCAGCTGCAACTTTGTAGGAGAGAGCCACAGCTGCTGCAACTTCAGGGGAGAGCCCTGACCCAACTTCACAAGAGCTCACCCTGTCATACTTCATAGCTCAAGTTCTTATTTGTCCTCACTTTGTCTTGCTGAAACACCTCCCTCATATATCCCGCAATAATTGTGATAAGCCGTTGGTCTATTCAGTACATCTTTAGCATAAACAGTCTTTTTACACTTTCAATAACCAAAAAGAGTTCTCAAGACATGTATCTGTCAAATTTGTTGTAATTTATTCAAACTTTTTAAACTTCAGACTTAAGAATCATAACAACTGTGACGTAAACTAAATTCAAAAGAATCAGAATTTATCTGTCTTCAGCTAGGGTTACCAGACGTCCGGTTTTCCTCTATTTACTGTTTCGCGCTGGCGTCAGGGCATCCGGATTTGTGAAATTGCCCACAATGTTCGGACTTCGTGTATTCGCTAATTTTGCTTTGTGGGCTAAATATTTTGAAAGCTTTACTGGTCGTATAGGCCTGACCAAGTAATATGACCATGCCGTAAACAGTGGATAGAACTATTGGTACCCTACCTCGTATTTCTTCACAACCCACATCCAATATTTGCAATTTGTACTACTTCACTTGTAGCAACCGCAAAATTTATCGCGCGGGCCTACAATGAGTTCGGCGTCTGCTACCTTCATTATCAAACAGCATGGCACGGTCTGACAGCCGCGTGTTCCGAGACAGGGGAGACGTCGACATGGACGCACCACACGAGGTATGACAAACCTGTGTACAAAGTCGCCGGTAGCATAGACACACCCCAAGTTACACTCATAATCTAACGATCTGAAGTCCAAAGCTCTGACCACTAAGCTAATCCACGTGATATTTAAAGGAACTACTCATTCTGTACGACTTCTTTCAGGATTTGACTTTCAAAACCAAAACGCACTTCATTCAAGTTAAAAAAAAGTCTGATTAATGCAACAAGTATTGTACCATTTTGCATTTACACCCTTTGAAACTGAAAATTATTCCCCATCCCTTAGACCCTCCCCCAGGACGGTGATCCATGTCCTTGCCAAAAATAAATACGGTAACCCTGTCTTCAGCCGGCTATCTTGACTTATAGGATGTCAAATTTTTCAGGCGTGGCATCCGGGGCAAGCTTTGTCAGGGCACCATCTCCCCTGCATAGGGAACACTGGCCTCATCTGGTATTGTATCAGTTAATTCCCTCAGGAAGCCCTGAGTGTGCATGGTAGTGTGTGTAATCCCCAATGGCAGTCAGTCGACAGTTTAAGGTTCACCTGTTTTTTATAGTCACAATGGAAACATTCTCTCCAAAGTGTCGATCATTGCAGAGTTTGGTTGTCTTGATAGTTTCGTGTAGTAACGAGTAAAGCCCCACCCATGAAGCACTCTCAACTACTGCAGTAATTCGAATAATTTTTACGATGGTTTCATTGGACAGAGAAAGTAAGGTGCATTAGAACTCCTTCTGGGGCAGTACGTACACTCAACACAATTAACTGGTTACTTTTTTGTGGGGGCGCTTTAGAAAAGTTTGCCTTCTGAATATTTAATTTGACGATTTGGGAAAACTTTAAAATCAATGTGTTATTTAGATTCATATGAACCTTGTGATACCTAAGAATATTTGGCACAAATTATTCGGCACAACTGTTTTCCGATGGTTTAACGGGGTGGAGAATGTAACGTTGAAACTGCTCCTACGGCCTTTTCCGTATATCATTTCTGATGCTTTATCTGTAACTTAATTCTTGTAAGGGCGCTTACTAATAATCTGCCTGCTGAATATAATAATTTGATGATTTGGAAATATTTTTGAATGCAATGTATTGCTGACTCGTTCTAGTCTACCTCGTGATACCTAAGAATATTTGGCACAAAACTTTTCCGATGGTTTAATTGGACAGAGAAAATAAGGTGCATTAAATAAAAACTGTTTCTAGGGCACATACTTATACAGATCACCACTAATTAACTGGTTACTTTTTGTGTGGGCGCTTTGGAAAAGTTGCTTGCTGAATAGGCCTATGTAGGCCTAATTTGATGATTTGGAAATTATTTGGAATCAATGTGTTGTTTATTAGATTCATATCTAGGGCTACCTCGTGATACCTGAGAATATTTGGCACAAAATTTTTCCGATCATGGTAAGTTAACGGGGTGGAGAAAATATACCTCCCAATTCATTATATAGGGACCAGTAATTCAGTAATTACCGTCCTTATATTATAGTTTTGTTTTATATTTTATCCGGAACCAAATCAGAGAGGTCTCGATATTTATAAAAACGCCCATATAACAACAACATCCAAGAATATCCGTTGTTATCATGAATGTTTATTCGTGGGACGTACACAATTGCAACGCGCCCACACATACACTTCGGGCGATCATGTGACCTTAATTATAGCGTAATTGTGGTGTGCTCTGTTTTGGGTGCTCGTTTTGGCCTGCTAGATTCAATCCGGTTAATTACGTGCAGTAGCAAGGAAAACGGGAAAACGTACGTGACTAAGTTATGGTGATTTGTTTGCAGCTACGTTTGGTGAGAGGAAATTCATTAGCATTACTAAAAAGAAAATTTCATCTTGGCATACAGTAGTAGCTGCCCTCTGACTCCCTGTAAACCTAACATTAGGGATCCTCGCGGAGGCTTTTTGTAGGCCTAACGTTACAGCCTACACATTTTTGCTATAGGCCTAACACAAGGAGCCCTTCTGCGACAGGCTGTTTGAATGTTGTTTGTTCGCACGGCTGCTAGTGGACGTGCGAATAGCCACCACGTTGAATTTTTCAACATATTTAGGCCTAGGCCAACTGTATGCCAGCCTACAGTATGAGTGGCCTGTGGCTGTTAATTCAATCCCACGTTATATGACTGGGTAGGCTCCAGGGTGCATTCCATGTAAGGCCAAGTAAAAAAATATATATGTTTCGCGTCCCCGCCCGCTTCCTTTTTCGGCGCCGCATGAAATATTTTTTTATTTTTTATCTACTGATAAAATGCGAGAAAAAAAGAAAATTTCAAATAAATCTACTGTTACGGCTTGTGGTCGCGAGTCAAACCAATAACAGCGAAAGATCACAGAAGAACGAGATTAAAATTCAACAACTTAATGATTATTTACAATCTCCTTATCTTACTTAAATTTACAATAATTAATTAGACTTACTCACAATCCTTTACTCAATATTTGCCTGGTCTGGTCCAAGGGCTGGTAGTGCATGCACGTTGACGATGGCACAGTGGTAGACCTGCAGCGTGCTGTAGCGTAGGAACTGGTTCCACGAGCGAATAACGACAAGGCTAGCGATGATGGATGATAACAATCTCAATACACAGCGTAGAAACGGCGTAAGGCAATTTGTCAGTGGCTGGCTTATGATATCTCAGCAGTATGATAGTCTGGTCTCGTTGATGTCTCTCGATGAAGTTAGTATTAGGGTATCTCTCAATGTCTCTCTCCTCCTTAGCAGTTGTTGAACTGCCTTTTATATGCTAGGCTTTTATTCGAGAACTCTCCAGAATTTAACAGAAACTTCTAGTGTACACAGTCCAGTAATTACGAGAACGTTCCTTAATAGAAACTTCTAGAACACACAGTAGTTGAATAACGATAATTGCAGCTTCTTCGAAGTGTTGCCAGGTCGCTGCTATAATTGGGACATAACGTAAACAGTTCTCACTTCTAGACAGTTCTAGAAAGGCTGCGTTGAAGTTGAATTCTCTGGAACTTTCCATTCGCTCGTCGATGGATTCAATCCGGTGTTCCTGACGGGTCGTCTTGTAACACTCCCCCCCTTGAAAAAGTTTTGGACGTCTCGGACAAAACTTAAGTTACAATACTTACAATGTATAACTTTACAGTAATAACTACAGTATGTACAGCATGTAGCCCAATATTCAATGGAAGGTATAATCATAACATTGCCTGGAAAATGTTCAAACAGCTGTAAATGAGCAATTAACTGAATTCCGTGAAAGTGAACAAAGGAAGTTGAATGTTATCATTTTCAATGCAAAAGAGTCGGACAAAAGAGATGGGGAGGCTCGCAAAGAAGAGGATTTCAAATTATTGGATAAGCTATGCAAAGTTATGAAGTCAGATATTGAAGCAATTAAAAATGTAACAAGATTAGGAAAGAGGGTAGTAAAGGAAGGGGGTGGTGTGGAAAGGAGACCCATGAGAGTCATATTTGAAGATACAAAATCAAAAAGCAAGTTCTTGTCAAACTTGGGTAATTTGGCTTCAGCCTCTGAGGATCAAAGGTTCTTAAGTGTGGCCCAGGATATGACTCCAAAGGAAAGGGAAATTAATAAAAAGAAATTTGCTGAAGCAAAACAAAAAAACGAGGAGCTGGGATCGGGGGATTTCAAGTTTGTTGTGAGAGGGCCTCCTTGGGAAAGAAAGGTGATGAAAGTAAAAGTAAAGTTATAGTGAAGTCTACAAGGAGTAGTGTTGTAAATAATGTAAATAGTGTTAATAGTTTAAATCGAGAAATGATGACTCAGCATGATATGTTGAATTGTTTTTATACAAATGCTGACAGCCTGTCTAACAAACTTGATGAACTAAAATGGAGGGTTAAAAGTAGCAATGTGGATGTTATTGGTATCACTGAAGTCTATCCTAAAAATTACAGATTTCTTCCTGGTAAGGCAGAGCTTCATATTGAAGGTTTCAACATATTTTTGTCAAATGGAACAGGCAATTTGTCGAGAGGAGTGGCTCTGTATATAAGAGATGGGGTGTTGGCTGACGAGTGTCAAGTACATTCAAACTTTAAAGAAAGTGTTTGGGTTAACATAAAATTACAGGGTAATGATAAGTTGCTGATTGGTTGTATTTACAAGAGTCCAAATTGTGATGTGGACAATTTAAATGAGTTAAATTCCCTCATTTCGAAGGTTACCAAAATTGGTTACTCTCATATCTTAATCATGGGGGATTTTAATTTTCCCAGAATCAATTGGAGTTCTCTAAGCTGTAATGGTGATGAAGCAAGTTCAAATTTTTTAGAATGTGTCAGAGATAATTTTTTCTACCAACATGTTAGGGAGTTTACTAGAACAAGAGTTAACAGTGAACCTAGTATGCTGGATTTAATTTTCACAAATGAGGAGGACATGGTCCAGGATGTACAATACTCGAGTCCTTTAGGACATAGTGACCACTGTGTAATTCAGTTTACTTTTAGATGTTATTTTGACCCATGTACAAATGTTATAAGAAAGTACAACTTTTTAAAGGTAATTACGTGGGAATGAGCCAGAGGCTAGATTGCAATTGGGAAAAGCTTTTGCAAGGTGATGATGTTAATAAGCTAACAGATAAATTTATGCTATTATTTAATCAAGCTGTGAATGAGTTTGTACCAAGTACAAATCCTCAAAAAATCATTAAAGCAAAAAAGCATAATTATCTTCCACTTGATGATAAGATTGTCTCTATGATAAAGAGAAAAACATCGTTGTTGGCAGAGGTATATGGAAACACGAGACGAAAAGAAGTATCATGACTATACTAGACTCAGAAACCAAGTGAAAAATTCAGTAAGAAAGGCAAAGGTAATCATGGAAAAGGATATTGCCAAAAATATCAAGAGTAACCCTAAAAAATTTTGGCAGTATGCAAACTCGAAGCGTAAAATTAAATCAGGAATACCCCAATTTAAAGACAAATCAAGCTGGTGGTGAGATTAAAATGACTAAAGATGATAATGAAAAGGCTGAGGTCCTAGCTAAATTTTTTAGCAGTGTCTTTACTGCTGAACCTGAGGGTCCAGTTCCTTTTGTGGAACCGGTTCAGGTTGTTAGTCCTTGTATGGATAAGATGGTGAAGGAATGCGATGTTTTGAACTTACTTCAAGATTTGGATGTCAACAAATCACCTGGTCCTGATGGACTTCATCCAAAGGCATTAAAAGAATTAGCCCAGACTATCACAAAGCCGTTGACTAAAATATTCAATCTATCTCTTTCCACTGGCAAAGTTCCAGATGTTTGGAAAGTCGGCAATATTACTGCATTATTTAAGAAAGGTGACAAGGCTCTTCCAGGAAATTATAGGCCAGTCAGTTTAACAAGTGTAGCGTGCAAAATACTTGAGAAAATAATTCGATCTTTAATGGTGGACCATATGAAGATGAATAATTTGTTTAGTGACAGGCAGTTTGGCTTTATTTCTGGGAGATCGACTACACTGCAGTTGTTGAAGGTTATGGATGTGTGGACGAAAGTGATAGACAATGGTGGTTGTGTTGATACTGTATATATGGACTTTATGAAGGCCTTTGACAAAGTGCCACACAGAAGACTTATGGAGAAACTTAGGGCATATGGCTTTAGTATTCAAATTAGGCGATGGATTGAAGATTTTTTAAATGGAAGAAGCCAAAAGGTTATTGTTAATGGAGTTGAATCTAGTGAGCATGCAGTTACTAGTGGTATTCCGCAGGGTAGTGTTTTAGGTCCTATCTTGTTTGTTATATATATTAATGATTTACCTCAGTGTGTGAATGGTACGGCCTATTTATTTGCGGATGATACGAAAATTTTTAAAGAAATTAGAAGTATGGACGATATTGAGAATTTACAGAATGATCTTGATCAACTCCAGAGTTGGTCAGACAAGTGGCTCTTGAAGTTTCATCCTGATAAGTGCAAAGTTTTAACTGTCTCTCTAAATAGGTACCATGATTGTCTTCCTCGGAGTTACCACTTATATGGTGATAGTGGGGATGAAGTGTTCCTGGAAAAGTCGGATTGTGAGAAGGATATAGGTGTTCTTGTGGACAGTGGTCTTGGTTTTTCAGAGCACATTCAGCACCAAGTAAACAAGGCTAATAGTATTATGGGCCTTATCAGACGTACTTATACATTTTTGGATGAGCAATGCTTCAAGCTTTTATTTCAGGCCCTTGTTAGGCCACATTTGGAATATGCTGCTGCTGTTTGGTCGCCTCATTATCAACGTGATATTGATGCTATTGAAAATGTTCAGAGGAGGGCAACTAAGTTGATTCCATCCTTGAAGGGTTTAACTTATACAGAAAGGTTAAAGAAACTTAAGCTGCCAACTCTCAAGTACCGTAGATTAAGAGGAGATATGATTGAGGTTTTTAAAATTGTTTCAGGTGTGTATGACAGAGGTGTTACTGAAGGTTTTCTCAAGTTTAGTTCAATTACTCATACCCGTGGTCATAGTTGGAAGTTACTCAAAGAGTTTTGTAGGCTCAACATTAGAAAGTTTAGTTTTGTCTGTAGAGTTGTCGATATTTGGAATAGCCTTCCTGAGAGTGTAGTTTCTGCAACTACTGTTTTGCAGTTTGAGAAGGCTTTGGATAGGTTTTGGGCTGGCCATGAGATGTTATATAACTACAAGGCAGACTTTTTGTAAGTTTAGTATGGCAGTCACCCACAGCTCTTTGATCGTTACTACAGTTCCAGATCATGAAGATTAAGAAGATGCGGACATAGAGGTCATTAGACCTGCGTCCACTGAGGTTCCTAAGGTATCCTAAGGTATAACATACAACTTGTCTTGCAAGGTGATGATAATACATGAATGCAGTAACATCACCAATACACATTGTGCCATAGTTAACACAAAATTTCAAAACTTATAGTGAGATTTTGGACATACTGCATCAGATCAAATTCTTGACAAAGAGTCTGGTACAACATTGTCTTTCCCTTTATCTACATTATATGATTGCAGAAATAAACTCCACCTCATCAATCTTTGATTCTTATTCTTCATCTTAGATAAAAATGTCAAAGGGTTATGATCAGTGTATACAGTGATAGGGAAACTAGTAGTTCCCAAATAAACATCAAAGTGTTGAAGACCAAGTATCAAAGCTAATGTTTCTTTTTCAATTGTTGAATAATTTTTCTGGTGTTTGTCAAATTTCTTAGAATAATAACAAACAGGGTGATCAACACCATGCTCATCAGCTTGAAGCAAAACTGCTCCTATGCCATTGTCACTGGCATCCACTGCCAACTTAAATTGTTTTTCAAAATCTGGAGCGATCAACACTGGTGAACTCATTAGTGCCTTTTTCAATAATTCAAATGCTGCTTGGCAATTATCCGTCCAATCAAACTTTTCATTCTTCTTTAACAATTTTGTCAGTGGTGCAGCAATGTCAGAGAAATTCGGACAAAAACGTCTGTAGTAACCAGCCATGCCTAGGAAGCGCATGAGCTGCCTTTTATCAGTTGGGGCAGGGAATTTGTCAATGCCCTCAACTTTAGCCTTAATTGGTCTAACTTTACCCTGACCAACCACATGCCCTAAGTACACCACATGGGCACAAGCAATCTCACTTTTGACCAAATTGACAGTCAAATTAGCTTTGGCAAGCTTGTCAAATAATGCCTTAACATGTTGTACATGTTCATCCCATGAGTTGCTGTACACAATAAGGTCATCTATATATACTTCACAATTTTCTAAGTCTGACGTAAGGTTATTTACTAAGCGTTTAAAGGTCATCTGTGAATTTTTCATACCAAACGGCATAACCGTATACTGAAATAGCCCATCTGGCGTCACGAATGCCGAGATTTTTCGAGCCCTCTCAGTGAGTGGTATCTCCCAGTACCCCTTTAGTAAGTCAAACTTTGATACATACGTAGCTTTCCCAATCCTATCAATACAATCATCGATACGGGGTATCGGATAGGAATCCGTTCTTGTGACCGCATTCACCTTTCGGTAATCGGTACAAAATCTGTACCCACCGTCTGGCTTGGGGACCAATATACAAGGGGAAGACCATTCACTATTACTAGGTTCTATAATGTCATGGTCCAACATGTAACGAACCTCATCCCTGAGATGTTGTCGTTTTCTAGGGTTAACTCGGTAAGGATGCTGCTTGATTGGTGTGGCATCTCCCACATCAACATCATGTTCAATCAAATTTGTCCTAGTAGGATCATCTGAGAACAAGCATGCATATTCATAGATTAATGATTTCATTTCTGACTTTTCTTTGTGATCCAGATGACTTAATTTCTGGTCAAGATTTTTCAACACATCAGAATTTTGTAACTTAATACACATGTCAGGAACATTATTAGCCTTGATCTCATCATTACTGAGTTCATGATCAGCATTGATAATACACACTTGATCACCTGTATCATTAGTGTTACTATTTACATCATGTACACTTTCATCCTTAGAAATGTCACAATCTTCTCTTTCATAATATCTCTTCATCATATTAATATGACATACTCTTTTAGATTTACGCTTGTCAGGTGTCAAAATGACGTAATCTGTGTCACTGACCTTTCTCTCAATGACATAAGGTCCTTGAAAGCGAGCTTGAAGTGGCTGACCAGAAACAGGTAAAAACACTAGCACCTTATCACCAGGCTTAAACTCTCTTTTCACAGTGGTCTTGTCGTACCACGCTTTCATTTTCTTCTGAGAGTGCCTCAGATTTTCCTGAGCAAGTTCACATGCTCCATGAAGACGATCTTTAAAGCGGGATACATAATCAAGTAGGTGTATGTCTTCACCTAGATCTGATAACCACTTCTCCTTTAACAATTTCAATGGTCCACGAACTGTGTGTCCAAAGACAAGTTCAAATGGACTGAACCCAAGTGACTCTTGTATAGATTCCCTGGCAGCAAACATTACAAATGGAATGCCTTCATCCCAATCTCTCTCATTACCATGACAATATGTCTTTAACATATTCTTCAATGTTTGGTGAAACCTTTCTAAAGCCCCTTGGCTTTCCGGATGATAAGCCGAAGACTTAACTTGGTCTATGCCTAACTCATACAACATCTGCTGGAATACAGTTGACATGAAATTAGACCCTTGAACTGATTGGATCTCATTTGGCAACCCAAACAATGTGAAAAATTTAAGTAAAGCTTGTAAGACTGTCCAAGCCTTAATATTCCTCAGAGGTATTGCCTCTGGGAACCTCGTAGAAGCACACATAATGGTTAATATATACTGATGCCCTGCCCTACTCTTAGGTAGGGGACCTACACAATCAATGATGACTCTACTAAACGGCTCTTCAAAAGCAGGAATTGGCTTTAAGGGTGCAGCCGGAATATTCTGATTCGGCTTCCCAACCATTTGACATGAGTGACAGGTCTTACAAAATTTGGCCACATCACTTTTAAGTTTTGGCCAATAAAAGTGATTTAAAATTCTGTGGTAAGTCTTATTGACTCCTAGGTGCCCTGCAAATGGCATTTCATGAGCAATAGTCAGTATTTCCCTTCTATAAGTCCTAGGTACCACAATTTGATGGTAAATTCTCCACTCTTCATCTAATAGTGCATCAGGTGGTCGCCATTTACGCATCAAAATATTGTTTTTCAAATAAAAGCAGACTGGGACGTCTTTCGATTCATCCTCAGTGAGTGCACCAGCTATTAATGGCTGAAGCTCTTCATCATGTTGTTGTTGGACTGACAACTGGTCTCTGTGGAGTGTGTCAGACATTTTTGATTTTTCCTGTTCTACCCCCTCACTATGAGTGGGGTCAGGAGACTCACAATCCTGACTATCATTAAGATTAGTCATAAAAGATTGGCTGAGATCATACCAAGAATCTTCACTTTCATGAACATTTTTACTAGAATCTTTTCCAGACTCTGACTCCTCCTTTCGGAGAGTTGTTCCATTTTTAGGAACTAATTCCTCAATTTTAGAGGGCGGATGATTAAGTTTATCATCCTTATTTTCAGAAATCATACCCTCATTTTTAGAGAGTGGATGTTCAAGATTATCATCCTTACATGATTCCCTACTTGTTCCAATTTTGGGAACTGTATCCTCACTTTTGGAGGGTGGATGTTTAAGATTATCATCCACGGCGAGCTTTTGTGACATAGCTCTAGTGACAGCACAGGCAGGGAATAAATTTGGAAATTCCTTTTCTAATTGCTCTGTGTTGTTATAATCACATGGCTTATCTGTCAAAATTGCATTGGCTACTACCTTTCCACCAGCTAGGTCATTGCCTAGCAACAGAGATACCCCCTTTACAGGTAGAGTAGGTCTGACCCCTACTATGACCGACCCAGAAACTAAATCTGACTTCAAATTAATTTTGTGTAGAGGGACAGAAATAAATCCACACTCAACCCCCTGAATTAGTACATTTGCCCCTGTGGAAGTAGAGTCCGATAATGGCAAAACTCCATCAAGAAGCAACGACTGAGTTGCGCCTGTATCACGCAAAATTTTAATTTTTACGGGTGGATGAGCTGAATTCCCATCTAGGGAAATAAACCCCTCAGACACAAATGGAAGGTATTCTTCCTTAATTTTGTCGTTAGAATTAGGCCGTAAAGTCACGACTACCTCAGAAGAATTCTCTGCAATGGCTAAGGCATTGGAGGCTGTTTCAGTCTCCTTTAATTTTGCCAATGTGAAGCAATTTGCCATTGTGTGGCCTTTTTTGTGACAGAAACCACAAGTTATGTCTTTAAAGGCAGCTTTGTTTGAGCTGACCTGGTCGTTCTTTTGACGACTTGAATCTGGTTGTTTTTTACCAGAATTTGTTGGAGAGATAGAACCAGACTGAGATCCACTATTACTTGTTGTGCCACTACTATTGCCATATTTCTTATTTGGCCTACTAAACTGACCCTTGTTTTGAGTCTGACCCACTTTACCGAATTTATGGGTAAGTGCATACTGATCAGCCAAATTTGCAACTTCACTCAGCTTGTCAGCCTTATTTTCCTCAAGGTGAGTCTTAATGTCATCATTCACACACCGTTTGAATTCCTCGACCAGCATCAGTTGTCTCAAAGTGTCAAATGTGGAGACCTTCTTGGAAGCACACCATCTATCGAAATGCCTTTCTTTTTGATAAGCAAACTCTACGTATGTTTGTGTATCCGCCTTACGATACTTTCTAAATTTTTGGCGATAAGCTTCGGGCACTAATTCATAGGCTTGTAATATGGCCTTTTTAACCTTATCATAATCCATGCTGTCCTCTATTGACAGAGCGGAATACACTTCTTGAGCCTTGCCTGTGAAATTACTCTGGATGAGTATGGACCATTTATCTCTTGGCCACTTTAGTTGCTCACCCAGCTTTTCAAAATGGTTAAAGAATTTCTCCACATTATCCTCCTGAAATTTGGGGACAAATTTTACGTGCTTAGAAACATCGAATAATCCCCCAGTATCCAAGCCTATTTTAGGGTCTGAGCCTTTTATGACCCCTAACTCTAGTTGCTTCAACCTAAATTCATGTTCTCTTGCCTCTTTTTCCCTTTGCATTTGCATTTCTCTTTCCTCTTTTTCCTTTTGCATTTGCATTTGCATTTCTCTTTCCTCTTTTTCCTTTTGCATTTGCATTTGCATTTCTCTTTCCTCTTTTACCTTTTGCATTTCTCTTTCCTCTCTTTCCCTTTCTCTTTCCATTTCTTTTAATCTAATCTCCTTATTCATTTCTATTTCAAGCCTTTTCAATTCAAATGTGTTGTCAGTTGGCACAGTGATAGCTGTTTCCAATACTGTAATAGGCAGGATACTTTCATCCACTAGATATTCTAGAACATATCTTTTAATCTCGTCTTTCCGCATTAAAGGCTGAAATTCAACGCCATAATGTTTTGCGACCTTTACAATCTCAGACTTCTTTAATGAATCTAGTTCCTCGACTGAGGGACTAGCCACGAATTTATCTAAGTTGAATGGCATTTTGAAATTGTATCAAGCCTTCAACAAACAAATAAGTAGTCTGAGCAAACACAGTTGCTTACGATTCACAACAGAATTTCTCGAATTTTCTAGTATTTTTCGTTCCCGGATGTTAGGCCACCAATTCTGTTACGGCTTGTGGTCGCGAGTCAAACCAATAACAGCGAAAGATCACAGAAGAACGAGATTAAAATTCAACAACTTAATGATTATTTACAATCTCCTTATCTTACTTAAATTTACAATAATTAATTAGACTTACTCACAATCCTTTACTCAATATTTGCCTGGTCTGGTCCAAGGGCTGGTAGTGCATGCACGTTGACGATGGCACAGTGGTAGACCTGCAGCGTGCTGTAGCGTAGGAACTGGTTCCACGAGCGAATAACGACAAGGCTAGCGATGATGGATGATAACAATCTCAATACACAGCGTAGAAACGGCGTAAGGCAATTTGTCAGTGGCTGGCTTATGATATCTCAGCAGTATGATAGTCTGGTCTCGTTGATGTCTCTCGATGAAGTTAGTATTAGGGTATCTCTCAATGTCTCTCTCCTCCTTAGCAGTTGTTGAACTGCCTTTTATATGCTAGGCTTTTATTCGAGAACTCTCCAGAATTTAACAGAAACTTCTAGTGTACACAGTCCAGTAATTACGAGAACGTTCCTTAATAGAAACTTCTAGAACACACAGTAGTTGAATAACGATAATTGCAGCTTCTTCGAAGTGTTGCCAGGTCGCTGCTATAATTGGGACATAACGTAAACAGTTCTCACTTCTAGACAGTTCTAGAAAGGCTGCGTTGAAGTTGAATTCTCTGGAACTTTCCATTCGCTCGTCGATGGATTCAATCCGGTGTTCCTGACGGGTCGTCTTGTAACACTACCGTAAATAATACTTGCGGCGAACACTCGTAAGGTCTTGCCGATTACTTCTTTCAACCTCAGACAATGTGCTAGCTCCGCAGCCTATACTAGTACTACTGTACGTACGCTCGTAGCGCTCTGTGAACGTTTCATCGCCAACACTTTGGCACGATGAAATGCTTCAACGTAGCAACGTGACTTGTAGTTATTGAGTGATCACTTGCCACTCTCTGAAGGGTTGGTCCCCTGTTTTTTTTTTCAAAACTTCCTAAATACAAGTCTCCCTCTTGTGTTGGTTCGCTTAAGCCTCATTGGGTCTTTTTTATCCAAGGACTGTTGTACATTTAGACAAGTTCTTGTTTTAAACTTCAAAAGTTTCATTTAAAAGTTATTTTTTCTTTGGGTGTGAAACAAATTTTTATGTAAAACTCACTCAAGGGAACCATGCACTACAAGACAAATATAAGGGTATGCTGGAAGTATACGTTGAATTCCAAGGGTGTTAAAGAAGTTCTTCTACACTGGTATAAACAAAATAAAACAAAGTTTTACAATCACTTTTGTGTGTCAACGAGTTATATTTGTACATATCTTTTAAAATGATGTAATTTGGATTGCGGGAAAGTCTGTTTCAGCCATCTTGAAGAAAAAGAAAATTAAAAAAAAAAGCCCCGCCTCCTCCTTTTTTTGCAAAAACCTGACGGGAAACATATATATTTTTTTACTTGGCCTAAAGCCTACGCCGAAGGTACGCCGAGGTTTTCGTGACCGTACGCCAGGATTTTCTGTACTGTGCACATACAATGCATGTACATAGCAATCCATAGGCGTGCGTACATGTATATGTACAGTACACATGTACGTGATATGTACACAGTCACCATACATTGGCAATGCACGTACAGGTGTATAGTATACACACATTATAGCTAAGTCAGAGGCAATCCGTAAGCGATTGTACGTACGTATGTATACATGTACGTAATGCATACACCATTCATTGGTAATACAAGTAGGCCTACAGGTATATATAGCACAGTACTGTGCGTGAACATACTAGCGGGAGTTGACTGAATCGGCCCGCCGGTATGCCGGGAGTACTGTATGCCCAGTGCTACGCCAACTACGCCGGCAGTCCTCAACTTAGTGAATTTTGCACGCCGACAAAGGCTGGTTTCTAAGCCGCCACGCCGACCGAAATCGTATGGCCACGCCGAAGATCTTCGGCGTATAGTGCACTAAATGCACACTGGGGTAGGCTACAGTAGCCTAGCCTATGTAAAAGTAATTCTCGAGTTAGAGGCCATTGTAAGAAGCGAGGGCTCTAGGCCTAATTAAGATAAGAATCATTGACCAGAAGTGACGTATTGTAACCTGGTTTTGCATAGGGATAGGGTTATACGTGGTGGGCATACGGATAGGGATATAGGCCTAGGTATGTTGCGTAGAAGGTTAGGTCAGGGTACGGGGCACGCATATGGATAGGGATAGGGTTATTTAGGCCTATGTGATACACATAGAGATAAGGTTAGGGCCCGTCTGGAAAACATGTAGGTTACGCCGAAGATCTTCGGCGTGGCACTCAAGCGGTCACGCCAAATTTCTGGCGTATTTTGTCATCCAGATTTCTATTTGGCGCACCTAGCCTACAGCAGAGGCTGGCGTAATTTTTATCTTGCCTTTCCTTTGGCGTAAATCTTCGGCGGCGAAGAAACGAACTTTCCAGTATGGGGTTAGGGTTATACCGTATGGGTGTATGTATACGTAGAGATATAGTCTATATACGTATTGTATTATATACACGCAATGGAGTTAGTGTGTGCTTGTAATATTTAATAACGCTTCCCGGCTACTCGGCTTGCAGCGCTACAGGTTAGGACAGGTTCACAATGTTCCACGTTCGAATCTCACTGTCACCTTTCTTTCCACACCTCTTTTCGTCGTTCTTTTGGAACTTGACTTTGGCACTGATATTTTAATTTGGAGGTTAAGTTTTACGTTGAAGTTAATGTTACGTCACTTCCGGGCACTGATTCTAAATTAGTACCGAAGCTAGTAAAGTGTTTTGCAAGGCTTGATATGAGGAATAGGAAGTTCAGCTTCCCTCATTGTTGTCAACAGGAATAGTCGGCCTGAGTGGGTTGTTAACTGCACACCAGTGTGCAGCTTTAAAGGCTGCAGGCAGTCGCCCCAAAATTTGCTTTGAAAAATCAGCAAATTCTTGCAGATCTCCGCTCATTGCCTTACAAGCACCTCTGCAGCTGTTTTGAACATAACTAGGCCTAGGCTAGGCCTATTAGGCCTAGCCTACAAACAATAGGTAAAGCAAGGAGAAATTCTCTGTGAATTTCACAATTCACTAACAAAAACATTGTCACATGATCAAAATAGCCCATTCATGAACTAGAGTGACGGGCATACTAACTCTGATTGGGGTGACTGGCTATTGCCTTTAAGGCTGACTTTGACAAGTTCTTCCATGACTGTGGTAGAATGCACGTAATTGTACTGGACTCGTTTTTGTGTAGGTTGTTTGTTTTTAGTTAGGGGTTTACAGTATGTACTTCAGGGCATCTTATGGGGCCTTAGCCCTCCTTTGCCCTTTAACCTGTTGTGTTTATATGCACCAAGGCCTATAAATTGAATGACACACCCACTACCCCCGGATATGGTTAGTCATTGTCCACAACAGTGATGACAAAACATGTACCGTACAATGACGTACCTTACAGTCACTTCTGTGACTAACAAATCAATGTAAAATGACTCACACCTCAGTCACAAAATTGATGCACAATTTGCAATTTTGACTGACATGTGGGTCACCGATATTGACTAGAAATATGAGAATGACAATTGATATCCCTGTACAAAGTGTAGCAGTGACCCACAATGAGCCACTCCTTGGTCACAACAGTGACTGACAATTGAGGTAATGTGACTCACCCCGCAGTCATGCTGACGGCTGACCATAGAGGGTCCAATGATCAACATGTGGGTTACCGTACTTATCAACTCTACTGATTTGGGCGGTAGAATACCGCTTTTTATAGATTTGAACTGGCTACCGATTTTTTTACTCTAATTTAATACCAATTTTTGGCAAACCTACCATAAAATAGTGTTCGATCGATTATGCCATAATCGGTAATCACCGATTACCGATTATTCAATTACACAATCGGGCCAATGCCGATTACCGATCACCGACTATTTACATGTATAGGAAGGTCATGTTTTCTCGCGGTCTGTCGCATATTTCTTACTTTGTACAAACACCATAACATACGTAACCTTCACACTGGAGATGAACGAATAAGAACAGTTCCCTACGATCCACGAGTAGAATATTAAATGTTTTTGAAGGATTTCCTTTCCAAATAAAAATCAACCATAAATACATGCTTTCGTACGATGTCACAGGCTTAACGTTAGCCAAAGAGTCTGTCGGCTTACATACTGCTCTACCTACAGTAGTTCTATCCACCGATCATGTCGGAAGATTCCGTGCAAAGGTCTGTACTGCTATATAGTAGCCTATACACCCCAGAGATGCCACTTTTCAGATTTTAGTCTGAAATCAGATTTTTTTGGAATGCCCATCAAAAATTCAGATTTTTTTGACATCAGAAAACACTTTTTAGATTCCCAAATTTTTGGTCAAATTAACGAAAAAAGTCTGCTCTGTTGCATGATCCAAGAGTTAGTCCAACATAAACCACTGCTAGTAGCAAATGTATTTGTTGTACCAAGTACCTTATGCAGATGGCACTGCATGGAGAATTGGTACTGGACAGACTTTGTATACTAGATTACTGTGATTGTCTATCTGGCAGTTTGACTACTTTACAAAATTTTCAGATTTTTTGGGTAAATGCTGGTAGCATCTCTGACACCCAGATTTAGGCAAAAATTTCTAACTACCTTGGCACTTCAGGGCCACTAAACATTCCACTCAATTTGCCTGATTTACTCATCCCATGCTCCCTTAACGATATGGATATATTTTTTGTAATGCATCTTGCCCAACACTTACGTCTTATGTAAAAGATTCTCCAAATGAAACGTAAAACTAATTCCGGATAAAGTCCTGTAATCGAAAAACTGTTGCCGTTCCAGCGTGAATTTAACACGGGGCCCGTTTCCCTTCGTTCATCAGTTAGGAGCACGGACGGAGTTCATGACCAACTTGCTACGTAAATGCGCAGGCAATGCACTTACAGTAGCCTTGCATTACGTATTACACACTGTACTGGTGTGCTTTCGTAGGTGAATTTCAACTTCGCAAGATCTGTACGGCAGTGACATGTGCGCATGTGCAGGTCATAGGTAATTAAAAACTTAACGAAAAGAATGTGGGAAGTGGCATAATTTATGCAGGATAATAAGCCTTGGGTTTCCAAAGTTGCTACAGTACTGTACATGCACAAAATGTGTACAGATGATGTGGTTTGCACTGAAACTTGAAAAAAACGTAGCGCGAAGTCATTTCTTCCTGTAGTACAATTTGTATGCAGATGTGCAGCATGGTCCATGGCATGCACACCTTCTAGGTACTGTAATACTGTGTGCCCTTTCACGCACCTGAACTGTGCTGCACTGAGAGTTACGGCAACAATTACGATGATTGCTATGATTTGGAGAGCTTAAAATGTTGCAAGTTTTGTGAGTATCAGTGCTGATATTTTGGGCGGGAACTTAAAGAAATGCGTGTTTTGGAGAATTATAAACATTTTTGCAGAAACTTTGAAGTGTATTTTAGCCCTGTTTCCAGTTTTCAAATAATCGGTGGTGGTAATCGGTTGAAGGACAAAATTTTACCGATGCCGATTATTTACCGATTGTGCGATAATCGGCCCGATGCCGATTATCTAACAGATGATCGATCGAACACTACCATAAAATTTGTTGAAAGTATGATTTAAGTTACACTTTGCTCTTTAAGCATGCGTGTTGTGCATAATTCACCCCAAAACAGCTCAGAAAATGTTGATAAAAATATGATTCATCGATCGAGCTTGAGCTGGGAGATACATGTATGTATTTTTCACAATAAAAAACAAAAAGCTTCACACTGTGGGAGGGGGAACACCCCCTCCCTGTCACAAGTTTGTTTAAGATATAAGATTGCTTAGTAGTGACAGCATTGACACAGCAGAAAGAGTACACAAGTCATAGTTGTTACTTGACAAAACAAAAAGAAATATATTACAGAACTGGCTTCTTAAGCCTTCACCTGTCTTGTGTGAACGTGAATAAACATGATTAACAGAACATTCTTAAAGTTAACTATACGCTACTCTGATAATCTGGATGGGTTGATACAGTCAAGTACAGGTGTAGGCTGATGTACGCCACCATGAGAAGGAGTTAAGATACTGTAGACTACACCTTATCCAGCGAAAGGGTGGGGTACAACGTCACAGTCCAGCCATGGGGGTCCGGCCAGGCCTGAAAATTATAATTAAAACCCTCATCTAGTACATATTCAACAAAATTGACAATTCTTCACCTAGGGGGCCCTCCCTTCCCCTGACAAAGCTTTCTTACAGTAAAAGGGGGTGGGTTGCCATGCCTCCAACACTACAAGCCTATCCAAACACTAAATCATACTTTAGTAACAAATTCCCTTAATGTTTCACAAAAACAATTCTATATTCACTTTTACCATGAAACTATACAATTATACTTTAAACAGAGCCCTCACAGATTACGGGTGAAAACAATAAGATACAGCTGCTTTTCTCTGTAGAGAGCTTGAATTGATGCTCGGTGAATGACGAAAACAAAGTTTACAGTACCTCGTAATCTACAAGTAAAAATACAGCCTGACCATGAGCCTGTGGTTTAAAGCCCTCAACGTCCCTCAAAAGTCCTCGGCAACCCTGAATACCACCAGCGGCTACACGACAACCAAGTTCCCTCACCGAAACGTCCGCCCCGTTGCAAGATCTTAACCCAACTAACTTTCCCAATACAATTAAATCCACCTGTTCGATTGATTATGTAGAAGAAATATGTTGAGCAGTGCAGGTATGCCCTGACACCCTTTTACTCTGAAAGACATGAATATTCAAAGGAAAAGTACAAAGTAAAACTTTCTCAACCTTTAAACACATCTGTGACATTCCCCCAACCCACCTTGCATGCTTTGCTCCCTCACAAAATCTACCTCTTTGCCACTTTCAAATGTTGGCGAGTACAGTATATGGTTACACTGTCATTGGTCAATGACCCACATTTGACTGACAAGGGGGGGGGGGTTGTGGGGTGCGTCATTCAGTTGATAAGTGCATTATGTTATGTTAAGAGATAACTTCGCACACATACAGTGCTGATCATTGCTAGGACTTTGCTGCCTGCTATATGTACAGTAATATGTTTTCAATCTCGTTGTTTTGCATTGACAGCCTACTGTAACACTGAGCATTGATAGCCTGGCTATCTGTGACTGTATCCAGGCCCGTATGCATTTACAACTGTATTTTCCATGAGGAGTTCAAATAGACTGTGTCACACGATGTCATGTTTGCTTATGCAACCATGTTGAGGGCACATGTGGAACAAAAACATTTTGTACACTACATCACTGTCCTACACTACAGTTGTGCATGCACGGTATATTTATTTAAATATATATATCACCTACATATTTGGTCTCCCTGAACTCATTGTCATGTTTAAAACTGAAACTAGCTACAGTATCCTCAGGGATGACCTGAGGGAGTCCAAATACATAGGTGACACAGCTGGTAAAATGCAAGTTTGCAGTAGTACTGTAGAATGTTAAAAAAAATGTGGTAATCCAAGATTCCAGGGAGTCATAGAGGAGGGCAAGCAGCTCAAAAGGCTCTTGGACTCTTTGCTGGCTAAAATTAAAGTCATGATCCATGGTAACCAATATTTATCACTTTTTTCCTGATGACAGTGGACTGCACTTAATGCAGATTGTCTGTCAATAATGGTTGATTGATTAAATGTCACTTAATTCTCTAATAGATGGCATAGTTGTCCAAGATATGATTGAATGATATGATCCTGATTTGAAGGAGAGGGAGCTGAGCCATAGTGAAGATGATAAAGGCGAGAAACCAGAGGATGAAGGAGAAGGTGAGTACTGTTTAAAAAGAGCGATGTTGAGACCATGGTTGGATTCAGCCCTTAGACTGGAAGGCTGAAGCAACTACAGGATCAAGCCTGGCCAGTTAAAGCTCTGTGAAGCTGAACCAGTTAACTGTTTATAATAGGATATTTCATTGAGAAATTCTGGCTAATAGTTTTTTGCTTAGCCAGTAGGTTTACAACATAATTGTCTGTGATGGGCATTGCAGGACCATTGTGATGAATTCATCAAAGTACTTTACTAACTACTGCAGGTTACTAGCATTTGCCTAACAGACTATTTTTGACTTGTGGGGCTGAAGACTTTCGCTTGGAATTAAATTGTGAATATGTCACAAGTTAGCCCAAGCGACATAGCATATACTTGGCCCCAAGCAGTAACGATGATTCCTGTCCTGACCGGTGAGGGGGGGGGGGGGGTAGATTTGACAGTCTGCATGAACTATTTTAAAAGAGATTCTTCTCTATGTTAAAAGTATTTGCTCCATGTGAAGGTGTATGATATAAAGATGAATGCTCTTCACTACTGCCAGAGCTGCTACAGATACAGTGTGATTTAAAAATGGAACACTGTTCATTGTACTATATATACTATAGCTATAGATATTCACATTTGTTACTATGATGTAGAAAGAATCAGTGGCCTAAGTACTACAAGCTGCAGTATTAAGTTTTGTGCCATGAATTATGAACTCTACCCCCTATATATGCAGTGTGATGAACACACACTTTGTAAAGGTAAAATGTACTTGTTTTTCCCATACATACAGTACTGTACTGGGCTATTTGCTCATGACCAATTATCACGATTGTTCTTCAGGAACAGCTCTGAAAGTATGCATATTCGCATGTAAGCTTAAATTCTGAAAGTTTATAGGTATGTAAAGTGTATAGCCAGGTATTCCCACAAGCCCCCAGGAATCAGATTGGCCTATGAAGAAGTACAGTAAAGGGGAATGCCTCTAAGGCATGTATGGTAGATTTTATTGCGTTTGGTTAAATTTTTGTTCTATGTTATTGAAAAGTATCGATTTATTACAGTGCCAAAGGCTCCATGGAGCCATATCTAAGTGTCAGTTTTTGAGCATACATGAGAAACCAGTGCTTTAAATGTGAGCTCTCAGACTGAACCTGAGTTTCAAAATGATATAAGCTAAGTACTAACATGTTGTAATTTTCACATCCTTCAGAAACCATATTTGACTACCCTTTGGAATTTTATGTCATGATTACTTCAATTTTCAGTTCAGACAAGGGCATTATCCTCAACCATTGCAGAGTATTTTCATGTAGCAGAATAGATTGTGTCTTAAAAGTGTCATTATTTCCAACAAATTGGACATAAAGTAAAAAATAAGTTACAGTAACAAGGTACCTACAGTAAAAATTAAAAAAAAGGCAGTGAAGCCTATAATATCTCATTATTGCCTTTGTTACATAATGCATTTTGTGCTTCAAAGAAATCTCAAGAGTGGACTTACAGTAGGAAGGCATTTTACATCTGATGTGATGAAATGTCTGTTCCAACATGTCCATATGACATCAGATGGTCTTGCCACTGGTGGCTTTTAAATAAATAACCAGGGAAAAAATGTTCATTTCCCGGGAAGGTAGTCAAATTTTCCACAATTACGTCCCTATTTTCATGTACAAAAAAGGTTAATTTCCCTCCAGCTGCTGAAATTTCCCTCCAGATACCAAAATTTCCAGGGGAGGAGCCTCCCAGCTTCCCAACTTTTTCCACCTATGTAAATAACATGTGTATCCCTTTGTTTATGGTTTTTGTGTTCCTCCAGAGAAGGTCAGAAAATTTCATTGCACTTTGTTCCCATAAAATATGGACGACCATGTTGTCAAATAAGTTTTTGTTTCCTTTTTCAGAGAGAGAACCTGTAAGATCTGTTCGTTCAACTAACTGGAGGATGCCTGGGACTTACAAGATGAAGACAATTATAACCTACCAAGAGAATGTCATTGAGGCTCTTTCTGGTGCACATGCTTGTGTATTCTGTGACTTTATATTATGTGATATGAAACAGCATTTACTAAGCAGGCACAAAGATGAGAAAGAAGTGATAGAAGCATTGACTTCTTCAATTCCAGCTGCATTTGAGGAACTCATTCTATGGGGTGATCATCTTCATAATGTGAAAGTTTTGCAGAAAAAGAAGGGAGTTCTATTTGTCCTTGAAGGTTACATAAAATGCAGAAGACCCAAGAATGTAAAGAGCCCCGTAGATTATATGCCATGCCCTGACTGCCTGGCATACGTATTTTATGCTGAGTTTTTGAGTCACAGAGACAGGTTTTGTTTATTAAAAAAGAAAGGGAAAGGACGGAGCAGATGGGCCACAGAAAAAAAAGTGTACATTGACATTAGAAGACATGACCTGAGACATCTTACTATTTTGATGCTCAGTGATTTAGTTACAGTTTTACCAAAGTCTGATGACTTGATTGCAAAGTACGAAGAGGGTATAATGGCTGCAGAAAGGAGTAGAAAACCTACCCAAGCCGGTAGTGACAGTATAAACTTTTCAAAACTTTTAAGTTATTGTAGAGTATTAGAATCTGAAGCTCTAAGAGAATCACTCAGTCCTTCTAAGTTTGCTATAATTTTTAAAATGATCAAATGTTTGTGTGACCCTTTAAGGCAAAAAGACAGCTCAAGGCCATACATTTTTCAAATGGTGGTGTCAAAACTAATTCATAGTTTGAAGGCCTGTGCATCGCATTTGGAAGATAAGGTTAAAACTGAGATGGACAATGTTAAGCTACTACATCGAGTGGAGAAGTATTTATCATTATTTGATCCTGTGTCTAGGAGCATATCGGTGCAAGCTTTCTACCAACCAACTTCTGCCCCAGTGCAGCACATCTCTACAACAGAACTTACAGAAATTTTGCCACTTGCAAGTGACATTCTGAAACTTGAAGATTTTTTTGACTCTGAAATGCAGAAGCAATATGCAAATGTTACAAGCAGCCCAGGCCTCTTTGGGTATGTTTCCTTGCTAGATATCACAACAGCAAAAATTCTTCTGTTCAATAAACCTAGGGCAAAAGAAGTGATTATGTTGACAGTTTCATCATACAAGTACACATCAGGCAAGTTGGATCCACTCAGTCCAATTGTTGACAGTTTGACAAGTGTGGAGAAGAAGCTCTGTGACAGGTAAATATGTATCCTGAAAGACTAGAAGTGACTCAAGAAAGTTTTCTTAGTAATAGCAATGCATACAATGCAAAATGCTGGAGCCCCATAGTGGTGTGAGGAAAAGACATGTACACAAAAAAAGAAAGAACAAAAGGGTAAGAATCAGTTATAAGCAATACTAAACAAATGAGTTTTGAGGTGAGTTTTGAAAATGCTAATACTTTCAGCTTGGCAGATATGGAGAGGAATACTGTTCCATAATGTGGCAGAGGCATGAAAGAAGGATCTATGAGCAAAATGAATTGAATTAATATTGTCCAGAATAGTGAGAAGAGAAAGGTTTGATGATTTTAATGTTCAAGCTGGAGTATACAGATGAGTTAGTCCAGATAAGTAGAGGGGCGATAATCCGAGAATAACTTTGTAGGTAATACAGTATGCCTCTTAATAGGAATGCTAATACTTATTTGAAAGCTTATTTTATCCTTCAGGTGTTTTATTTGTGCACTAACTGTGTCAACTGCAGCTTGTGAGCAATTTGCTGGTTTATTTGTGAGAGCATTTGAGTTGCCATTTAAGTATTTTGAAGGTGATCTCCTTTGTTCCTTGCTGAAAGCAAAAGCGATCCATGCAGTCATGGTGCTGTTTGTATGTGTGCATGTGTGTGTTTGCTTGTAACACTTATTTTGAACACATGGTATTTCAGAACTGGATGAATGGAACTTTCTCATACTTGGCCTATGGATTTTATCATATTGAGAGTAAGAACCCTCTTGTTTTTGGTAGAGTTGAGAGGTCACCACAGGTAAAAATCTTTAACCTTGTAAAATCTATCTAGAGGTAAGAAGCATGGATACTTTTCAAACATAGTAGAGCATGAGTTCATGATAATCAGAAGATAAACCTTATTTTTTAGGTAGAGTTTAGAAGTAATCTGAGGTCACCGGAGGTGAAAACAAAATTCCTGAAATTGCTGGTAAACAGGATATCTCATGATAGGAACATTTGATATGGACTTTTTGATTCCTCGCTGAAGGCTCAAGGAATCAATGCGATGGTGATGTTTGGTGCATGTGTGTATGTGATGCTTTGCTTGTAACATGATGTCTCAAGGAGGGTATAACTCAGAGGGATCTCATACTTGGCATGTAGATTGGCCATATTGAGTGAAGGATCCCTATTGTGTTTGGTGGAGGGAGGTCATTTGGGATCACCAGAGGTCAAATGGTAAAACCTTGTTAATACGATATCTCAAGAAATGTAACTGTGAGAGATTGTATAAGTGGCATGTGGATTGCCCATATTTAGTAGATGATCCCTATTGTATTTAGTGGCAGTCAAAGGTCATTTGGAGTCAGCAGAGGTCAAATGGTAAATACCTTGGAAACTGCTTGTAAACATGATATCTCTCAATAAAGATAAATGTGAGGGGTCTCATGCTTACCATGTGGATTGCCCATATTTAATAGATGATCCCTATTGTTTTTGGGTGGAGTTCAAAGCTCATTTGGGTCACCAGAGGTTAAAGTGGACCTAAAGTCTAGAATTACAAGAATATATATTTCAGAAATTGGAAAAAGAATCTCATTCATCCAACTCCCATTTTCATAGCGTACCCCGTTGCTGAGATATAAAATGTTGAAATTTATTCACATAATTTGAAATAGTAGATTGTGCAATAACCTGTGAAGTCCTTCTTGTACAACCCACATTACCAGCTTTTGTTTCCTTTTAAAATTAAGATGTTTATATGATCTTGAAACAATTACAGTTCCCTTTCATGGTATGTTGCACATAGAGGGATTTATATAGCCAAGTCACCCTGTAACAGTAAGACAGTGACCACATTTTGGCACAAGGTGCAGTGGCTTTCAAAAAAACAAACAACAAAGACTGTAATTTGAGTAGTACAAGAATGACATCACAAATTATTGCGCAATCCACCATTTTAAATTGATTGAATAAGCTTCACCATTTTATATCTCAGCTCAGGAATGTCCTGTGAAGATGGGAGTT
Source organism: Holothuria leucospilota (assembly GCA_029531755.1). NCBI lineage: Eukaryota > Metazoa > Echinodermata > Holothuroidea > Aspidochirotida > Holothuriidae > Holothuria > Holothuria leucospilota. The sequence goes on from CM055961.1 coordinate 101,185,527, forward strand.
GGACCTTTTGGTTGCATTTTTCAAGCCTTGTGACATATATTTTTGAAATGTTAGACTTTAGGTACACTTTAAATGATCAACACCTTTTTAACACTACATCTCAAGAAGGGTAGCAAAGGGTAGCATGTAGATTGCCCATAATGAGTAGATGATGCCTGTTTTTTAGTGGAGGTCAAAGGTCATTTGGGGTCACCAGAGGTCAAATGGTCAAAACCTTCTAAACACTGTCAAGAAGGGTAACTTTGAGAGATCCCATACTTACAGTAGCATTTGGATTGTCCATATTGAGTAGATGATCCTTAACATTTTAGTGGAGATCAAAGGTCATTTGGGGTCAGCAGAGGTCAAATGGCTAAAACATTGTGAACACTATATCTCAAGAAAGGTAACTGTGAGAGATCTCATACTTAGCTTGTGGATTGCCCATATTGAGTACATGATCCCAGTTGTTTTTAGTGGAGGTCAAGGGTCATTTGGGTCACCAGATGTCAGAAGGTCAAAACATTGTAGAGACCATCTCAAGAAGGGACTATGAGAGATCTCATACTTAGCATTTAGAGTGCCCATATTGAGTAGGTGACCCCTATTGTTTTAATTGAAGGCCAAAGCTCATTTGGGGTCACCAGAGGTCAAATGGTGAAAACCTTGTAAACACTGTCTCAAGGAGTGTAACTTTGAGGGATCTCATACATAGCATATGGATTGCCCATATTGAGTGGATGATCCCTATTATTTCTGGTGGAGGTCAAAGGTCATTTGGGGTCATTAGAGGTTCAAATGGTAAAAATGTTTTAAACACAATATCTCAAGAATGGTAACTGTGAGAGATTTCATACTTAGCTTGTGGATTGCCCATATTGAGGAAATGATCCCAAGTTTTTCTGTTAAGGTCAAGGGTCATTTGAGGTCACCAGACGGCAAAAGGTCAAAACATTGGAAACACTATCTCAAGAAAGGTAACTGTGAGAGATTTCATACTTAGCTTGTGGATTGCCCATATTGAGGAAATGATCCCAAGTCTTTCTGTGAAGGTCAAAGGTCATTTGGGGTCACCAGTTGGCAAAAGGTCAAAACATTGGAAACACTATCTCAAGAAGGGTAACTGTGAGGGATCTCATACTTAGCTTGTGGATTGTCATTGTTGAGTAGATGATCACTATTGTTTAGTAGAGGTCAATGGTCATTTGGGATCAGCAGAGGTCAAAACCTTGTAAACACATTGTCTGATGAAGGATAAAAATCTCATACATAGCATATGGATTGATAGTATTGAGTAGATGACCCCTATCATTTTTGTTGAGGTCAAAGGTCATTTGGGGTCACCAAAGGTCAAAACCTAGTCAGGGAGATAACTGTGAGTGATCTCATACTTAGCCTGTGAATTGTTCATACACTGTTCACATTTACTTATAGCATGTAGATGGCCATATAGGGTAGGTGTCCCGATTGTTTTAAGTGGAGGTGAAAGGTCATTTGGGTCACAAGATTTCAAAAGATTTTGACCTTGTTAACATGATATCTCAAGTAGGATAACTGTGAGGAATCACTAACTAAGCCTTTTGGCTTTCTGGTTAGTCTTTGGTGTAACTGGAGTGGGATTCAGTCTTGGGTCTTCCAAGGTAGATGCTCTAACCACTAGGCCAAACAGTTGGTATTTACAGTAGATGAGTGTATTGATGAATTATATATCAAAATATTGTACATGATTTTTTTTTTCAGGTTATTTGTTGTGCAAACACTTAACAAAGATGGAGTCATGGTGCCAATTCTCCTAACTCCAAAACTTAAAACAGCACTGGATTTGTTACTAGAGGTAAGGTCACTACAGGGCATTCATCCAAGCAACCCATATGTCTTCGCAAAGAGCAATAATGAAAATTTGGAGGTGCGTGAGGTGTTGCAGAAATTTACTGTAAGTGCAGAACTGGATAATCCACGCTTTTTTCTGAGAATGAAGATGGACAAGTACATTGCAACTGCCTGTCAGATAATTGCTATGAAAAGCAATGAGCTGGATTGGCTTAAATCTCACATTGAAGATTCCAGTGGAGATGTCTACATTATTCAAACATCAGCAATGGAAATGGCAAGGGTTGTTAACCAGTTTTGTGAAATAGCTGGTGAGAAAATGGACAGCAATACTAACAAAACCTTGGAACCAAATTCATCAGGTTTGTGATTTTATATTTTTTTATGCAATGTTGGAAGTGCATGCATTGCATCCCACTACATCCCTTACAAATAGCCTGGAAACTATGTATGGAACAATACGTACCTGTATATTAAAACCCCCATAATAATTGTTAAATGTTTAGTGTATATTAGACAGACATCAAACCAGTTTTGTTCCAAACAGCAGATATGCATGGGTATTGTGACCCTTTAAGTGGACCTCCAAGTCTTGAATTACAATATACTGCATAGTGTAGATCTGGGTTGGAAAATGAATTTTATTTTCCCAACTCCTAATCTCCATAGCTTTAATACTCCTTTGCTAAGATATAAAATGTTGAAGTTTTTTCACTCTATTTGAAATAGTCGGTTGATTGTGCAATAATTTGTGATTCCCTTCTTGTACAAGTGGCATTACCTGCTTTGCTTCCTTTTGAAATAAAGATGTTTATATGACCTTGAAACATTAAGTGTTACCTTGAATATCATGTTGTACAGAGAGGATGCTATAGAAAAGTCTAACAAAAAATAGGCCTTTAACTGGATTCAGAATCACAAAACTGATACAGAAGGAGTCCTTTTTGTCGAGGCCACCCCCAGCAGTGAGCTACACAAAAATATTGAGAAAATTAGTCTTAGTCTCAAGTAAAATAGTTGATATCAGGCCGATCCAGGCTAATCGCCACTTAAAATACCTCTCTTCGACATTCCACTTACAGTAGGGGAATTTTCTTTGGGAATTCAAGCAGACAGGTGTTGACAGTTTAGGCCCATTTACTCTGCGTTCCCATGCAATAAATTCAATGTCCTGTCAGATTATTGACACTGTTAGTTTTGAGGTAGTCCATCCAGTGACCCCTCAGTGTCTAGCTCCAAAAATGTTGCTTGTGTGAGTTCTACTTCTTGCAAACTTTTCTCATTGGTTATCTTGATAAGCATACCCAGGAATGACCAATCAGAAGTCCCCGTCCGATTGCATCAGACAAGACTTTCTAAATTTTGCCCGAAGTAACTTCGAGGCAACTTCCTTCTTCGATAGTTGAGAAGAGACAGCCAGATAGAAAGGATCGAAATAGATACATACAGGGCTGTAGAGCTCCGCGGCTTCTGCCGCAGGCAGGGCTATTGCCGCTGGCCTCCGTCAGCTAAAGACTTCTTTTTCTTAAACTTAGTTTTTTGGAGAAACTAAATTTTTCTTTTTAAGGGAAGAAACTTAGATCGTAGTCTGAGAAGGGAGAATCGCATCTTATACTCAACATGTGATTGTGACGCTGTTTAACTAACTTCATTTGTTTTAAATCAACATCATGTAGTGAAATAACTCCTTGACTGGTCAGAGAAGGATTTCTCTGCGTTTGAATAAACCAGGTAAACTGTAGACAAGTGGTTCCTGTCATCTTTTTGGACTTTCTCCGAATTGCTTTGCTTACGATCCCCTACCTAAGCCTTCGCAAGGAGCGATTGGCCCAGCTATATAACATGGTGGAGGTAGCGAGCTTTAACTTAAAAACTTGAATTTCATCACGGCAATAATTCCCCTACTCTGGCCAGGACATATCTGTTTTCACATGAAAACTCAGTTTCAGTCACTGTAACTACTTCCGCTCATCTAACAAATATATTTGAAGAACTTTGAAGTCAAGTTGTTCCCATCCCTGAAACTGCAACGATTTTATGAGTGTTCCCTATACCAGTACTTCAGCTTGGACCTGACCAATTTGTTCCCATTACTGCGACGATTTCCCTAACGTGTCAGCTTTGACTTGGACACCTTTGTTTCCGAGCTTGAAATTGACAACAGCAACGATTTCTTTGGTCTGTCTCAAATATTTGCTTGGACCGGCCTCCCTTTTTCCGCTTGGACCCGCCTGGAATTTTCAGCTTCTATGGCCTAAGGTTGCCCTTCATATCCAGCGACGACTACCAGCTTGACGCTATGCCTGTTTTTTTTTGGTGGACGCCTTCAGTTAATTACAACAGTGCTCGCCGATGGACTACCGTTCGCCGACCAAAAAATTTAGCCAACGTTCCTCGACGATTCGTTTCCTAGTGTCAACCAGTCAACTTTAGTTTTAACAAACGCTCCCGATGCCAGCCCGAAGTACAAGACGATGGTTCCAGTCAAATTCATATTTTAAGGGTGAGTTGTGAGGCAATTCCCCCAAGGGCCCCTTCCCCCGAAGCATGTCGAGTAGAATGTGTATTCATGACAGTTTCATATTGTGTGAAATGTGAAATGTTTTTTTTTCCTAGCAGACCTACCTTGATGTCTTAAGCCTTAAACCTGGCGTATTTGCCTGAAAACAGTGATGTAGTGCACATGCTAATGAAGGACGTGTCATACAGCCTGATATTTGGAATTGTATACATGTATTTTTAATCCTATTGTACGTAGTGTTTTATTTATGCTGTACGCCCATAGTAGTACAACACTAAACAGAGTCACCTCAATTATGCAGAGTTCATGCTGTACATTCCATTCCGTAGGTGTGATCAAAGGTGTGTCAGTTTTGAACCAATAAGAAAGTTTGTTTCCCTTGACATACTCGAAGTGAATACATTATTACGTCAAGGCAGGAGCAATAACACCATGTGAATCAATTGTGATGTGAACTGAAAGTTAATATCTAGACCCAGTGATGTTCGTAATTTTTTTCGTTTGTGGCAAGAGTAGCCAATATTTATAGAGGAAGTCCTTACGCTTTTGCGGTCTTTTATGCTTTCTTGGGAATTAGCCAGCCCAAGTTAAGTTTCAGGAGCTGTCCTCGACAAATTTTCACCAGATTTGCTCTCGGTAACTTCTTTTATTCCTAGCTCAGAATGCAGGTACGAGTTAGCATATATTTGGTTAAGTTTTAATGTTTGTCCAGTCCGTATGTTTGTAGGGGGCGCAACCAAATTTTTTTTTGTTTGAGTGAAGTGAATTTCGCAGTGGACCAAGGGATTTTCAATGTGTTCGCCACTGCAAGGGTTTGCGTCATCGTTCTATGTAATATTTCTGGGTCTAGGGTCTAAGTAAAACGAAATGGGACATTTGTATATGAAAAAAAAAGAAGAGATAGAATTACTTTGAATTTCATATGTATTTGTTGACATAATTTAATGAATGAATGAAACTTTAGCAGCAAACTTTGAGAATGGGTGAATGTGACTCCACACACTGCCAAAATTTATAGTGAACTCGTACAAAATGGTTCTTCCAGAGAAAAGTGAATATTCAAGTCAAAGCTAATTTATAACCATCACTTTTGAAGGCAACCTTTCCGCTATTCTGATACGAGCGGTATTTTAGAATGTTTGCTCGATTCCGTGTTCCGATTACAGGCAGCCCTCGGCACGACGATTATTCAGTGGTGCATAATATTAAACTAAGACGGACATCGAAAGTTTTCCACGTGTATGTCGTGATTTCATATTCTTTGTATATATTCATTGTATATAACCATTGCATTACTTATGACGTTATTTTTTGTCTTCTTGCCTTAAAGTTTTGAACCGTTATCACTGCGTACAATATGAAACGATTTGAGTGCTACACCTTTCGAAAAGGTCACAGTATTCTATTTGAAGTGATTTGTATTGCATGATGACGCTTACGTCTCGTACCACATAATCAGTGTGTTACTGTGTTACTGAGAAATTATTGAGTTATTACGAGAGGTCAGCAAACTTTTGTCAGTGAACAGGTTAACTTTTGCTGAACTTGAATTGAGGAATGTGCGGAGTTTTTTTTTTAAGTCCTTTGAGTGAACTTTGTGTAAGAATGCTAGAGTAGGGTATACACTCTCTTGCAATAAATATTACGCTGTGAATTTTTGAAACACAAAATGTTGAGCAAAACTGAAATGTGTTTGTAATAAAATAAGTGAAGGTCATGAATTGCTATCAAAGTTTTTTGCAGTAAACTGTATTCGGTGCAGCTTATAATACGTAGGAGGAATTTTCTGGACTGTTCCTTCCAGATGTTACAATTCCGGGTGCATTCCTACAAAGGTTGTTCCGACACAGTATCAAACTGTAATGGCCTAGTTGTTAATTAAGATTCCTTTACTTGTACTCTTCTTGCTTTCTTGTATTCAAACCATGTATTCAATGATTTCACTTATTTTTATCGTTTAAAGGTGTATGATTCATCCGAGTAATTCTCTTGCTTCTTTCAGGTTCTCCCAACTGGTCTTTGACCAAAGTCCAACCCCTTCCCCCCTTTCTTTTGCCTCACAACACCCTATCGTATTGTTTTGTTGCATGAAAATTGAAATGTTATTATAATCATGATGATATTTTAAATGTTATGTAATTGATGTTATTTCCACATGATGCAGATTTTTAAAAGAAAATTTTTCAAACTACGTTTTCAAACTTTTAAAAGGAGAAGGGGAATGTCAAGTAAAATAGTTGATATCAGGCTGATCCAGGGTAATCGCCACTTAAAATACCTCTCTTCGACATTCCACTTACAGTAGGGGAATTTTCTTTGGGAATTCAAGCAGACAGGTGTTGACAGTTTAGGCCCATTTACTCTGCGTTCCCATGCAATAAATTCAATGTCCTGTCAGATTATTGACACTGTTAGTTTTGAGGTAGTCCACCCAGTGACCCCTCAGTGTCTAGCTCCAAAAAGGTTGCTTGTGTGAGTCCTACTTCTTGCAAACTTTTCTCATTGGTTATCTTGATAAGCATACCCAGGAATGACCAATCAGAAGTCCCCGTCCGATTGCATCAGACAAGACTTTCTAAATTTTGCCCGAAGTAACTTCGAGGCAACTCCCTTCTTCGATAGTTGAGAAGAGACAGCCAGATAGAAAGGATCGAAATAGATACATACAGGGCTGTAGAGCTCCGCAGCTTCTGCCACAGGCAGGGCTATTGCCACTGGCCTCCGTCAGCTAAAGACTTCTTTTTCTTAAACTTAGTTTTTTGGAGGAACTAAATTTTTCTTTTTAAGGGAAGAAACTTAGATCGTAGTCTGAGAAGGGAGAATCGCATCTTATACTCAACATGTGATTGTGACACTGTTTAACTAACTTCATTTGTTTTAAATCAACATCATGTAGTGAAATAACTCCTTGACTGGTCAGAGAAGGATTTCTCTGCGTTTGAATAAACCAGGTAAACTGTAGACAAGTGGTTCCTGTCATCTTTTTGGACTTTCTCCGTAATGCTTTGCTTACGATCCCCTACCTAAGCCTTCGCAAGGAGCGATTGGCCCAGCTATATAACATTAGGCTGAAGATGGTCAAGGTTAGACTGATAATTTCATAATAGGAGAAGGCAAAAATGAAATTCAGATGGTTTTTCGTTTTTGTTAGCGTGACGCTGGTTACTACTATTAGAGTCGGAATGGCTAGTTCTACCAGTACATCTGCAATCTCGATGATGACTCTATTGCAGGTCAATAGAATTCTCTGGAGTGCTAACTTCAGCACAAAAGTTTGAAAAATTAATTACAATGATCCGTCTCTTATCTACACAGAGCATTTGAGACAAGACAATGAAACAATTTATATCCACAGACTTGATGTCAATCAAAGGGCAGTCACCAGTTGGGAGTTTTAGTTTCCCCCAGCCAAAAATGCATTTGGGGTAATGAGTAAGGAGTATCAAACAAAACACTTATGACACCATGACTTATCTCTGATCTGAAAAACATTCAAAATCTTTCACGAAAATCAATAAAAAACATTTAACTTCAAAGTTGAATCCACACTGTATGTATGGGGACATTCCAATAAACCAAGTGTTTGCTGTGCAACAGAAGTGCCCTGACCAGAACTGTGGCTTCACTGGTTAAACCCTCAGCAGTGCACTGTGTCAGTGTTCTCCTTTACAGTAAATTTCTGTGGATCAAACAGTGTTAAACGTTTCAACTCAAAATCATAGTATTTCAAAGGTCTATAGCATCCCAAATAATCATCTAGGCATAGCTTTAGAAACATCTTGGGCAGACTGCACTTTGACTGACATTCATTTAAACAATTTCTCCACTTCTTTTTTTAAATGATGACTTGCACAGTCATTTGTGTTTTCAATTAAAAGCCCACACTCACACACCGTTGCATGTCAGTATGACCTTGAACAATTTCACCTGGGTGTAGGCTGCTGCAACTCTGTTTTGGAGGTGTACCTGACAGATGGGTTTTGTTTAAATTGGAGGAGGGGCTAAAAGCAAGCTAATAGGGAAAATTTTTATTTTCTTGAGTGAGATTTCAAAACATTTAGAAACAAATTCACAGTGGCAAGGAACCGCTCTTTGGCTTTCTGGTTATGACTACTTCAGCTGATCAACTTGCATTGTATAACATATGTTCTTTTTGCTGTATTGTGAAACACTCTAAGGTTGTCATGGTTACAGTCCATTTCACATTTCATGGTGTTTTATTATTTGCAGCAGTACCTGGTAACACAGGAAATGCAGAAAGACAAGAAGGGGAACCTTCAAATTTGCTAAATAATGTTGGTAGGTGTATATCATGTTAAACGTATCCTTTCCCTTTTATTTCAGTTTCAAACATTTGTCAAAATAATTAAAAACTCAGAATACTTAAAGGCATATTCCAGTGAATTTCACATGGGTCTCATGCGAGAAGAAAAATATCCAGTTCGTATATCCTTCAAACCCTTTAGCAATACTCTTTTCCTAACTCATGATATCTCATTTCAATTTGTACTTATTTTTGGTTAAAAAGTACCTTCACTTCTCATCAAGGTCACATAATGTTATATGGGCACATATTGCTTCAGATTTCTGTCGTCTTTTCTTTATAACTGGTTTTCTTGGGCATATCCCTTTAAAAAGTTTCAGTGTCAGAATATTTAGTAGGAGTACTGTATTTGTCCGAAAGGTGGAGCTCAGCATCTTATGTCTTAGAGAAAAGTGGCGTATTAAAATATGTTCACGAATAAAAAGTTTCAGTTGGTGTTCAAAAATGTTTCAATGAGATTACCTTCATAAGGACAAAAAATGGTGCAAGGTGTTATAGATACTGTTGATACAGGGCTGGTGTTGCTTTGTGGTGGAAGGGAGACTGTCCTCATAATATTGTAAGTCACTTTTCAAAGTGAAAGTTTGCTTTAATTTTTTCCAGTCAGGTATGTAGTTTTGGTACTGTGCAGCTTATACAATTTTGTTAAGCCGATTGACCTCTATTATTCTACTTCATTAAATTCATGTATTAAATTGATAAATTTGTGTTTTTTTTTTGCCATTGCAAATAAAGAATCTGGTGCATCAAGTTACAGAACACATTGGAAGGGTCATGGACCATGTCAGCAGAATCACAGAGCCAGCTGGAGGACTCGCAGAACTTCAACGAAGGGTACAGGAACTGACAAGTCAGATTTTATTGAGGTCCTCTCTGGTATGCATGCATGTGTATTCTGTGACATTATGGTATGTGATATGACAGAACATCTAATTCAGTTTCATAAACATGAGAGGGAAGTTCTAGAAGCTCAGACCGAGCTGCCCTGCACATTAGAGGCTCTCATACGAAGAGGAGATCATCGTCATAATGTTAAAGTTTTGCAAAAACAACACGGAACCCTCCTTGTCCTCAAATTTTGCATAAATACCAGAAGTCCAGAAGATTATATGCCATGTCCTGACTGCTTAGCATATATTTTTTATGCAGAGTTTTTGAGCCATAGACAGGATTGCAAAGTATTGGCAGAGAAAGGAATTGGGTCTGACAAAAGGAAGACAGACCCGGATGAAGCACCACAGTCTAAAAGATTCAAGCGCACTCTCTCTGATGTTGAAGTTTCCAACATTGTCAAAACTAATGCTCTGAGAAATTTTGTCATTTTAATGCTCAGTGATGCAGTTGCAATGTTACCCGAGTCCAGATGCAGGATTACATCTTATGAAGATAGTATGATGGCTGCAGAGAGGAGGAACAAACTTACACAAGCCAGTAGTGAGGTGGAAGAGATTGTGAGACTTGTAGGACATTTGAAAGAAAGCTACTCTACAAGTCTTAAAGAATCATTGGACCCTGTAAAGTTTCATATCATTTTCAAGTTAATGAATTGGTTGTATGAGCATTCAAGGCAAGAAGACATTGTACAATCAGGTGTCTCCCTGAAGCAAAGATTAGTCTCAGAACTTGGTCATTGTCTGAAAGCCTGTGCATCACAGATAAAAGATAAATTAGGAGCTGGAGAAGAAAAAAATGCACTCTTATGCCGAGTGGAGAAATACTTATCTCTATTTGACTGTATGGTAAATGACATATGGGTGCCGGCATCACCCCCAAAAATTGTATGTGACAAATCTGTACAGGTTTCAACCATAAAAATTGTACAAACCACATTGGTGCAGGCTTCACCCCAACAAATTGCTGCCCCAGTCCAGCCAAAATTGAATATGCACAAAACATCAGAGTTTCATGAAATTTTGTTGCTTACTAATGATATTCTGCAACTTGAAAAGTATTTGAATTTGAAAATGCAGGGGGTATTACTAAAACTCACAAGCAAGCCAACCATATGCCAATATGTTTCTTTGCTAGAGATCACTGTAGCTAAACTTATTCTGTTCAATAAACCTAGGGCAAAAGAAGTGGTTATGATGACAGTTGCATCGTACAAAGACACATCAGACAAGTTGGATCCAAATCATGAAATTTTGGGATGTCTTTCAAGTACTGAAAGGAAGCTCTGTGAAAGGTATGTTCATTTGGAAGAGCTAAAAATGCTTGCAAGATATTGATGAATGCTGCCCTCTGTTGCTCTAAATGCAGAGGGTAAGTGTGCAGTGTTGGTATATGTGATAGGTACCGAATTCCAATGTTTCGCCCCATTGTTATTGTTGTTTTGTTATCTTCGATGACCTCCTCATCCTCATTATAATATTCGACGACTTATCCAATTTGACTTTATTCCTGAATTTGGAATAGTTTACCATTCTGGTAAGCCAATTGGACATGAGTATTGATTATAAAAAAAAAAAAAAAAAAAAAACCTAGGTTACCATGCGCATGGCAAAGGTGAGACAGCAGCGTCTGACAAATTTTGGACCAGAAACAGATGAGATTGGAGTTCATTAATCTTCCTTAGGACAGTTAAGTGTTATTTTCTTGGGGGAGGGGAGGGGATGGGATGCAGTGTGTGTTTATATTTTCTTAGGTCAACATTCAAGGAAAAAGAGTTGTCATCATGGTGCAAATTTCATCTTTCTTTGGAGAAGGCCTACAGTATTTCAGTGTTAAAATTTGAGACAAATAATCACTCCAAACACAAAAAAGTCTATTTTTGGGTAAGCATGCAGGGTTGTTTTGATTCCCTGCCATTAGGCAACAGGAATCAATTCAGTGATGATGATGATGTGTGTGAGTGTGTGTATGTGCGTGTGCATATATTTGTTCTTGTATACATGACGTTTTGCTGGTAAACACAATAACCAAGACGTTAGAACTGTGATGGGTCTGGCCCATATTTAGAAGATGATCCTTCTCATTTTGGTGGAGGTCAAAGGTCATTAATGGTCATGAGAGGTCAAATGGTCAAAACCTTGTAAACATGTTATCTCAAGAAGTATAAGTTTCATGTATTGCCCATATCGAATGTTCAATAGATGATGGGTCATCAAAGGTGTAAGTTTATAAAGTTTGAACTTTTAAGATGCCCAAAGGTCATAAGGGGTCCTAGAAAGGTCAAACATTGGAATCACACAAAAGCCTTCTACTCTTAAAGCTATAGTCTGAATCTGATCAAAGTTTTCTAGAGTTTTCAGTGCTGTAGATGATAGGTTATCGCAGTGGTACTTGTGTTGCCATTGTGATTTAGGGTTGCAAAGAGTCAAATGATTAACCCATGCCAAAGCTTTCCCTAAGGGAGTTTTGCTTTATTGTGATTTAATGTTTTGCCATAGGAATTATTAATTATGGGCCTGATGAAGATGGATGTAAATAGTACTTCTTTTTGGTCCCCTTGGTTACCCAAAAATATTATTACCACAAACATTAAAAATTGTTTCAAACTTGGCCATACAAATTAACCAGGCAACTCTGATCAGACCATGGAAGCACTACTGTACGTCTGAGCTAAGTACTTCCAGTGTTTCCAGTGCTGTAGATGATTGGTCATCACATCAACTTATCAGTTGTTTTCTTGTTTTTGTTTTTTTCCCTTCCTTTTGCAGGTTAGTTGTGATGCAAGTACCTAACAAGGAAGGGGTCATGGTGCCAATTCTCATAACTGCAAAAGTTAAAACAGCTCTAGACTTGTTGCTGAAGACAAGATCGTTACTGAGCATTCATCCATTTAATCCTTACTTGTTTGGAAAGAACGGGAATGAATATTTGAATGTTTGTGAGGCGTTGTACACAGCAAGTGCATATGCCCAACTACAAAACCCACGGCTTCTCATGAGTATGTGTATGGACAAGTATATTGCCACTATCTGCCAGATGTATGCCTTAAATGATAGTGAGCTGGACTGGCTTAAATCGCATATTGAATGGCCCACTACATTTGGGGAAGATGTCCATAATATTACATCATCGTCATTTAATATGGCCACAGTTGTGGAACTTCTTTGCAAGAAGGATTGGAGAAAAACACCAGACCCACACATAGCAGGTTTGTAGTATCATTTATCTTTTCTGCCTACTTAATTTACTGTATGCAACCTGGTTTTAAGTTTCACAAGTAACAAAAGGAACTGATTTATTAGCTCATACCAGCATGCTGGTGTGAGCTATTGTAATCATGCAGCGTCACTCTATCTATCTATCTATCTGTCTATCTGTCTATCTGTCTATCTGTCTATCTGTCTATCTGTCTATCTGTCTATCTGTCTATCTGTCTATCTGTCTGTCTGTCTGTCTGTCTGTCTGTCTGTCTGTCTGTCTGTCTGTCTGTCTGTCTGTCTGTCTGTCTGTCTGTCTGTCTGTCTGTCTGTCTGTCTGTCTGTCTGTCTGTCTGTCTGTCTGTCTGTCTGTCTGTCTGTCTGTCTGTCTGTCTGTCTGTCTATCTGTCCACACTTGTTCAAAATGCTTCTCCTCCCGCATGCTTTCATCGATTTGTTTGAAACTTGGACACAATGTTCCTTGGGTGGTGGGCCATTTGGGGTGTTCAGGAATTTTTGGTCCTAGGTCCCATGTGGGCCCTATGGCCCTTTTTATGAAATTCTGCAAAATGCTTCTCCTCCTACAGATTCTCTTGTACAATGTTGGTGGTTCGTCATAATGTTACTCTGTTAGTGGTCCCTTCAGGGTGTTCAGGAATTTTGGGTCCAAGGCCCAAGATGGGCTGTAGGGTCCCTTTTGTGAAATATTGCAAAATGGTCAACCCCTCCTCCAGTTAATGTTAAATAGAGTTGACAGTTTGTGATAATGATGCTTGCTTAGTGATCTGTGTATGGCATCCTTGAATTTTGGTTGAAGGTCCCATGTGGGCCCCAATGGCTCATTTTATGAAATTTTACAAAATGCTTTTTCTCCTACAAATTGTGTTGTACAATGTTGATGATTTGTCATAATGAAGCTCTGTTAATGGTTCTTACAAATTACTTCTCTAATTTGGGATAAAGAATACTTTTGATACCTTTCTAACCAATGATGTGCCACCCCTCTATTTTACCAGTCTCACAAAATCACTTTACTACCTATATATTTCTCTGTACTGCACTCTCTTTAAAACTGTCTGTGTACAAGAGGTCAGTCCTGTGCGGTTGTTTAGGTTAGTTTAAAGGGACCTGCTGGACAGTATGAACAATTCCTGTATTGTAGGTCTGTTGGCATCATAATTCATCATCGTGCATGAGTGGTAATTGACAATGCCTCTTCCTTCCAAAGTTACCTGTTCCTTGATAACTATTCTAAGTTCCATCTGAGGTAGTACTTTCGTGGTTCCATGTGGCAGCCAGAGAGCTAATACTAGATTGTTTACAAACTGTTAACTTATCAATAATGTGTGTAAAAACCAGAAGCTACTGGACTTTTAGATGTTGTAATCTAGCAGTTGAAAGCAAGGATTGCACTGCTAAGGTCAGACAGTAATCAATTATAGTGTGTTCTCACGTACTCCGCGCTCGGGGTAACACCGTGTTACCCCGAGCGCGAGTAACGTGAGAACGCGGGCTTACTCGGGGTCGGTGTTAAAATTTCGATCCACCTCCGAACGGAGGGTTCTGCGGTTTTAAACACCGTGTTTGTGTAATTAATCATGCATCACTGGTGGTCTACGGAGCTATGTGACCTCTAATTCCGTTTCAGGAAATGTGCATTGGGATAAGAGGCTGTAGTAGAGTGGCAGCTCCCTGGTAGTAGTAAGTATACGGCAACGTTACGCAATAGTACAGTGCACAATGCGAGGTTCGTAAAGTTAATAGTTAATTGTAAATGCTGTTGTACTCCTCGAATACAATATTTGAAGCTGTATTTCTTACTTCACCAAAAATGGCTCCCATTGTTAGGAACTTGGCGTTCGTGGCCAATCTCCAGAGTGTTATATAGCTCCTCTTCTCAACACATACGGCCCTCCTCATGACGGTGTCCTGTTTTTCTATAGTACAGTACCGCTTACGTACAACTACACCATTCTACGCGTATAAACAAGTATAATAACGTACAATGCTGTAGAAACACGTACAACAAAGTACAGCGCCGTTGACAGCGAGTAGGTCCCGTACACATTTCATACAAGCTCTAGACCCGCGTATAATCCGTCTTGGAGGTGTTAAGTGGACGGCCGTATAATCCGTCTACGCTTGTCTACGCGGACATGATTCTATTGTGTCCATATAAGAGGATTAAAGTTGTGGCTTCAGACTCCTCTGGCCGGGCGCTGAAAGGTTTCTGCTAATATTTAATCAGCAGCCTGGTCTCAAGTGAATGCGAGTGTATGACTGAGTTAAACTGAATCAAGTTTAACTGTGCCCATATTTCGGACTTCCGTTGCACTGGCATTTACAAGATTTACGGCAACATTTTCTTTGGGAGAATTTTACTTTGAAATAAAATACCGTTAGCAAACCAGTTGTCTTCCTCATTTTTTTCTTGTTCTCACGCTCCTATTTGGTAGTTCTGCACAACACTAACTGAACATTTTGGAAGAGCAAATGCCGTTTATCGTGACTTCTCTGCCTGATAAGTTGCGAACAAATTTAAAAGGCACTGCCGTTCAATAATAGCCTGTTGCCGACTTTTTACAAGAGTTTGACAGAAATACTGCCCAAGCAAGCACTTTATGATTTTTACCTGAGCCCCAGAATTTAACCGTGGGCTAGGCGTAAACGAAAATAAATGCGTTTGCCATGTTATACGAACTTTGACCTTTCCGACTCTTGGTATTTTTTCCTCCTTGCAGTATTAGTGCAATATGAAATTAATCTACGGTACATTAGCATCTCAGATCGTTGTTGCAATGTTTCAAGTGTCATCTCATTACTGTTTTCTGTAGTTTTGAGTCAAGAGGAATAAACTTACTTCGTGGCCCGTTTTACCGCACGTACGGCATTTAATGCACTTACCAGAATTGTTGTAGTTTTTGACACCTTAAAGTGCCGTTTTAATGACATCAAAGTGGAAAATTCAGTGTGCAACTTCCCAATTCCCCCCCCCCCCTTTCTTTTTGGCTTTAACTTTACGTACAGCAGAACATTCTTCGAAACACAAAAATCTGTTCAAGTAAAAACACTGATCAAGGGCCAGCCCAAGGAAACTTTTGGGCAAAAATATATTTCAAAATTTACAAAATGTCTACACTGTGTGATGTTTGCATCTGAACGCCCACATTCGGCCCCTACCTGCCTTCGACTACGGCTGGTTTCTTTGTACCGTTGCACGGTTCTATTGCAATCACGCTCAGCTGATTAGAAGGAAAACGGGTGGGCGGGTGGGGACAAATGTCAGTCTGTTTTACTTAGTAGGCTCAATGATCGGAGTTACTTTTCGTTTTAGACCCTTAAACTTTTAAACATTCCAACTAGTTTGCAAACTGGAATGTCCTCTTAGAGGGCACGGGCAGGTACTACTTACGGTGTCGGCGTGAAAAATCTGGATGTCAAAATTATGTAAGGAAAATGTTTTACCTTAGATAAAGTTTATATGACCCGGTTTTTCAACAAATCCTCCAAGAAATAGGTTTGGCCTCTCCGGTTGGGAGGGGGCTGGATTCCCTACCCGCCCATTCTCAGCAATCATACGTACTTTCGTGTTGGGTGAGCCTGTTTGTAAGTTTCCCCCAAAATGTGCAATCCAATGTTCACCTAATTTCATGTTTGCAGAAAATTCTCTTACCTTGGAAGCATGAAAAGTAGCCTAATCAGCCGCCCCGAATCGTCATTCTTTGAATATATATCCAATTTATTTCCTAGTTTGTGAAATGAGCGGCGATACGATGCTGGATGACCCTTTGATAATCGCTCGGCCGACATAAATGAAACTACAACCCACTGCACTGTCTTATTTTTCAGCCCATAATTGTACTGGTTTTATATATTATAGCCCAGTGCAACACACATTCGCTTACACTTCCTGACTACTGTAGCTTGTTGCTACATAGCAAAAGTAGACTACAGGTACAGTACTGTGTTCGATTTCGTGAGAAACTTTCGGACTCGAGAATTTCCCAGGCACCTGCAATGGGCCCAACTTATTTGCATGCAACGTTCTGTGCATTCCTTTGCTAGTGACGTCATTGGACCCCTTTTCCACAGACTTGAAGCGTGTAAAATTCCCATTGGCTGCTACCAATCCCCGTGAGGGTTTACCGTTAACGACCGACTGTTAAATCCCGCCCTAGTAGGCCACACCCACCTCTTGAAAACACACAGCACTTTCTGACTTACAGCACTATTTACGATCGTACTGTCGTTTCAGCGTGTAGGCCTGATAGTGTGCGTACAGTAACCTAACGAAGTAAATTTCATATCCCGGGAAACGTGCCTAATTTTTTTCCCACGAGGTTATGGGCAAATTCGATTTTCAAAATTTTTTAAATTTGTTTCAAAATCATGGTTGGGGTTAAGTTTAAGGTTAAGGTTAAGGTTACATGGCCAGGGGTTATTTGTTCTTTCATAATCCGGTGTCAGATTTACAAAAAATGGGTCGGAAAGCTGTCATTTTGGAAGTAGGGGTGTGGCCTATTTCCAAAAAGCTGATTGGTCCATTGGCAAGATTTGCCCATAACCTCGTGGGAAAAAAAATTGCGCGTGCCGCTCTACGTGCGTCACGAACCAACTGTCATGGGCCAAATTCAGTGTGCAGATTTTCCGCAAAATCAACCATTATGAGCTAAATTTTGTATCTTATCTTATTCATGGGTGTAGAATAATTCTGCTCTTGCGAAAAGTATTCGGTAAGAGTTCGGTATCGGACGAAATATCGCTTTTGTGTGAAATCAAAGATGGCGCTGGCTTGGCCAAGGTTGAAAAAAAACCTTAGACGATATGTGTGACGTCACGTAAACATACGGGGACTAATTGGGCATACGACTTCCAAAAAAGGTTACGCTAAAATGGGCGCTGGCCGCTTATGAATGAATGAGTATTACACCCTTAGCTGTGATTGGATATTTCACGTAAGAGAAGCTGCATTTCCCAGGGTATTTGCAGCGGCGGCCTCATAATACGTAAATAGTAGCACGCAACATACGTGCACATTAAAACAGTATTATTGGGCCCGCTTGTGAATGAACGGTATTGTACGTGACAGGACCTGCAGGCTGGCGCTTATAGTGTATACGGCATATGGCAGTAAAATAACAATGCAGGTGCGGTTTCCCCAAGGGCCGGGTTAATCGTATCATGTTAGAACAGTGCGCCGTGGGTGAATTTTAGGGGGATCCCGGCAATACTGTATTGCACTCCGCTGTAGGGCCCTGAGTCTGAGATTCAGAGAGGAAGTCTCGAAAATTGATTGCCGAAATTTCCAGCTTCATTCTGTCTCACTGAATGGACTATAATTGGATTAATGTTTTTCCCAGGGACTCGGACTCCAAAGGTTTTGTCAAGTAGGTAAGATTCAAAATTTTAGCAATTGCGTCGTAGACGGTAAAGTGTAGGGAGGTTGGTGAGAAATGTTCCGAAGGTTCCAAAGGTGAGGGGTGGGATCAAAATGGGATCCATATCCATCGCAACATCTGTGTGACATGAACTGAAAAAGCGGTGAGGCCTTGTATTGTACCAGAACATGAGGGTGACGGAACTAAGATGTGATACCATTGCAATGGCGTTCTCTCTGTCTACCGTTTTAGTAGACAACAGAATGGCTCGATTTTATGGACTTAAACAATTGTAAAAGAAGTCCGCTCAAACAGTAGAAATTTATATGACCTTTAAACTTTATGTACAGGAAGTTCTGACCACCTGTGCGAATTTCGGTCGAATTGTTTGGGACAAAAAATTCGTACAAATCGTGGAATCGCGTAAACGAGTGCTACCTCATTTTAAAATCTACAGGTATGAATAAATGATATCAATTCGTTGGGATTCGATTCTGTCAAACTTCCAATGGGGTGTACATGGATAATCAAATAAGAAAAAATGTATGCTGTAGAACAATTACTTTGGAAAACTTCAAAAAACAATGCTTTCTATTCCCATTCTCGGCGTTTGCCGATCGAGGCACTTGCTTTCGTTACCGTATGCTGCAGACCCCTTTTACAGTAGAGGCCTTATCGCATTTCATTCCTCACCGTAGATGTCAACCGACAAATTTCTTTTATAGCAGTATTTAAGTTTCATTGCTCAGCTGCATGATACAGTTTTTCTTGCCCGGTCAAGTTTCCGCTATCGTAAAAAATTCTCCGAGAGTTAAAATATCACATCACAGTACAGTACCTCTAAAATTTGTTGAGCTCAGTTTCCCTTTTTTCGTCGAAAGTTTTCATGTTTTCATGCCATTCCTTTGAAAACCATTCAAAATGACAAAGGTAACGAAAGGGGGAAAAAATCATCAACAAGTTCAGTTTTTCGGCCGGCAAGTGTACTGCTAACATACTGTAGCCCGCTGGGCCGGCAAATATTCCAAAACCTGAAATAAGGATTGTGCAGAGAACGATAGTATTTTGAATTTTTCTACATCAAAATTCATGGTTTCAGATTATTTGCGGGCATGTGGGTTTTGATAGGACTGCAAAAAATTTTCTCTGCATAACACTACAAACTGGGAACTAAATTTACTTAATCATGGCGTGCGGTCAGCGATCGTCTTTGCTGCAAAACTATTGTTTCAACAAGTCTATCGTTAGGAGTAAGCAAATGACCACCTTCAAAACGTGATATGAATGTGTTTTATGTTACCGATGCATAACTCAATTCTCAGTGAATATTATTCACTGCTACACATGAATGAATGGTGGTTACATACTGTGAACGAATTAGTGTTTTTCACACGCACAGTATTGTACAGTGTTTCCTAAATTCAATGTCTAAGGGCATTGTGTCTTCAAGTAATGACAAAATCCGGTAGATACTTTCGCACTTAGACATTTATTTACTTAGAAGAATTACTGCAAGGGCCAACACACAATAGCGCCCATTCATTGCCGATAGTTTCAGTGATTCTATTGTTCCATCCGGCGGATTACCTGATAAGACTTCTCAAGTTTGTCTACGGATGTGTACGCGTATAATCCCCGCTGGATTTTCATAAGTTGTGTACGCAACTGCCGTACACACATCTCGTGGAGACTCCGTACACGATATGCTGTGGAAAGTACAGCAAAGTAGAATGGCGTACAATCGCATAGAATAAAGTACAATGACGTAGAGGAACGTAGCCCGGACAGTTGTACGTAAGCGGTACTGTAGGTCTCAATCGGTCACACATGAATGTAAACGTCTCCCGATCCACCCGAAAGTTCTCCTTCCATTCCTAATCGTTGAAATTTGCCCACATTGTTTCAAACACTACTGAAGACGCGGCCTCATCCGTTCTGATCTTGCTCTTGCATTTCGCTTGCTCGTGAGCATCAGCATGACAATGTGCCGCACTTGATCATTCATATGAACTTGTCGACTGAAGTTTTTCCTAAGCAGCAGTTGTTGTTTTACAGCAGTTTCCCTATATTTTCTTCTTCGACGGTTCAATTCATTCCTCCGAATTCGCATCCGACGGAAAGCAAAGCACAGAAATGCAAACGATGCCAACAGGGAGATGGTGGTTACTTCCATGTTGTAGGCATTTACGCTACAAGCTATAATGAATGATTTAAGTTTCCCCGGCAATGTACACAGTACAGATGATAACCACGACAAAATCCCCGCGAAATATTTGACCTTGTTACTATGGTAGCACAACCCAATCAACTGAACTCAGGGCACGTGAGAACGCAGGCTTAAAATCTCGGTGTTAACTTACGGTATTGCCTTGGTATAAACACGAGGTAACACGGGGTAACACGGGGTACGTGAGACCAAGCCTTTAGACTTACAGAGTTGATACAAAAGAGGTCAGTCCTCTGCTACTTGTCAAGTAGGACAATGCAGATACACAATGCAAAGGCTCCCCTATTTGTCAAAATAATATCCCAGTTGACACTAGGCTACACTATGCCTACTAAAACTTCCTAAGAGATTCTGCAGATCTACTCCACATTTAAAGCCTAAGCCCATTTTTAAAAGTTCTCCAAAATGCTTCTTATTTCCCCACCATTTCCAGCTACTCAACTAGTGCCAACACTCTTTGTTCATCAGAATCAATTCAATTAAGTCTTATGACAATTTCACTATCATGCCACCCCACCCCCACCACAAATAATAAACACCATACGACAACAATCATCAAAAGTATGAGCTTCTGCACCATTGGTGCTCTAGTCTTTTGTCAACATGGTGAAGGGGCAGGGAGGGCATGGGCTTGTACTGTATTTGCTTGGTGAATAGATATATGCACACATTGATACCACACAACATCATTTTAGAGGACAAACAATGAATCTCTTTAGATAAGGTATGATGTTGGCACAGTACTGTATATTGTATGTGCAGCATTTTAGAGAGTGTGACGTGGTATTAATTCATAGGACAGGTAACATGGTGTCAACTTGTCTTCATCCAAGTTAGCAAAGGAGAATTATCTCAAGCTAGTACAGAACAGGTGGCAATTACAGCAAATTTTTGTGAGGAAATGACCAATTAAAACTCGTGAGGTGGCTGCCCTTGCTACAAAGAGAAGTCCAGAGGAACCGTTGTATGCATTTGAATGATGTAGTCTTGCATACTCAAAAATTTACCTGCACCTTTTGGTGTAAGTTACAGTGACACATGCTTACCTCTCTTGAGGATGCAGTTTCTTTTCTGTGACACCATGGATGTTTCGGCACACTTTCTATTTTCAGAAACATATTTACTTGTATCACAACTTGCCGTGATGTATAAGCACATGGTAAAAGATGTATCCTGAGTGCACTGGGTAAAAGATGTATTGTAAGTGCACTTGGTAAAAGATGTATCCTGAGTGCACTTGGTAAAAGATGTATGGTGCTTGCTAAAAGATGTATCTGTAGTGCACTTGGTGAAAGATGTATCCTGTTATCATGTGCTTGGTAAAAGATGTGTCCTAAGTGCACTTGGTAAAAGATGCATGGTGTTTGGTAAAAGATGTATCTGTAGTGCACTTGGTGAAAGATGTATCCTGTTATCAAGTGCTTGGTTAAAGATGTATTTTAAGTGCACTTGGTGAAAGATGTCCTAAGTGCACATGGTAGAAGATGTATCTTAAGTAGACTTGTTAAAAGATGACTCCTAACTATGTGCTTGGTAAAAGATGTATCTTAAATGTACTTGGTAAAAGATGCATACTATGTGTTCTTGGTATTTGTGATTGTGGTTGAAATTGTAAGATTGCTATTAAAGTGTCAGACCTGCATTTCTATGTGTCAGACATACAGGTATTGGACTGAATGGTACAATTGACATTTCCAGAAAAAAAATGTATCTGAAATTTGCTGTGATGTGTGAGTGCACAGTATAAGATGTACCCAACATTTTTTTAACTTTCTTAATATACTGTACTCAGTAATACACTGAAGAAGATACAGCTTGTATGTAGTTGAATCTGAAACTACTGGGTATGTGATCTGCATTTCTTTGTGTCAGGCAAGCAGGTACAAAATATTTTATGGACATTCATCTGAAAAATAAAGTTGCATGGTTATATACATGAAGCATTGCTGGTTGCAAATATTAATAATAAGAAAGGGTGCCAGTTATACAGTGTTACAGATATGAATGGAGCCTTGTCAGAGGGAAAAGTTGTACAAGGGTTCGGTGTAAATTAGGCTAAGGCAAGTAAACATATAACCTTTACACAACAGCTTTCACTACTGTATATGTACATATATACAGTATATGTGTACAGGACCATGTACAAATTACAATAGACCTTTTTATTAGAAAGGATTATGGGATAGATTTTTCGTGTGCATCATTCTTGTCAATGACATTTTACTGTAGCCAAAAACGACATATACCAAACAACCCCGTATTCCTTTGAAATGGCTTCTGTATTTGGAAGTTAATGGTCTGTGAAGGAGATCATTGAATTACACTGTACATTCATGAACTTATTTTTCTCTTGTTGTATATTTGTCTCTTATTCATATAAATGTACCATACAGTGGGACAAAGGTTAAACAGTGACATTGTTTTGCTGAGAGGATGTTTTGCTCCAACATAGCTGAAGCAGTGCAGCCCAAGGTAATGTCGTGGGAGGATGACTCCTCAATAGGGACACTTAATTTTCATCTTATTAAATATCTTTTGCAGATACATCAAACAGTATTGGAGATGAGCCGATACCTCAAAGCATGGATACCTCACATTTAAGGAGTACTGTCAGCACTGTGGGTATGTCATTTTTGTGGTATTTCGTATAGTTTGTATGAGTGTGATTACCCTGTTAAATGAAAACATAAGTTTGTCCATATGTTGTTAGTTCCCTGACACCTTGCATATCACAGCACACCAGAGTGTACAAAACTGTGATATGCTGTGATATGCACAGTTTTGTACAGTGTACTAAAGTGTAACTAAATGCAAGTTACACAAAACATTTGTAACTTGCAAAGTACTGTGCCATATAAGAGTAAATTAAATGAATGGCTGACATTTTGAAGTATATACTGTATTGTAATTGTAAGGTATACCCATAACAAGCAAAACCCATTGCATGACAGAACAATGAACTATTGTCTTCCATTGTCCATTCCAAAATAGAAAAGTCTGTCATGTGTTTTTCATGGTTACAAAGTTGTGTTGAAGTTAGCTTTTCTTTGAATGTATTATGTGTTACTGGCATAGCACACTCTCTGTTGTAGTGTGTGATTTTGTGTTGTATTGTGTGTTACTGCTATTGGTTGTGTTCAAGACTTTAACTGCTTTGTGTGTACAGGGTAGTGTGTTGAATTGTTATGGCTTGCATGTGTCTTGTCTTCACCCAAGTTTCTTTGAATGTAATATTGTGAAAATAGTGTGACATAACACAGTGTGCTGTGATAGTGCATTGTGTTTTTGTAATAGTGTATGGCATCAGGGGACTGCTCTCGGTCCGATGTCTCTTTGTTCCAGCATCTCTCTATTCCAACAAGTCTGAAGTCAGTGTTAGGATAATGGTTAGGTTAGGATGAGAGTATCAGTATGTTCTGACACAGGTTACCCTAATACCCGGCATCGTTAAGCTAACCTAAGCCTGTCCCTCCTATCACTGACCTCAATGTAGAAGTGTTAGAATGTAGAAAAGTTGGAACAAAGAGACATCAGAACATATAGAGATGTAACCATGGCATTACACCGTCATGTACTGTGTAGCATTTTGTTGTACTGTTTTATAAACATTTTGCTGTGGTGTGTTGGACTGTACAGCAGTGCTCTCCACAAGCTGTTTTGTTAGGGTGCTACACCCAGACAAAACTTGCTCTGAGTGCTCCACCCAGACAAACAATGTACAGTACCACGTGCACCCAGACAAAAAGTTGAGCCACCTGGACAGAAATTATCAATTCAAAGCCGTAAAGCAGAGCAACAGCAATAATTTTAGTGTGAACATTGAGTAATGTTAATCAGAAATGTTCTTAGTCATTAAAAAAGGCCATAATTAAATTTATCATCTATTTTAGCAAACATTTTTCAAAGAGAGCCCCCTCTCTTTACAAAGAGCTATCACTATTAACCTTTAACCTTCGAAGCACCCGGACAAAAATTAAATCAGTGGAGAACACTGGTACAGTACTGTTTGTTATAATTAGTAGGATTGTTCAGTATTGTGTTATCTGTTTATTTGCAGATACCTCCAACATAGCAGAATGTGCAGATGAACCTGTAGAAGAGAAATATTCAGATATCTTGAGAAGGACAGGTAAGTATATTTTATTTATTGGTACCTTCATCCCTGTCTTTTATGTGGCCTGTTCTAACCAACCTCAGTGAAAGAAAATGTGCTTGTTATTCGACTTATAAGTAAAATGAAAGACTTGATACCAACCTTTATACATAAATCTATGTCATATGCAAAGAATCCTGTGTATATAGTTCTATATCATGACTGGAACATTAGAAACAAGAAGCGTAAGATGTTTAATAGATTTATTGACTCAACATAGATCAATACTAAAGCCTTGTGTAAAATTTGTTACATCTTTTTCAAGAAAAGACACAAACCTGGTCCATAGTTCAAAGGTTTTTATACCTATTGTGAAGTATAGCCTTAAAGTGTTAGTTTTATTAAAAACCAATGTTTTATCAGGCAAAAAATATAGAGTCTTATTAAGAAAAAGAAATTTATATCTATCTTACAACTCACATACAAGGCAAAAAAAAAAATTATAAGAAGGGATTGGGTATTTTACTCTTTGGCTGTTGCAAAAAAGTAGTAGTTTTTTCACAAACTTTGGGGCATTGTTGTTGTTAGAAACTAATTCTTAGATTCATGGAAGTTTCAGGAAATTTAGGAATTCAATCGAGGATCTTCACTGCCCAGTGCTGTTTTTGGCTAAAAACGGGAGATTAAATATGTATCTACCTGAGTTTGTAACATTAGCCTCATTGAACGTACACAGTAGTTCTTAAATAACCACCAATTACTTTCCAAGGGTAGTACAAGAGAATGCACTATAGATAATAGCTGGTACGGTTGGTCGGTATTATGGCAGATGTGTCTACAAGAGGATCATGATGGCTAGGTGCAATTAATTGTGTGCACTCAGGGGTCAGTCCTACGACAAGCAGCACTTTTGGTAGTTAGTGTACTATCAAGTGTCAAATTATTTTTCCCTTCAGGGAGTCTGAGGACCATTCTTCAATGGGCTGGACTGGCCGTCATGTCAAATTTTTTTGAATCTGTTTCTGTAGATATACCACAGTTGCAGCCATGATTTGTTAGTGTTTACATTACAGTAGCAGTACTGAATTCATCCTCCAATTGTAATGTGTGTAGCAGCAAAGCACAGCTGAGGCAGCTGCAGCTTAGCTGAGGAATCTGCAGCCAAGCTGAGGCAGCTGCAGCTTAAGGTATTGACATGGTGCCTTACTTCCCTACAAGAAACTATGAATCTGTGTGAAACTTTGAAGTATATTATGCTATATTGTTTATTCTACTACCTCTGGCCATCTGTTATTGAGCATCCTGTATTCTGATTGGGTAAACATGGACCTGTTATTCCACAACACACGGTCAGTAAACATAAAAACTGATAAGAATGAAGTTTTTCACACATATCCAATGGCAGAATAGGAATATACCACATTTTGTCTGACAATTATTCTCATAAACCATCCCGAATCCAAATTTGGAGTCTGAACGGTTTATTCAGTAACAATAGTCCGCCAAATGTAATTTATTCCTTAAATATGAGATTTATTGTATATTATATTGTATAATGGTAAAAACTAACACCTGTAAAATGTTAATCTCCTGACTTTAATACAAGCATACTGTAGAATGTTGCATTTAATATTGGTATTTGAAGGCAACAGAAGAGCAGAGTAAATCTTTCAACATCTCATTTATTTACAGATGCCCTGGAGCAGCTGGAAGAGGATGAGTCAATAATCAGGATTACTGTAGGTATGTTCATTCTGATTTGAAAAAAAGAAAATTGTAGGAGACTTTTATTTTTTTTTGTCCCATACTTTTATTTTTTTTGTCCCAGACTTTTACTTTTTTGTCCCTTTGTTTAACTGTTTAAGGACAGTTGGCAGCAGTCATTATTACAGATGTCCATCAGTCACTCAAAAACATGACTCTTTCCACCGAATTCAGAAGTCTTGTACACCACTTCTATTTTGATACATTTTTAATTTTGGATCGAAATAACTTGGGCAGCAGGGAACACTTTAGCAGCACAGCTGTCCCTGGTTGTTTAGTATAGTAGAGTTTACAAACAATTGAATATGTATATACTTATTTTTTATTTGTTAAGTTACCGCAAGATAAACTGGGTTATGGCATCACTGCTGTAATTTCACCAAGGGTGGCGCCAGCGGGGGGGCCAGGGGGGCCATGGCCCCCCGTCGGGGAAGGCTGGCCCCCCCCGTCGGGGAAGGCTGGCCCCCCCCCGTCGGGGAAATTTTTCGGTTTTGTCGGGGAGCTGTTATATATACGATAAAATATGTAGTCCCCAACAACGCCCAGTCGCCCTGACGATTTACTTAATTTTGGTCTAAATTAGGGCAAATTCTTCAATAAAAACCCCAAATTTTCCAATTTTCTTCTTCAAAGCCCCATTTTTTTTCAAATTTTCCATGGAAAATGCCGGCAATTTTTTCAGATTTTCTCCAAAAAGTGCCCAAAATTTTCGGCGCGCTTCGCGCGCCAAAATTTTCCTTCAAACATCGTTTTGGCACTTTATTTCCTTCGTTGAGACTTTGGGTTGCTGGGGCCCCCCCCCATCGGGGAGCTTGGCCCCCCTGTCGGGGAAATCCTGGCGCCACCCCTGAATTTCACCCTGAAGTCTTTTGAAAACAGTGAAACAAGTTCAAAGAATGTAAGATACTGTAGTATCCAAACAAAACAAACTAAGGAATGAAAACAAAGGGAAATGAATAACATGAATGTTAATTAAACATTTAAATACGGTGGTTCAAACACATGTATATAATACACAACAATGTATTAATTGACACACTTGTTAAAAACTACTCTTTTTGATCAGTACAACAAAGACAAATAAAACTAAAGTAAATTATCTTTTGATATGACATAGCAGCCGTGAATTGCCTTTATACTAATTCTCAGTGATTGAAGACTACTGTTGTATTCAGAATGAACAGTGTTTTATTTTATTGTATTATTTTGCAGATGAGATGGAAGAGCAAGAAGAGGATAAATCAGTGATGAAGATAAGTGTTGGTATGTACTGGTATATATATGTACTGGTCAAGCTCCATTGGGCTGCTGGAGACAGCTCCATATTCCCCCTTCTCTATATTCCTACACTTCTGTGTTGCCAAAAGTCTATGTGAGGGTCAGTGTTAGGATAGGGGTTAAGTTAAGGTTAGGTTTGGGGTTAAGTTAAGGTTAGGTTAGGGTGAGAACATTAAGGGTTCTGTTTCCAAACATAGAGTCATCACAACATAGAGTTGTAACCAGGGCTGCCAATTGCATGCCTCAGTTCTGATGAAATCAAACTTGTAGTTTGAAAGATGTCCTGAAAGGCATCCTGTAGCTCTGTAGTTGCAACTGTCTTTCTTTAGTGTTGTTACTCCTGCAGTAGTCGATGCATAGGTATTGCATTACTTCAAAGTATGACTCAATAGATGCAGGACTGGACTGTGTTTATTTCCTGTGTGAGCAAGTAAAATCTCTGGCAGGTCTTACATATTTGTAAAGAAATCAAAGTCCCAAATGAAAACATTTTTCTCCAAATTCCAAAATTTCCCAGGAAGGATCTATTTATCCCACCCATTTTCCTCCCTTGCTTGGATGCCTTTTGGTACATAATGAAAGGTGAAGGTAGTGACCATAAGTGACTGCACAGAGTTGTTGTTAGCACTAACAATATCACTTACAGTAAGTGGCAGATGTCATAGGGAATTGTGCAGCACCATTTATATACATCTACTTCCTGGCATCTCCATGTTCCAACATACATTACCTTAATACTGTCACCCTAAGCTAGCCCTGAACTAAACCTTATCCCACCCAGGTATACACATCCCCTGCCTGCCAGCCCGGGACAGCAACAAAATCACTAGGGCAAGTTCAGTGTTTAGTACCATAGCCCGCAGGACAAGTTGCTCTTCCGGTAAAAATAAACATTAAAAAAAAAAAAAATTGAAGTTTTTAGTAAAACCTGCAGTTCCAGTCATAGAATCCACCCATAGAATGATTGTACCATCTTTTTATTGGACTGTGTAGCATCATGGCGATTGGTGACTTTCATAAATACTATGTCAATAAATGGTCATCCTGAAGAGATGTTATTGAGAGCTCTACTTGTTTTTTAAGTTGTGAGTTTTATCCTGGAGAAATGCTTTTAAGAGGTGCACATAACATGGTTTGACTACTCACACAGTTTGAGAAATTTAAACAAGGGAGAAAAAAGGAGTTTTGCATAACTTTTGCATGGGGTATGGTAGCCAACCTCTTGTTTGAATTTTGGATTGTATGCTGACATTTTGTGGCTTGAAATTCCTTTTTGTGACACAATGCAGTAGTCTTTTTAACTACATTTTACTCATTAACAGATTTACCCAACTTGACAGGAGATACAGAGGCATTACCAGAAGAGAAATATTCAGAAGTATTGAGGAGGGAAAGTATGTAAATTCTCACATTTCCTAACCTTCAAGCCTCATCCTTCTCCTCCTCCCCAACAGGAGACAACATGATGATTTTGTAAAATAATGAGGAAATGAAGTAACAACACTTAAGCATATTAGAGTAATCCTTAACTATATTTTGAAGTTCTTAATATATTGCAACCATGCAGGTTTTAATTTATCCCACTGTGTAGTGTCCTAGAACAAAGCTTCATTTAAGTGCAGTAAATAAGCAGTTTTATGCAATGCACTTAAAAGGGGCAAATTTCCTTACCTCAGACAGTTCCAGTTCTCCTAAAGAATTTACTTCTAGCCCCTCCCAGAACAGACTTAAGGTCCTCCTTATGCAGGCACAAACCTAGTTTATTGCATATCTTGTGCATACAAGGTCCTACTCTGTAATCACAACACTCTTCCTGCATTGTGTGAAATGTGAGCTATTTTGCATCTTTTGAATTTGATGTCACTCAAAGAGTAGTCACCAAGTGAGAATTTTGGTATCCCCCAACCAAAATGTACTTGGGATGATGAGTGCCTGGCTTCAAGTGCCCATCCTACTCTTGACCCCCCCCCCCCCCCCCCCAGCCTATAACTAAACCCCTTGCCATTTGCCTTGGAGCCAAATTGGATGCTAGGAAGGCTTTTCATACTTCATTTCTGACCAATCATTAGAGTACATTGGTAATATTCTTGCCAAAATACTTTGGGCATGCTTGTTGCAGCCGCACATTTTCAGGTAACATTTTATGGCCTTCAAATTTTTTGAGCATGTTACGTATGGTACAGAACATTAATCTGTTTATTCCCCTACAATGAATCATTTTAATACAGACACATTCCCAACATAATAGAGGATGCAATGGAACCAATAAAAATAATATTAAGAAGGGACGGTATTAGTTATAAATTACTTTCCCACTATAAACTAGACCAGGGGTGTGCAACCTTTTCGAACACCGGGCCAAATTATGTAGCTGTGACTATCGGGGGGCCGCACTGGAAGAGAGATGTGTATAAGAGGGTGGCGTCTCACCCTAACCCCTTCCCCCACCCTTCCTCACCCTTACCCCACCCCTCCCCCGTTAGTGACCAATGTGCCCATCAAGGCAGACCCACATGCACTCGAATAATATTGTAGTACGGGCCTACTAATTGTAGGAGAAACTTGTCCCGTGTATTGCATCTCTGTTTTGTCGACAAATATGTTAATTCAGATTTAGAATGTGAATTTACAAGTGAATTCTTTAGTTTATCAAATAATGAAATGGTCGAGAGTATCCACCTTATATCAAAGGAAGTGATCGTTTCTTTGTTTTCATGATATCCTGTACTTACGTCAAGTTTAAGTTGTGGTCAAATAACAAGACATACAAGGGTCCAAAAATTAGGCAAATCAAAACTGGTTCGCGGGCCGCACAGGAGGAAGTCGCAGGCTGCATTTGGCCCGCGGGCCGCAGGTTGCACACCCCTGAACTAGACCTATTCATTCCATACAGTGAATGTGAAGAAGCTGGTCCATGAGGTGATATTGTATTGCACTACGTTGTATTGCATTTTGTTGACCTTAATGTTTTACAGATATACCCATTACATCAGAATACACAGAAGAACAAAGAGAAGAGAAATTTTCAGATGTTATGAGGCAAGGCAGTGAGTACAGTATGTTGCTATTAACTTTTCATTCCATCTTCCTTTTGTGTCAAAAATAACATTTTTCTTATGAGTAGATGAAATGAAGAGGGACCACTGCTACTCTGCCTTGTTGCCCTTTGAACACCAGTCAAAAGAAATGTGAATATCACTGGTGGTCATATGTGACTATCTTTATATCATGGCCTTGATGAGCCCAGCTGGCTTTCATTTCATTAATCATGAATTACAGAAAACCAGAAGTTATCCTGTTTCACTTCATTGAATTATTTTATACAGATGTTCCAGACACAATGGAAGATGCAGAGGAACTACTAGAAGAGAAATATTCAGATGTCTTGAGAAGGGAGAGTAAGTTTACTTGTTACTAAATTTCTCATTTTTATCTTTCTTGTCAAAAAGAAGCATTTTTATTATGAGTAAATACATGTAGAGTGATTACTGCTACCCTACCTTGTTGCAGTTTTAACACCCGGTAATTATATAGAACCAACTTGATATTTGGCCCCTAATGAGCTTCCCTCCCTTCCCACATTTGCCCCAGGCCGGTCAGAAAATCATCCCCACTGCCAGCTGGCCTTCTTATCACTGGTCCTGAATTACACGTAAGATAACCAGACATTTAAATCCCTCCTACTATTGTAATATTTTCAGATATAACTGAGGTAGTGGAAGATGAAAAGGACCTACCAGAAGAAAAATATTCAGATGTCTTGAGGAGGGAGAGTAAGTTTATCTGTTACTAAATTTCTCGTTTTCATCTTTCCTGTCAAAAAGAAGCATTTTTATTATGAGTAAATACATGGAGAGTGATTACTACTGCCCGACCTTGTTCCTGCTTTAACACCCTGTGAGGTATTGGTCTCCTTAAAACTACTAAAAACCTCTTTCCCCTTCTCTATTACACCAATTGCATCAAGGCTGGATGTTGCCATTGTCCAGATTATGACGTGTGATACAGGTTGTTGGAAAGACATAAATAATTCGCTTGGCGATGGAGATAGCCTCAAGCGTTAGAAAGTGACATATAATCCTACCCCACAAAAATCCAATTTTGAGGGTCGGAAATCTAACATTTTTAACGGGTTCAATACGGCATGCGGAGGGCAGTCAGAAAGGAATATGAATATTACTGGTAATTGTATAGAACCAACTTGATATATGGCCCCTTATGAGCCCAGCTGTCCTTCTGATCACTGGTCCTGAATTACACTTCAGGTAACTAGACATTTAACTCCCTCCTAATATTGTATTATTTTCAGATATAACCAAGGTAGTGGAAGATGAAGAGGAACTACCAGAAGAAAAATATTCGGATGTCTGGAGGAGGGATGGTAGGCCATATTTTACTGTTTGATAGTGTTCCCATCTGCACCTGGTCTACCCTTAAAAGACTGGAAGGATTTACTTTTGTAAAGGTTGTCATAATGGTGTAGAAACTTCTTAAGATGATAAAATGTAATAAGAATGGCTCCATCAATATGTAAAAAAAAATTCCAATAGATCTGTTACATTTCGGATGTTTTTGGGATTATTGAAGTTCAAAATTCGATCACTTTGGTATACTCCACAATGCAAGGTAATTCTGAACATATCATTGAAGAATGGACGTGTCTGTGAACAACTTAGTTGGGATATTTTACACATCTCTGGTCTTTTGCCAAAAGGTTACACATCAGTGGTCTTTGGCCAAAATGGAGCTGTCCTGTCTCTGCCCTCGCTTCCAGAATGTACACCCAGAAAGATAAAGCTTTAATAATGTTTTGTAACTAATAATGTTAGTGTTTTTGGCACTTGTAGAGAGACCAGAAAAAAAATGGTAGACACCCCCTCCCTCCCCCCCCCCCCCCCCCCCTCCCCCTCCAAAAAAAAACTGTAAGATTGTATTTTACTTATTTTTCTTTTGTTAACTTCTTTATTTTTTATTTTTTTATTTATTGTTTTTCGTTTCAAAGTTAATGACAGAAGCATGACAAGTTGGCAGCATCATACCTTTGTGTGAAAAAGTAACTATCTATCAAATGCCTGTTATATAAATGCAAATACCCTAATTCATGTTTCTTTTTTCTGTTGTTTGTTGTAGGGGGAGCTTGTCCTTATTAAAGGAAGTCAGAATATGGTCCTCAAATTTTGCTGTTTTGTAGTTGGAATGTTGGCTACAGGTACATATTTTAACATAATTTTCAGTGCATACTCTGTAGTATGTAGATTCACATTGGATTGTTTCTGCCAAAAGCTGTTACTTTCTTGGAAGAATAAACACATGTATGTGGTTAGAGAGCCAGAGGTAAGCCATTGTATAATGAAAGTTACCCTGTAATCAAAGTAGAGCTTTCATACAGATAGAAAGTTAATGAAAGATCAGAAAGAAACTGTCATGCCATGTAATGGGTAAACAAAGGGGTGCTGTTCATTTGTATAATTTAATACCTTGGCAGCATCAATTGATACCAGAATGACATCAAGAAGACTTTGTTGGGGGCAGTGGTTGGAAATACACTTTCTTAATTTGAAACTGTTTTGTGGTAACCAGGTGATAGTAAATTCTTTGTATTTTTAGGAGAGAAAGGAAATTGGTGAAAGCAGAAGGTGCAGCCAAAACTACGAAAGTGATCAGCTTCTGTCACCCATATTCATTACAACAAGTGCCTAAAGGCTCTACAGTTATGTCTCAATGAATCACAATACACAGATAAGGGGGCATAGCCAATCCCAGCCCCTGGCAGCTACCAAGCAAGAGCTATACTCATTGTGTTCCTACTGAATATTGTCTCTACCAGTTACCATAAACAGGTCTTCTAAATAAATAAGGCAGCCATGAGTGGAACCTTCAAACAGGGAACCATTTAGCTTTCCTAGCTACAAGAAAGAGCAGCAGACTTCATTAACAGCAACTAACTTGCTACTTGGCTGACACTTATGAATGTCCTATTGTTTGCATCGATGGCCCATTCCTTTTGCGTATCACTCCTTCCCACTCTGCGTAGAGCTCAAGCAGGTCTGGAGGAGACCTGTGGATTTCATTTCGGTCAATGAGCACAAAGTGAAAAGCAGCTATTATGCACTTGTCTGTGGGCTGCCAGTGGCAAGGTATGCCTATACTCCCCAGTGTGCTGAACAATTCATTTTGACACAGCCTCCCAGAATAGCACTTTAAGATCTCCACATCTTGCAAATATAGACAGATATTCAAAAGACAACCTGTATTTTACCATCAAACAGTACACAAGCAAGTATGAAAATTAGATAGTATAGTTACTGCTTCTTTGGTTGACAACCTGAGTGGCTAATGATCCTTGTGTGGTGATAGAAAATATATCCTTAGTTGATGGGGTTCATAGAATGATAATACCCTGGTAGGGGCACTATGCACTAGACCAAAGGTTCACTAGGTGGAAGGTTTGCTAGACTGAAGATCCTCTTTGGCAAAAATCTACTTCAGGTTTAATAGAAGGATTAGGATTGTGGTTAGATACAGAATAAGGCTTATAGGATTATCCTAAGGTAGGATTATAGTTTGGTAAGGATTATGGTTGGGTTAGGATTAAGCTAAGAGTTAGGATCTTCTGTCTGGCGAACATTATATCTAGCAAACCCTGCCCCCCCCCCTCCCCCTGGTGGTAGAGTAACAGAAAGGTAAGGTTTGAAAAGCAGCTGTGTAAAGGGGTGTCAATGTAACATTTCTTTTCAGTGAACATAAAGTGTGACAAGAATGTGTTATCATTTTATATAATTCAATACTAACTTTTTCAGACTATTGTGTTATCTTCTTTTAATTTTATTTTTTTCAGTATAAAACAGATTCCTGGACAAAGGAAGTGGTTATGCTCTCTGGTCTACTTAAGGGAGTTTTCTATTAACCAAAAGAGTGCTAGACAAACTGAGTATTACTGTAAGAACAGGATCAACAGCCTATCAGTAAATACAGCTGGAAGATGGAAAGATACAAGAAAACATCATTGTATTTAAAACAAAGGCTTTTTAAATAATTTATAGAAGATTTTAAAACAGAATTCACCCTTTTAGTCTGTCTTTTATATTAAAGCCCTACCTACACAATCATACATTTGGTCAAAGACACCATCATACATTTGTATGGTGATGCTAAATTGCTTAGACAAATTTACTGCTTTTCTAACAAATTTGAACAACGTCCAACATGTATGAAGGTGTTCAAACTTTTAACCTGCAATTTCATCTTCCCAACAAGTGTTCAAAATTTTATGACACTAGTCATGGACAAAGTATGATTGTACAGACCTTAATATTATCCATTATCAACAGAATTGTGGGGATTCCTTGTAATGTCACAGTACTACTACTCTCCATGGGTGTACAGGGCATTTTTTTTCTAGGGGGCTGAGCCTTTTATATCCAAGAAAACATTTAGTAACAAAATTGCTCAATTTTTCTTAAAAATTTGCCAGAAATATGTTTTCCAGAATGGAGGGGGTGGGGTGCTGCAGCTGCCTGTGCTTGTTCAACTGTGCTACTCACCTTGTCTGGTTCTTTACATCATTATGATTATACCAGTCATCTGATCATTTGTCCTCATTACAGTTTATTCATGACTGCACCTGTTTATGACCAGTATAGTCAGAGCTTTGATGAAAGCTCAGTGAAAAGAGACTTAAGAACATCCATTGATACCAAGACACAAAAAAGCCACAAGGGTTACATTCTCTGAAATTTTCATACCTTTAAAGGCCCTACAATCTTAGCCCCAGATGGTAAAAATTTTCCTCACTAAGTTTACTTCTAGCAAAGCTTGTAGCCAGACAAGGTACTGTTTTTATTGGGGGGCAGGGGTACAAATTTTTCTAGGTAGGTGCACCCCCACCCCCTTGGTTACAGGCTTGCTTGTAAACTTCAATTTGTACAAAAAACACATCTTAATACATCTCACAGGCAAAGTTATGTGCTTGCACCTAGTTTAAATTGTTCAAGGTACAAATTTTTCTAGGTAGGTGCACCCCCACCCCCTTTGGTTACAGGCTTGCTTCTAACCTCCAGTTTGTACAAAAACCACCTCTAATACACCTTGCAGGCAAAGTTACAGAAGCTTGCACCCAGTTTACATTGCTCAAGGTCACATCCTCACAGTACTGTGAGCACTTTGAAAGTTCAACACAACTGTATGAGTAATCATTGACCATCCAGAGCAAAGCATTTGTATCAATTAAATCAAAATGTCAACCAAAATGCAGTCACCAATTACAATGAGAGTTTTGATCATAATATTTCTAATATGCTTGGGGCAAGATTGTAGGGCTAATAAAACAATGATTTGAAGATTGTAGTATGCAAGTCAAAATTGGGTAGCTAGGTTAACTTTATCTTCAAGAAATAAGGTTTCTATGGAAAGAATTTCACTCCTTTTCAGGTAAATAATTTGTTCACCCAATCTTTCAAATTTTGACATTTTTCAAGCACAAGAATCAAACTCTTGCAATGCATCATACCTTGAGAAGAGAAACTTGTCTGCATCGGAAACTGAAAGGGATGAATAATGGCTAAAACTTTCTGTCCTCTATTATGTTGATCAATGTAAACACATTATTTCCATTAAGATCCCACTGATTGCATGGAATTGTATTAATCATGTTGCTGCTTTAATGTTTCTTTTCACTGGTGCAAAAAATAATGAGACTTATCAGACCTTTAATTGTTAGCTCATACACTTTGGGACTTGAAACTGCATAATACTATAACACACAAGGCAAATAGTTATTTTACCTATAATCTAGAGTATTCACAACTTATTCACCAGTTGTGTAACTTTGTATCTTGGACTCAGAATACAGTAACAACACCACAAGATGCTGTCCAGTTTGCGACTGTTTAACAGGGCAATATGAGTAACATAGTCAAAAGGGTTATAATACTTAAAGGCAGTAGGCAGTCACCCCAAACAGAGTGAGTGTATCCTGTCACTCTAGTTCATGATTGGCCTATTTTGATCATGTGACAATATTTTTGTTAGTGAATTGTGGAATGCAAGGAGAATTTCACCTTGCTTTACCTGTTGTTTGTAATAGTTATGTTCAAAACATCTTCAGAGGTGCTTGTAATGCAATATGGGGAGATTTGCAAGAGTTTGCTGATTTTTCAAAGAAAATTTTGGGGCGACTGCCTATTGCCTTTAAACAAAATACGATCCATCATACCAATAATAATCTGCAAAATGCAACTTGTATTTCTTAACAACACGTAATTGACATCTCAGGGTAGTAAAATTTTTGTAACTTATATTTGAACTTTTCACAGCTGTTCTGTGCTTTTTCTTTAAATGTCACTGTTTTATTGTTGATACATTTAACCTAATAGACCAAAAAAAAAAAGAAAAATATATATATATTTTTGAGAACTAAAGGTTCATGTCTTTGCATTCCACATTTGTCTCTAATCCACATCGTGGTGTGTGAAGTGTAACTCTAAGGTCCCTAAACACTGTATGTGCCAACGCGATGCAAGCGGAAAATGATGCTGCCATGCCTTTTACACGTCTTTATTTTCATTCCAGGGCGGTGCTAGGTGGGGGCATGGGGGCGATGTTTCACTCCCATCTGGGTTGAGGAAGATTGCAGCCGATTTTGTTGGGGAGCAGTAGTGGGTTTTTTTAAGGTTGAAACTCCAGACGGCAACCAGTTGCCCCAACAGGTTACTTATTTTCCCTCTTGAGAAGAGGTTCTTCAAGAAACCCTGTATTTCCAAATTTTAATAAACTCTGGAAATTTTCAAACTGAAATCATTTGAACACTCCATCATTTTTATTTTCTTCAGTAAAAAGCCCAAGTTTTTCCATCTGTCTTCAAATAAAACCCAAAATGTTCATTGCACTCAGTCTGTGCCATTCCAGTGACCAAGTCACCATTGTTGCATGGGGGCTATTATTTCTGAACATTCTGGTACCCCTTTAAGTTTTCTTTTCATAACCTGTGAGGGATCTCATAATAAGCCCATTTTTGAGAGGATGGTTAAACCAACCTGTGTAAAAATGGGTTGGACAACTAAATGGCCAAGGCTCAGTGAAAAATCTAGACCCTGCCGCCACTTTGCAGGAGAGATCCCTTCGATGACTTTACAGGAGAGACCAGTGGCAACTTCATAGCAGAGCACACCAGGTGCTGCAACTTCCTAGGAAAGGGCCCTGCCCCAACTTGACATGTGCAAGCCCTGCCATGATTTCACTGCCCCTAGGAAAAGGTACCTTGGTATTACCATGGTATTAATGGCAGTTACCATGGTAACACCATAATAATACCAAGGTAGTGTGCAACTGCATTTTCATGGTAACAAGTGCAAGAACCTGTCAACTATAAACCAAAGTAAATTCTACTGCTTGCTTGAGCTAGTCCACTCTACATCTTTGTGGCTCAAGTTCTTCTTCTCACTTTGTTTTACTGAAACAACTCCCCCATGTATCCTGAAATATCTGTGAAAAGCCATTGGTCTGTTCAATGCATCTTAAGAATATACAGCATTTTGACACTTTCAATAACCAAAAAGAGATCCCCAGACATATCTTGTCAAATCTGTTATAATTTATTCAAACTTTTTAAATTTCAGACTAAAGAATCATTACAACTGTGACTAAAACTGCAAGCAGAAATTTCAAAAGAATCAGAATTAAGTTCTCCTCAGCCATCTTTAATTCTCTTCTCTTCTTCACTCTTGATTCATGCATTCAGTACTGTCAGTTTTGTATTTCCTTTGGTAGTTCCTGAGTGTACCATCTGTAGGAAAGCAGATTTAATGTAGAAATTTCAGTTGGAAGTCAATTTACCCTGTAAACATTATATCTGAGTCCACAGTTCTTAACATTTTTTTTTTTTCATATTTATAATGTCAAATGCTAGGAAGTATTCTGAAAAGAAGCTTTAAGAATTAAAGGGGGTTTTGATATGTAAGAAGGGTACTTAATATTCTTATATTCTGGTAAAATTTCAATGCAATCTGATATGTGGTTACCGAGATATCAGCACATGAAGTTGTGACATTTTCACCCAAAGTGAACTTGAAGCAAGCCATGTGACATCATAACCTCGCATTAATGAGCTCCATAATTTTATGTTATCAGAATGTAACTTTGTGAGGGGCATTTTTAGAAACTTCAAATTCTCCCTTGGAAATTAATATCCCTACTAACTCCCAAGGTCAAAACAATGGACTGAAATTCAAAGCACTGCTCATCAATGTGAAGAGATGAGTTCTGCCCTGCTGGCTTCAAGTTTACTTCAGGTCACAAATGTTGTAACCTCATTTGCTGATATCTCCTTAATTACAAAAAGGAACTGAATGGAAATTTCGCCAGCATGCTTAGATTTAGTTCCTCTTTAACATGTCTAAGGGATGTTTTGCCTGAACCCTTCCTTTAAAGTCTGGAAAATTCTGCAGCCTATTATCACTTCCATAACACTTTTAATTTTTCCACTCACCAATCATGGAATTCAGCTTCTTTGGATCCAAGCAATCCTTTGCTATTCCCTTTATTTCAAAAGACAGTCCTCCCATCATTGAATGTGTTGCAAGCTGCTCACATCCAAACACAGTTACCAGCAAGCGATGAATTTTTTTTGTATCTTGTCAGGGGCACCTGCTCATCAAACAGGACAATTTCTGCTGGAAGGAAGCATATGTTTGTTATTTAGCATTGTACATATCTCATGGGAAGGAGTTTAGGTAATTTTTATATAAATATAAACTTACACAGGCATTTGAAAATTTATTTCTTTGGTGCAGAGCCATCTTCGCACATGGCAACCCTGTTTTCATTGCCATAGCTGGGAGTGCTTGGGTGTGGGGAGGGAAGTGGAGGAGGGGTGGGGCTGAACTCATTTGCAAAACTATAAAGAACCTGTAACAAGACCTGCCACTAAAGACAGGTGAATCTTGAAGACAACTGTCTGCCATTTGGGGTTACACACACCACTGTACTCATTATGGCTCCCTGAAGAAACTGACAAAATAGAAATACCACATGGGGCCGATGTTCCCTTATATTGGTCCTCTGCTGAGGCTTCCCCAAGATGCTCTCTCTGAAAAATTTGATATCCCAAACAATCTAGATTCCAGGGGGTTTCACCCCACAACAAGTTTTTTTTCTTTGCTTATGCATGTGACATGGCACATTTTTAAATTGGGTGTAACTCTTGATACAAACAAGACCCTGGTGTGATTATGTAGAAGGTGAAGAATGGATGGTGAGAGTGTGGAATGTATGTTGCCAGTCAGGGTCAGATTTAAGCATGGACTAGCAGGGAACATGCCCAGGGGCCACCTTACAAAGAGGGCCCCCACCAACTAGGGTATTCTTTTGACGTAATAAGGGCATGCGATATAGTCTAAATACAAAAGTCCCTAAAGATGGGGCTCCCAATGTAGACTGTCATAATTTTAACTTAAGTCTGTTAGGAGACGTAGTATCCATATTCCTGGTTACACTCAAAATGGTACTGGTAGGTGTATGTGCATGTAAATCTAATATATCCTTTTTTTTCCTGAAGAGCCAAATGGGAGTTCAAGAGGCCCCACGTAGATTCATGCCCCAGGCCCCCACATTTGTAAATCCAGCCTTGTTACTACTCAACACTATACAATTAACGACTCAAGCAGGCAAATAAGACTTAACGTGTTCACTTTCGTACTTGTCCGTTTCCTTGAGTTGATGATTATATCGTCTGCAGTAGCTGATGTTCATACTCCCTCTGCTGAGTGTTGCTGCTGACAGCGTGGCTGCTGACAGCGTGGCTGCTGAGAGCATGGTAGTTGACTGTTGAAGGAAATACAAGCAAGCTATTATATCCGATACCAGGAGTTAAAACAGTTAATACCATTATGATAAATTAGAGCTCTAGGACAAGCATTGGTATTGCGAACAATCATCTTGTAACCTTGCACAGTGTTGCCTAAAGTTGGGAAGTAGAAAGCGGGTAAATACTACATTTCATAAGTTTCCAAAGTTTTGAGCAAAGAACAGTGAAGTGTTACTACCACATAAGGAGGTAACCAATTCATGAGAAATGAATGCACCTGAATGCATTCATGTAACATTTGTAATGTACTTTGTCCAAATTGGTAACCTTATCCATAGCCTCCTGCTACCCCAACAAAGGATTATACTGAAAACTGGTTTGGTAGCTTGTTACCAACATCCCAGAAAGTGCCATTGCTTTAAAATTCAAAGTGACATGCTAGACATGGTCACATCATTTAATGTTAACCAGTTTCAGTATGTAAATACATGTTTCACAATAATGTCTTGATTTCTTTCTTAAATTCCTCCAACTCTTCCTGAAGTTCCTTGATCATATTCTTGTGGTTTGGCTGTTGATTTCTGACTGAAAGGAATAATTTCAAGCAAACTGTTTTCTTATTCTCATGCACAATAAATAAAGCAAATCATTATGGCAAGTATACATCTCATCTCCAAATAGGCAGTTTTTGGCCAGTTGCCTGATTTTTCAGGTGGAAGGCAACCTGTGGCAAAAGAATCTGATATAAATTCTAAATAATGAATAGTGCAGAGGTTTTAATACTAGAGCAGAACATACCCATCTCTCTTTCTCTTACTGCCAGTATGACTATCGTCCACCTGTTTTCTTAAAGGTGAAACCCTGAGATTCATCTCTCGTGATCAGCATCAGCAGTATGGCAGCTATTAGATATTTCTTGTGTATGTGTGTGTTTGTAGGGGAGTTGGGGGATGGGGGTGGCAAAGAAACTTGTTAGGTCAAGACAGCTCACACAATTGTAATGGTTGTGGCTAGGAGTGGACTAGTAGAAGTAGCCGATCTGACATTTGTGGGATAGAAGGAACACTTATGCAAGGAGAAATTATTGCACAGAAGTAATCACACAACTGTGAATGTGAAACCACCAAGCACATCTTTTTGACAGCAAATCTTATCACTGTAATGGATAATCATAGCTGCAGTATTAAAAGGGTGCCCTCAACCTGCACTTCAGCTCCAAGTCAAAAAGTTAACAGCCTCAGGGCAAGGATGTTGACTGAATTTCTGGCACAGACCATAAGAGGGTTCCCCCTGAGCATGCATCTAGCTCCAAGGTAAGAAGTAAACAGATCTAGGGCAAGAAGGATGTTCATTGAATTTCTGGCACAGACCATATGAGGGTTCCCCCTGAACATGCATCTACCTCCAAGGTAAGAAGTAAACATCTCCAGGGCAGGGATGTTCACTGAATTTCTAGCAGACCATGAAAGTCCCCCCCCCCCCAACCACCAACATGCATCAAGCTCCAAGGTAAGAAGTAAACAGCTCCAGGGCAGGGATGTTCACTGAATTTCTAGCAGACCATGAAAGCCCCCCCCCCACCACCACCAACATGCATCTAGCTCCAAGGTAAGAAGTAAACAGCTCCAGGGCAGGGATGTTCACTGAATTTCTAGCAGACCATGGAAGCCCCCCCTCCAACATTCATCTAGCTCCAAGGTAAGGAGTAAGCAGCTCCAGGGCAGGGACATTCTTTGCATTTCTAGCACAGACCACAAAAAGCCCCCCCCCCCCCCCTACCAACATGCATCTAGCTCCAAGGTAAGGAGTAAACAGCTCCAGGGCAGGGACGTTCATTGAATTTCTAGCACAGACCATAAAAAGCCCCCCCCCCCCCAGCTCCAGGTAAGAAGTAAACATCACATGGGCAGGGATGTTCCTGTAAAACTACTGGTACAAAGCAATCCACAAACTATTGATTTATCCAGCT
Source organism: Holothuria leucospilota (assembly GCA_029531755.1). Classification (NCBI taxonomy): domain Eukaryota; kingdom Metazoa; phylum Echinodermata; class Holothuroidea; order Aspidochirotida; family Holothuriidae; genus Holothuria; species Holothuria leucospilota. The sequence continues at coordinate 101,227,780 of CM055961.1, forward strand.
TTAAAGAGTTTGTTCTACATAACAGTAGCAGCACACTTGTCTCTATCAGCCTTCTTTGGACAAAGTGGGGGATATATTAAAATCTTACTGGGAAAGTTTAGAATAGAACAGTTTGTAGAGGACTGAGCTTCAGGTATTTTTTACACCATTCTTATTTACCTTTTTCCACCTTCTGTATACAAATTACACAGTTTTGATATGGTTCTGGGATGTTAATGTATTCTCTACTTTTTGAGAACAAAGGATGTTGGGTTTGAAGGCATATAAAGAAAAAAAAATATACCTACTACTCCTATTTGGCATGACATCTGAATATCTCCCTTTGAAAGACACACATCCATCTATGCATCTTCTGCTGGATTGAATAAATCTGCAAACACAATTACAAAATGAAACATCCATTCTCAAGACTGTACAACTCACAAAGTATGAATCTACCAAATATAGTTGTGGTCAGACAAAGGATTTAAAAATGCAAAAGGACAGTTTAGACATCCAGAATTAAGAGCACTCAATATTATTAGTGATGTCAATTCTACAGACAATTGCCCATAATGTGCATTCTGTGCTGAAGAGAAACTTCCAGCCATCTCACACCCCAATATAGTTAAGCAGGGATTCTGCCAGAAACTCAAAAAAAAGAGAGGGGGGATTTATTACTGCTAAACCCCAAGTCCAAATTGATGCTGCCCTTCGCCAAAGTTACAAGTGGGTTTAGGGGGACAAAAGCTTGCTTCAAGGCACCTAGAAGGTGCAATTTGAAGGGTTTTAAAGGCCATTTATTTATGTAAGTTCAAACATTGCTGCAAAACTGTCCTCTTCTTAAGTAAGAAACCAAGATATTGACAATTTTTTTTATTTTTATGAGTATGACAAGGGGGGGGGGGTGGGATTTTACCCTCCTTATTTTGGGAAGGGGGAGACAAATCCCCCCTTTCCCCCTTTGACAGAAACCCTGTTAAGGGTCTATCCTATTCTTTGAACAGAATACTTTTGTAGCAAAACACAAGCAAGACTATGGATTGAAAAATAGAACCTACTAGAATGCATTCCTCCAATCAGAAGCTGTTATGCAACCTGTGAGGTAAGCTGTGCTATTTGACGTATCATATGAAATGGAGCATACTGTCATCTGTTACAGGACAGTACAGCCTTCTTAAAGTGTACCTTAAGTCTAAAATTTCAAAAATATATGTTACAAAGCTTGAAAAATGCATCCAAATGGTCTATCTCCCATCTTCACAGGACATTCCTGAGGAAACAACAGCAGGTAATGTAAGTGGTACAAGAAGGATTTCACAAGTTATTGCAATGTGCAATCAACTATTTCAAATTAAGTGAATAAATTTCAACATTTTTTGTATCTCAGCAACAGAGAAGGCTATAACCAGAAGCCTACGGGCTTAGTGATTCCTTACCGAATGGGGATGCTTTGTTGTACTGAGTTTTATCCCTCAAATTTATCTTCCTTGACTACATCATTTTACGATATTTTAACAAGTTGACCTCTGCTGACCTCACATGAACTTTGAACCCCACCAAATACAACAAAAAAGAAAAACGAAAGTGTCTTGAAAGGAATTCAACTCCAATGGATCTTGGATCTTGAAAATTCTTGGGAAATTTTGCTTTTTGACCTCTGGTGACCCCATATAACAATCTTGGAAATTCTTGGGAAATTTTGCTTTTTGTTCCTTGGTGACCTCAGATTACAATCTTGGGAATTCTTGGGAAATTCTGCTTTTTGACCTCTGATAACCCCAGATAACGATCTTGGGGATTCTTGGGAAATTTTGCTTTCTGACCTCTGGTGACCCCAGACGACAATCTTGGGAAAACTTGGGATATTTTGCTTTTTGACCTCTGATGACCCCATATGATGATCTTGGGAATTCTTGGGAAACTTTGCTTTTTGACCTATAGTGACCCCGGATGACAATCTTGAGAATTCTTGGGAAATTTTGCTTTTGACATCTGGAAACCCCATTAACAATCTTTCAAATTCTTGGGAAATGTTGCTTTTGACCCCAGATGACAATCTTGGGCATTCTTGGGAAATTGTTTTCTGACCTCTGGTAACCCCAGATGACCTTGACCTCCACCAAACTTGATAGGGTTTTTCCTCTCAACATGGCAAATTTATATCCCAAATATGAAAAGTGGCTGTCATTGCTATCTTGAGATATCGTGATTACGAGCCATTTTACAAGGTTTCTGTAATTCAACATCTGGTGACCTCAGATGACCTTTGACCTCTACCAAAAACAATAGCGTTCTTCCTCTCAACATGACAAATCTATATCTGCCATTCCTATCTTGACATATCCCAATTTCAAGGTTTTCGATCTTTGACCTCTGGTGACCTCAAATGACACTTGACCTCCACCAAAAACAATAGGGTTCTTTCTCTCAATATGACATATCTATATACCAAATATGAAAAGTGTTGGTCATTCCTATCTTGAGATATTGTGATTACGAGCTTTTTGGCCTTTTACCAATGGTGACCTCAAATGACCTCTGACCTTCACCAAAAACAATAGGGTTCTTTCTCTCAACATAATGAATCTATATCCCAAATATGAAAGTGTCGGTCATTCCTAACTTGAGATATCGTGATTACGAGCCTTTTCGGCTTATAACCTGCGGTGGCCTCAAATGACCTTTGACCTCCACCAAAAACAATAGGGGTCTTCCGCTCAACATGAAAAATCTGTATACAAAATATGAAAAGTGTCGGTCATTGCTATCTTGAGATATCGTGTTTACAAGCCATTTTTACGAGGTTTTCGCAGTTTAACCTCTGGTGCCCTCAGATGACCTTTGACCTCTACCAAAAACAATAGGGTTCTTCCTCTTGACATGACAAATCTGTATACCCAAATATGAAATGTGTCGGCCTTTGCTATCTTGAGATATCGTGTTTACAAGGTTTTTGCAGTTTAACCTCTGGTGACCTTTGACCTCTACCAAAAACAATAGGGTTCTTCCTCTCAACATGACAAAATCTATATTCCAAATATGAAAAGTGTCGGTCATTGCTATCTTGAGATATCGTGTTTACAAGCCCTTTACGAGGTTTTCTCAGATTAACCTCCGGTGACATCAGATGACCTTTGACCTCTACCAAAAACAATAGGCTTCTTCCTCTTGACATGACAAATCTGTATACCAAATATGAAAAGTGTCGGCTTTTGCTATCTTGAGATATCGTGTTTACAAGGTTTTTGCAGTTTAACCTCTGGTGACCTCAGATGACCTTTGACCTCTACCAAAAACAATAGGGTTCTTCCTCTCAACATGACAAATCTATATACCAAATATGAAAAGTGTAGGTCATTGCTATCTTGAGATATCATGTTAACAAGCCCTTTACGAGGTTTTCGCAGATTAACCTCCGGTGACATCAGATGACCTTTGACCTCTACCAAAAACACTAGGCTTCTTCCTCTTGACATGACAAATCTGTATACCAAATATGAAAAGTGTCGGCCTTTGCTATCTTGAGATATCGTGTTTACGAGGTTTTTCCAGTTTAACCTCTGGTGCCCTCAGATGACCTTTGACCTCTACCAAAAACAATAGGGTTCTTCCTCTCAACATGACAAATCTATATACCACATATGAAAAGTGTCGGTCATTGCTATCTTGAGATATCGTGTTTACAAGCCGTTTACGAGGTTTTTGCAAATTGACCTCCGGTGACCTCAGATGACCTTTGACCTCTACCAAAAACAATAGGGTTCTTCCTCTTGACATGACAAATCTTTATACTAAATATGAAAAGTGTCGGTCATTGCTAACTTGAGATATCGTGTTTACAAAGTTTTCAGTTTTTGACCTCTGGTGACCTCACATGACCTTTGACCTCCACCCAAAAACAACAGGGTTCTTCCTCTCAACATGACAAATCTATATACCACATATGAAAAGTGTCGGTCATTGCTATCTCGAGATATTGTGTTTACAAGCTAGGCGTCACATACACACACACACGACACCACCATCGCATAGATTCCTTGCCTACCTTTGGCAAGGAATCAAAAAAATGGGAGTTGGATGGATGAAATTCATTTTCCAAATTCTAAAATATATTTTCTTGTAATTCTTGACTTTAGGTCCACTTTAACTCAAAGAAAGGAATCTTAACTTTGATGACCAGATGAAAAGGCACAAATGTAAGCATAGTTGATCCCTAATGCATAAATCCCACAGTAGCAGAAGCTTAACAGTGTATTTTTCAAAACTTTTTACTTTGAAGGAGTAGATTTCTAGAATACATATATGATAAGGCATTATGTCATCCAGTAAGTGTCCTTAATTTTGATTATATTTATCAAACTGAGCACTTTCAAGGTTTTCAAATTGAATGTCACTATGCAAAGTTTTAGTTCCAAGCAATTCATTTATTTTTTTCCCCTTTGGTTCAAGGGTATTGTGTGGTATTGTGTGATGCTGACCTAGTGGCTATGTGAATGCGACAAAAATCTGAAAAATTGACAAATTTGAATAAATTTCCATATCCCAATACAAAAGAAATTTAAATTGTAGAACACACCCTTCTGTACCTACAATGAGAAAATATATACCAGATGAAAAAGCAACTCATTTACTTTAACTTTCAGCATCATCGCTTGTCAAGAAGAGTCACCGTTTCTTGCTGAATATTGGTTTTGAATAGGTCCAAATATCCACTTTTCTGTAAATTAAATCAGCACCAGCTACAGAACAGTAACATAAATGCAGCACTGAGAGGGTTAACACAACCTTTAAAATATAAAATAAAGGTATACCTTTGATTTTGCAGCAAATAAAGCTTTAGTTCTGATAGTTCTAATAACTTGATACTCTAAATACCCAATCTGACATGGCATATCACATACGTGAACATACTAACAGCACTGACAGTGTATTAAAATCCCTTTCACAATGAGCAAGTGCTGTTACCCCAAAGATATCACCAAAATGTAGATGCACGGTATAAAATCAAAACTTTTTGAGTGTGCAGCAAAGGCATTCAGTAATTTTCACTGCAAAATTATTCATTTCGCTGAAAAGCAGTATCAAACATTCTTGGATTTTGAAGCACTTCAAAACTACGAATGTAATATTAGACTGTACAACTAAATTCTGCCAAGTACTGCTGATAACTAACCATGCACTGTCTTTTAAAAGGTGTAGATTTTCCAAGAATTGAACTAAGAAAACAGCCACTCTTCCAACATGAGCAAAGTTGAGGACTTTTAACTAGAGAACTCTCTTTAAGATATATCCCTCAACCAGTGTTCCCTCTAAGAAATTATCTATTGCGTCAATATACCCAATATGAGAAAACTTGAATCACTAGAAATTTCAATGCCCTGCATTCACACTGCATCAACTTTAGCCACGAATGAAACCCCCTTTTTTTATTTTATCATGCCACAAAAATCTGTGCGTCAAATGGGCAGGTCATTGCACCAAAATTGCGTCACAGCGGCTAGGCGGAAACACTGCCCTCAACCTACCTGTTTGTTCAACAAGAACCTTCTCAACCATTCCAGAATACCCCCTGACAGTGGAGTGGTTCAAACCATCAACACAAGCTCTGGTGACACCTTTTGCTAGTATTACTGATATGTCAGGATGACGTTTTAGAAACCCTCTTAACCACTCCCTTCCAGCTCTCTTTTTCCCTTGGTTGAAGCTGTGTGATAGTCCCTTGTGTTCTGCCAACTGATATGCAAGTTCCTGCAAATCCTGAACAGAAGAAAACACACACGAACAAAAAGATTCATATAATGTAATTTGAAAACATACTTCATTCCGGGGTGTTTTCCTAAATGGTCCAAATACTGTAAGTTCTGAGCTCCATAAAAAAAGTGAAAAAAAGAAATTAAGCCTTTTTCCTTCATGGTCTAATAAATAATATTTCCATTGGTCTACATAACATGAGACATTTACAGAATCTAGAGCACCAATGGTGCAATACCTCATACACATGGGCACCATGTCAAAACAGCAAAGCTGAGGCCTTCCACAACCAAGCTACAGTGGCTGCACACAACCTTTCTTGCTACACAGGTAACTGTATATAGCAAGATTTAATCACTCCTGCCCTTACAGTGTGCATACATAAAAGGTTCTTCAGCCTAAAATTTGACATGATATCTGTCAAAGGTGTAAAAATAACTGTGACCAAATTCTCTCATTGCTAAATGTGGTGAGGAGTGAAACATTGGGTAAATTTTCAATTGATGGATGCCAAGCATTCACCCATGTATGAACTTTGATGATAAACTTATGACAACAAATAAGAGCCTTTGCTTAACTATTGCTGTGATCAAGTTTAAAAGGATCCATTCTGATAGGTGAAAGAATGTTTGCTATTTTCATAACACAACTAATAATTAATAACATGCATGAACTTTGACCTAACATTCTGAAACACCATATGATTGCCAAAATCTATCCACACTCACTTCTACTATTATTGATGCTTATTACTGACAGGCAGAGAGCAACATACATCACATGCATACAATAACTCAAAGCAGTTTTGATGCTTTCAGGCAAAAAGTAACGATTTCCTCACCACTGAGCCCAAGCGCAATCCACGAGACTCCAATGCTTTAACCAATCTGCATAACTCTTCTTCCATGTCAGCTCCTAAAATACTTCGACGGCCCAAAGGAACTTCAATAGCATTGTTAGGATCCTGTCTTGCCTTTCTGCGCAAAGTGCTTTTAGGTAAATTAAACACCTTTGCTGCCCTCTTAACTCCCATGTCTTTCTCTCTCACACAATAAACAGCCAGTTTCATTACCTCTACATCCCAACTAGCTCTGTCTGTTTTCCTCTTGTAATCTTTCGTCTGAAATGAAATATAAGAGTTCTGCATTTGAGATTTTAAAACACTCAAAGTGATATTCACATCCAAAGGTATGTGCTCCTATGCAATTTTCTATTGAAGCTTACGAGGGGTTGCTGAGATAGTAGAACAGGAAAATGTTAGTAAAACCATGACTGAGAAGCTTGATAAGATATTCAAAATTAGAGTACTCTGACAACATTACCTCAAGAAACCTACGTTTTCAGGGCAAGAAGATTTATTGGCTCATGTATATTTTGTTGGCCCAAAGTTTCAATAATGTGGTACATCATTAATGACTGTTGTTATGTATAACTAAAGAGGAAGTTAAGCTATTGCTCTGTTTTGTTGCCAAGATTGAATGATTCAATACAAGTTAAGTGTCAATGGATTGCTAAATTTTTCGAATGTACAACCCAAATCCAACTATTCCATGTGTAAGTCTGTTCAAATTTGTGTAAGGCAGAGGGAAGCTTCTCATGCCATGGATAAACCTTCACTGTCACTTCAATAGAGACAAGACTGCTAACAGTAATGTCATGGCTCCCTCTATTGTAGCACTAGTTCAGCTGCACCTGACGACCACCAATTTGTGACAGACAACACAAAACAATTTGATTGTCCAACAGACAATGACAAGGCACATACAAAGAAAAGAAAAGGCCACATCAACATTTCCTGTAGGACAACCAAATTTTCTTTACAACAACATAGAAAGACAGGTTGCCCAAAGGACCACCACAAAACACTTGTAAATCGAGACCTGGAGGCCTTAACCAAAACACTGCGTGTTGGATGGCTTGTCCTGCATGCTAAGTGATCCCTCTCCCTCTTCCTCCTCCCTCCTTCCCCTCCCTCCTTCCCCTCCCTCCTTCCCCTCCCTCCTTCCCCTCCCTCCTTCCCCTCCCTCCTTCACCCCCACACTTATCCCATCCCCTTTCCCCCACCCCACCCTTATCCCATTGTGCTACATGTTTCAATAGTTTCATTCACTAAACCATTGCCATTTGACCCATAACTTCACCTTCAGCTATAGTTGCTATGAGCCATGAGGTATATATTTAATAATCTGCAACCCAAAGCAACATTATGTTGATCAACAAAGCTGACTGTTTATCCCTAAAATGACTGGGATGAGTTAAACAAAAACCTTCTTTTACCCTTGATTTCTGTTTTTTGCTGTCTTCATTTTTCTCCTTTCTTCCTGTAAATGATTAAACAAAAAGTTATCAACCAGTGTCCTGAACTAACTTCAAAATAATGACACACATTTTGAGACTGACTTTTTTCAGACATAACAAAAAAACATACACATATGTGTCCACCACTACTGCCTACGTACATGTAAAATGCCACTGAATTCACACCTGAACAGTCACAATATTAACAATTATCTGACATGATATCCCATCAAGGTGCATATTTGCAAAACTAAACATCCTTTCTTGGAAACTGATGACTTCTTTGATAAGACAAAGCTCTACTTGAAATACAGCTGGTAATTTACTAACGACCAGGTCCATGACCCACCTCTGACTGACCATACTTGGGGTTAATAAAAGCATGAGTCTACTGTTGATAAGTGCATTACTCATACATTAGACATCAAAGGAAAAACACAAACTATCATTATGCCATGTGCTTCCATAATTTACACAAAGGCATGCTTTTGTCAAATGAAAGAATCCATCAATCCACTAAAACAGTCTTACACCTAGATGACTGTAATCTGCAACAAACTTACAAGGAGATCAATGCTATTTTTCATAAGAACTTTGTTCAAGATGGAAGTGAGGGCACTGTTAAGAAAAAATATTATGCAAAATGCCAAAGATGTGTTAAATATCACAATTAACTTGTACATACTAAAATACATCTATCTCTAAAAATGTAGCTTAATAAGTGACACAACAAATCAAGATAACTACAAATATTTCCCCAAAAAGTCAGATGTTGAAGAGATCTACAAAGGCCTAGAAAGATTGAAAACTGAGAATGTGTTGCAATAATTTTCATCTACAAAATTTATAATCTCGTCATATAAAGCAAGACAGGTTTTTAGATTAGATGAGGCAAAGATGGGAAAGCTATGGAGGAAGGACAGAGGTATAAAAACATAAAATCAAGCATACCAGCCCTTCTCAAGACATCTGAATATTTCTCTTCTGGTAGTTCCTCTGCATCTTCTGTTATGTTTGGTAATTCTGCAAATGAAAACAATAACATTGTATGGATAACTGTCTGGCATACCTGTTGTTATTTTAGGCTTTAGTTCATTTGAGTAAGGCATACTCAAATAAACAAATTCATTATACAAACAGGAAAAGTTAAAAACAAGTCAAGGTTAATCACTACTGCTTTTACTAAACGACAACCACTAGCACTCAAATTAACAAGAGGTAGGAGGGGCCAGTGCCCTCTGGGTGCATCGCTCAAAATAACAGGAGGTACAAGGGGCCAGAGCCCTCTGGTTCCATAATTCTGCCTTGATGCCCCCATCAAATACAACATATGCCAAATGCTATAATGGCCTTCATAACCTTCCTCCTACTTTCTATTTCGTGTGCTCTAGTTTCAAAGTTTTGGCTTTTGATCCCCATCTATCTTGAACTCAGTGTTGTGACAAAGTTTTTGCCAACCAAAAGCCATGTGGCTTTGACCTTCCAGTTGTTATCCCAAGCCCTGGTCATCAACTTTGTGTATTGAACAACACCACAAATTAATTTGTTTTTATTTGATAGTTTGCCTTCTGCTTTAGAACATATTTTGCCATACTCGAAACAGTATTTGAAATGAATTTTAAGCTTTCCCTACTATTACTTTAAGATAAAGATAGCAGTATCAGGGCTGTACAGAAACAAAAATAATAACTACCCAAGTGCTGGCTCCTGAATAAAACCATTTAGAAAACCAGACTATGCAAACGACAAAGGAACCTCCACTTTTAAAACATTATTACAGTAGTGAACTAACAGAGCAGACTGCCCACCATTGCAATCACCATCGGGATCTTGTAGACTAGTTCAGGACCACTTTTGGTCCAGTTGCAGGGAGAAAAACCTCCCCTTAATCTGCTTGCCGATTGAATTGTGCAGAATTTGGTTCAATCACTCAGTCTACCACAGGTGATGAGTGATGTCATACAGCAAATAGTTACCAAGTGTCAAGGCAAGGGACAATTATGCATATTTTCATGCCTTTCATAGCACTTCCACTTTTCATTTGCAACAGCTGTAAGCATCATCTGTTATGCAATTTCTGCAGCCCCCCTCCCCTTTTGTCTTTTGCAAATCTGCTCCTTTTTCAGTAGCAGTATCTGAACACCTTGGTCAGCAGTTCTTTACAAAAAAAAAAAAATTTACCAAAATTGATACGTACTGGACATAGACATACCTACACTCATTCTTATTACTGACTCATCCTCTTCCTGCTGTTGTTCTTCATCTGCAAAGAATAAAATTAAATGAAGACACAATGCTTTACTTTGCTTTACAATACAAACCTTTCAAGGTATGCTTTCTCATCCTTTTATAATGCAGTGTTCTCCACTGATTTAGTTTTTGTCCGGGTGCTTCAAAGATTAAAGGTTAATAGTGATCGCTGTCTTTACAGAGAGGGAGTGCTCGCTTTGAAAATGTTTACTAAAATAGATGATAAATTTAACTATGGCCTTTTTTGATGACTAAGTACATTTCTGATTATCATTACTCAATGTTCTCACTGAAACTATTGCTGTTTGCTCTGTTTTAAGGTTTTGAATTGATAATTTCAGTCCGGGTGGCTCAACTTTTGTCCAAGTGGGTACATTTTTTGTTCGGGTGCTGAGCACCCTCTGCAAATTTTGTGCGGGTGCAGCACCCTTAAAAAACAGCTAGTGAAGAACAATGTAATGTGACGCCCACTTTAAATCATTGAAATTACTTCAGGACCACTGTTCACCATTAACTAAATTATGAATGAATGTTCAGTTCCACTTAAGATAACTTTAACATACAGGACAAGCAATACCAAGCAACGTACACTAAAATTCCATTCGTGTGGGATGAGATAAACTATGTCAAAATATCATGACAAAAATAAAGACATCCAATTTATTTCAGCTGACTGCATTCCATGGCCCACTGGACACCCCACTGAGTAACCCTGTTCTTACTAATCTGGTAATTCATCTTTGTAAAGTCAGGAGATGTACTGTATGGGGTAACTCCAAGTTCTATGAAAATGTGCCCATTACTGACCCTGTTTTCTTTGCTAAAACTTCAAAAATGAAAAAAAAAAAAGAAGAAAAAGTATCAGGCTACCAGCTATAAGGTGAGAGAGGGGTGATAGTGTACAGTACTATCCAGCTGTAGTTGACAAACCAATGAGTAGAACTCATCATGACTCACCAAAACTCATCACAGCTCATAACATTCATTGAGGACATTTAACGTTTGAAGTGACATATGAAATCATCAATAAACTCCTTGATCATATGATCGTGAACTCTGAGGGGTGGGGCTCACATGATGTTTCACAAAGAGCAAGAAGGTAAATTTTCCCATTGCTTTACAGTGTGTGTTTTCCCCCTTAGTTTAATACATGTTTCCTATACTGCCATCATTGCATGCAAGAAACAGGTTATGGAGCTTAAGTACACCAAGGGTTGCCACTAGCTGTACTACCTGAGAAAATCAACCCCATTATGTCCCATTCAAATCCTGTAAAAGCTGTACTACCACTAAGCCTAAAGTTACCTCTATAACAACATTCTATCAGCTGTTGTTTAGAAAAAATGCAGGATCGATATAATTCAGCTCCCATTTTCCCCCAACATTTGCTACTTTGTTTGTAAGTGGCGTACAGTATTAACCCCTACATGCAATTTGAGACTTCATCTGGGGTATCCTTCTGAAACAAAAGCAGTGGTAGGCCTTAACAATTGAGCATGCATAATTAGTGACAATGGCACTTTCTCCTGCCTAGGCTTCTTGATTTTTCCCTGCCAAATTTAGTTAGATCCTTAGCCCATTTGTGCTATGTCAGGCCAACATTTTCAACAAAAGTTCCTTTCTCACAGCTGCATCTATAGGCATTTTGTTTTTATCACTAAATCACTACGATTTCATTAAAAATTACAAAGACAACAACTACCCATTTTCCCTACCAAAGTCTATGCTTAACCTACCAAAAGATCGAAAATTCTTTAGCGCAAAATGCAAAGACAGCACTCTAGTAAGAATTGTAAATGTTTTATATAACCTCCATCCCCGCCACTTGTTTTTAAACTGTGCAGCACTGACCCTTTCAGATACAAGCACATGCATGTACAGTTCCCCACATTAAGCCTGACATTAAGAGCCAATCCTACTGCATTGTGTTCAGCACATAAAATTGAGCATTAATATTCCCAGTAAAATAACCCAATGATATGTGAAAAATACTACAGAGGGTGTATCTGTATTGATGATAGCTTGTATACCAACAGAAGAGAGTAATATGCCTTCACTTTGTAGTTCTAAAAATGGCACCTAATGTCATTTAATGATTGCAGGTGAAAATTCAGTTAACAGTTGAAAGGCTCACCTGTTTTCATCATCAAGCTAAGGATCAATACACTGATTACGCACGTACAGTACATAGTATTATCCATACAAGGGAATAATCGGCCTAGTCAGTATGAATGAATGACAATTTTACACATTATATCCCTGTATGGCAGTAGGCTGTGCACAGTATGTGTTGCGGGCAGCAAACCTGCAGACACACAGAAAATTGTATCACACCGTCTATGAACCAGAGAGTTGTCACATAGCATTCTCTATATGTCACTGTACACACGTTTGGGGACCAAAAATTATAGCATGCAGCCACACCTACATTTGGTTCATTATGCTAAGCTGCTACGAAAGGAATGGCAGTACGTCCTGTTCAGAACTCCAGTTTTTATACTGACGGTTGCTATGCCTGAGAGAACACTAAATTGCTCCTTGGGCCTGACTGGTGGAATAACATATCTGCAATGTGACATCTCTGCACCCAGTGTTCTTTGAGGAACTAGCATTTTGAGGGTTGCCAAAATATCGTCTGTTTTTACAATTTTAGAACATGAAATATGGAAAGAAAGAAGCAGCAATTTTTGTATCTAACGGGCTCATTATAGAACGATAAGCCTCACCCACACTATGGAACGTTCGTACTGCTGCATATTCATTTAGGAAGAGCGGTCATGTCAGGTCATATAGGCACCCATTACACAATACGTGTTGACCTTGCTTACCGTAATTTCAAAGACCCTTCTCACAACAAACTACCACCACAGTTTCTGTACGGCCCAGTGCTGTACAGGATATTGGAATTCAAAACTCACACATGGAGATGCAGAGGTCATCTCCCTGGTTCACCGTGAGTGTGCGTTATTAGTCGTTGCAGGAGAGTCAATACAAACGTGCTAATTTATCTGCCAAAGACTTGTAGGCCCTGAATATTTCTATTGTTTTAGACAAGTGGCAACCACTGCAGCATCACAGGTTCGTGAAATTTTCATTTTGTACCATTTTTGAAGCACCAACAGCCTCTTTTACATCCGGCTGTTTCGGAAATAAATCAAACCTGCTAAGGCCCAAGGGCTGCAATTCGAATTACGGAATAACTGTAACTTTGTGTATAGTATACCAGGGAGGTGATAGGGCCACCTACTGTAATATAATGGTAGTTCCGTTAGGTTGTCAAATAGAAACTCCCTGGTTCAGTAATACAGACATAATGTAGTAATAATTCCAACGAATGTACTGTATTTAGTTCGTATTTTTCGAACTTTTTGTACATGCTGTACAGTGGAAGGCGTTTGTTATTGTCTGACGTAATGTGATATAAATGAATTTGATTGGTGGATTTCAAATCAGAAGTGATGAAAGTGTGGTTTGCATGCATAACTGTTTGTGTGAACAAATCTATTTGATGTTACTGAAAGGTTAATTACTCATTAATTAGTGCTCGCGGGGTAGAATGTTTTTCTTAGTTACCTCTCTTTCATCGAACGGGACCCAATCGCAAATAAACGAGGATAGATTCAATAAAAAGCGAGACAAATGCAATATTTCCCTTTAAAGACTGCTTGTTGCTGCTCTCCATACCTGTTCCCCTGTAGAGTATTGCCTGAACCAGGGTGACTTTGAGTGCCAAAAATAATTTGCCAGAGTGCAGATGTGATAAAATGTGCACACAGTAGTTTTTATAAACATGATTTTCAGTGTACGCTGTATAGCTCGTTATATTTCTGATCATTCTCAACTCAGCCACATATCAACACTGAACCAACAAATAGAGATCAATGCAAATGTTTACAGCAGACCATGTGCACAATGTCATGTGCAAGTATTTTTCAATCACATTAAACTCATCAAGAAACTCAACGAGGTCAGGATGCGTGTTGTTTAAAGGAATTTTAAATCCATCGCCCTCATCGAACTTCTTCAAAACTCATCGAGTTACATCGCCAACGAGTTACACATGCATTCAACTACAACAGGGTAGTACTGTACATCTCTTCTTAAGACTGATAGGCCCCTGTGCATCAGTACAGTTGGTAAATGGCAAACATAAAATCAACTTACAGAGTGATATTAATGACTCATTATGATTCAAATTACAAGATACATACCTACGCTGATCGTGATAATTGAATTATCATCTTCCACTTTAATCCTGGTTTCTGACTTATCCTCTACTGGCCGTTTCAGGGAACCTGCAAATATTTGGCTGAGATAATATATCAATCATTTTACCCACATCAGTCTTGGAAACATACCGTATACACAATAAGTGCAGTAACTCATCACCTTTATAATGCTGTACCGGTTGCCAACCACCTATTATTCCTTCCTGAAGGTATAGTATCTATTATGACAATGGCAGTATGGTTTATTCATGTCCTTGAATCCACCATATGCGAGTCAAAGTCACAGTCTTTAGGGTCTCTGGTCCAATAGTCCCAATCCTTCACTCCCAGTCAGAGCCCTAGCTATTACACCTTTAATTAAACTTATCAACTCACACTGTTAAAGGCATTTTTCAATGGCTTTTCATTGGGATCCTATGTGAAAGACAAAAATATTCCAGTTCATGACCTTCAAACCCCGTAGCAATACTCTTTTCCTAACTCGAGATATCTAACGTTAAAGACTGCCTATTTTTGTCCAAAAATACCTCCACTTCTCATCAAGGTCACAGAATGTTATGTAAAGTGGGCACATTGCCTCAGATTTCTTTTGTTTTTCTTTATAATTGAATGTCCTGTTGTCATTGAAATTTGATACTGCTGGAATGTATGAATATCTTTCCATGTAGGTTTAGCATAAATCTACAACATATGTAGAGCACCGTAAACAAAGTTGATAAATATTCCCTACAGCGGTGTCAATATCATAAAGAAATTCAAGGCTTTGTCAAATTAATGTGCCGCGATGACATCACAGTTTCCCATGATGCACTTCGTCTTGAGAAAAAAACAGCATTTCTTTGAAAATGTATATCTTCCAAACGCTACAAGCTATTGAGATGCGATTTTCACCTCCTAGATGAGAAAAATTTTCTGCATTTTTTGAAGGTATTGATTTTTGTCACTGGCAAATCCCTTTAACGTACAGTACAGTACTCATTCACTGGATACTTACAGCAATGTCAAAGAGTTACAGTATTTATACAGTAGTTACAGTACAGTATGCTGATATACAGTGCTCTAGCTCAAATGTTACAAAAATTGTGAAACTATGTTCCTTCAAATGACACTTTATTTTCCCCTGAAATCCCACACAAACCTCAAGAGGATTAACACATAACCACAAGATTAAAAAAGTTGATCTTGAAGATGACCTCGAAATGACAGTTCATTTAAGAGTGACCAAAGTAAACCTTTGAGACAACATAAGTCTAGGTTACACATTTGAAAATAATTCTGTAATATTTTTGGTCTTGTTACTCGAGTTGATTTTAAAAGGATGTGTGACCATCAGAGGTAGTTTACAAAGCAATTCTCTGTCCCAAGGTATAAAGAGCATTACCTGTTTACAAGTGGCTTGGTTTCTATACTCTCATATATTGACTATTCTAACCTACTGTGGACATAGATAATGCTTTGAACTTTAAATAGCCTCTAAAGGAGCACATTTTTGGTGGGGAAATATACAGAGAATTTCCCCACTTTACTAGTGAGAAGGGAAATCGGGGACTGACCCCTTCCCTACCCTGACCCCCCCCCCTCTACATCAAGCATCAAATGTTCAGGACATGATTTGTTTAATGAGTAATTTCTCTGACACCTACCATAATATAATTTTTCTTCAAAAGAAAAAAGGTGATTTTGTTAATGTCACTCTGACTGGTATTTATGGGACCAGGACTTAGAATCTCTGGTGCAAGTCCCCCCCCCCCCCGCCAAAAAAAAAATTGTCGGGTGTGGGAGGGAGGAGAGGTTTCCATTTCTAGTGAGAGATCTGCAAATTGCCTCAAAGTGATGTTACCCTACCCCTGCCATATTTCCTGACCCTAAATTTGGGCAATCACCACACTAAACTTAACCCTTAGTCTCAACACTATAATTTGACATACTGTATTGTGTACAGAAGAAAAAAATCATACAAAGAAAAGGTGTTGGAAATCCTGACAGAGAAATATTTTCTTTGTAGGGATTAATGTGTGAGTGCAGGAATTACTCTATCATACTGCCTAAGGTGAAAACTGGTCCAGACCCTACAAAAGTACTCATTTCACCAGCCTACTATACCACATAGTCATAATGGGCTCTCCATCACTACACATCCCTCTTTGACTATCATGTCATTTCTTACTGTTTTCTCATTCCCAGCTGCATTAAAGGTACAATATCCTCTGGCAAAATCTGGTTCCAGTTTGATCCATAAATTTGGTTGCAATGAATGCCTAACCCCAACCCCTTTACACCAAAATATGGTATGAATGTTGGAAAGCTATACTTCTTTCTTATCAGGACTATGTAGTACTAGATATAACCAATCATTCTTGTAGCAACTTCAATGACCATCTCAGATGTATTCGCTACCTTGTTGACACTCCCATCCATACCGCCCACTCATTGTGGTGCAGCAATGACCATATCAAATGTATTCACAACCTTGTAGCCACTCCCACCCATATCACACACTTGTTATGTGCAGCACCCCTCAACTTACCTGTATATTCATCAAGGACCTCCCGAATCATGTCAACATGAGACCCGGCTGTGGAATTGTCTCTATCCATGGCAGGCTTTCTGGCAAGCCTTTCTGCTTTTTTTACTGATATTTCAGGGTGACGTTTAAGGAACCCTTCAAGCCAGAACCTCCCAGCCCTCTTCTTCTCTGGGTTGAAGTTGTGCGATAGTCCCTTGCGTTCTGCCACTTCATATGCAAGTTCTTGTAAATCCTGAAATAACAAGAACAACATGGCAAAAAGTTGTAGGATTTCTTAGTGTTACTTGAGAATGCATTTCATTAAAGCCTGCTGGTACTAATGCCAAAGTCTGAGCCAAAAAAGTACTAATAATAAAATGATAATATTCAGCTTTCATAAAGTCCATTTAATCAGCGATAGACCTCAAAGCACTTACAAATATCCATCACAATCTTGTCATTCCTACACGTCCCAATCTTATATGCTAAGCACCAAGCAAGGAGGCAACAGGTCCAATTTTTAAGGCTTTGGTATGACCTGACCAAGACTTGAGTCCAAGCTTCCTGACTGAAAGGCTGATGCTCTAACCACTCGAGACCAACCAGTAATCGGTTAAGTACAGTATCATATTTGCTGAAAACTCTCAACACATTGACAAGAAGCACCTTGTTAAAGCAGCTAAGCTCGTAGGTGCCTCAGCCAAGCAGCAGCTGCTACAGCCATGTTTTGTTACTATACATACAATTCTTGATACTACAATAGCAATACTTTAATCCTGCCACTGCCAAGTGTAAAAAATCTAAAACAACTTTCAACTACTGGTTACTACAATATTTACAATGTCTGCAAAATAAAGATCTTAGGAAAAATTAGTCGATTTTTACCTTTGAGGCCAATGCCAATCCACGAGACGTGAGTGTTTTAACAACCTTGCATAATTCTTCTTCAATGTCAGCTCCTAAAATACTCCGACGGCCCAAAGGAACTTCAATAGCATTGTTAGGATCCTGTCTTGCCTTTCTGTGCAAAGTGGTCTTAGGTAAATTAAACACCTTTGCTGCCGTCTTAACTCCCATCTCTTTCCGCCTCACACACTCCACGGCCAGTTTCATTGTCTCTGCATCCCACCTACCTCGATCAGTTTTTCTCTTGTAATTACGCACCTACAACAGATGTGCAATAAAAGGGTAAAATATCTCACAATACAGACAATATAAACGTTTTTTTCTAAAGTTTACTTCTAGCCCCTCCTCTACTTAAACATCAAGTTCCCTCCTCTCCTCCCCCCTTCCAGGAGACAGACAAAGCTATGTTAAATAGCCTGTCCAGAGTCAAATTGCTCAAGGCCATGTCTGAATACCACTTGTTCAGTGTGTGAACTGCTGTAAAGTTCTGCTTTACATAATTCATCACTGATTGAAGGGAAAATGCACTCCCCACCCCCACCCCACCCCACAATTAGTACACTCCAAGATCCTAATTTATGTGTTAGATTTATTGATCATGTGACAATATTTTTGTCAATGAATTGTTAAATTCATAGAGAATAACTCCTTGCTTTACCTTTTTTTGATTTAGTTATGTTCAAAAACATCTTTAGATGCTGTACTTGTAACAGTGTTCAAAATGAGGCATGCACACATACACCAAAGCATGTAACTTCTTGACTGCGCCTGCAAGTTTCAGTTGTTTACCTGCACAGGAGCATGTAACAATCATAATCAAATAGTGATTTAAAAAAAGATGTCAAAGAGAATGGAAAATTACGTTTTCAATATCAGAAAATACGCAAGCATACATACTAACTGTACCTGTATTCTATATGGGTTTTGCAAAATTGTACGTTTTTTATATTCTGTATGGTGCATGTAAGAATTTGTTTGCACAGGTACGTAGGCCTGTCGTTTAAGTTATGTGCACAGGAGCACTGAATGTAATCCTTTTTTTTCCAATTTGAAGACTGACTTAAGAAGGCAAATAAGGGGAGATCTGGAAGAATTTGCTTATTTTTCGAAGCAATTTTGCAGGGACTGCCTACTGCCTTTAATCAGAGTCATTTTTGGAGCTATCTGAATTAATTCCACCCAAAGTGCAGTCACCAACTGTTGTGAATAACAGAGAAATAATTCCTAAATATTTTTGAGGTTATGTGAAGAGTGGCCCTTTCATAGTAGAGCACTGACCATGATATAACAGCATGTATTCATTTGTGAATGTTTGAAAATCATACCATGGCCTTAATATCAATTGATGTCTTCTAGGCCACAACAAATTACTTGATTCATGACCAATCGTGGCATATACTGTAATGTGTGTGTGTGTGGGGGGGGGGGGTGGAGAGGGTTTGGGTGGTATACCTGTCTCAACTTCTTGTAGCCCTACCCCCAATTCAAAAAAGGGTAAGTGAAAAAATACCAGTCCTCATGCATGTCTCATGTCTCATCCCCAGCGCGCAGTCCCCATACTGGAAAACTAAAAATACTGTACCATTTCTCCATTCCCCATGAAATAGTGAACCAGATGCCACCACAATAATCTTTTTAATTTTTTTGGCTCTAACAGCACCAGAGACAATATTGAACTCTGTGCCCACTCCCACATGTACCTCCCACATACTGTACACCACAATCATGACACAAAATCAAAATGGACCATACAGATACTAGTATAAAAGTGTACGGAGTTGCAGGAGTTCCTCATTACTAGCTTCCATACTGCAGGCCACAGTGAATGTTGGTGACTGATGCTACATGCAGATGAAAGTTCATAAAATAGCCTCCAGTATGTTTAAATGCTATGTAATGGTTGGTCTTATAAAAGGCTGAAAATCAGTTTACAGGAGAAACGTATGTAAATGGAAGGATCAGGTCGCAGAACTATATCAGCAGGGAACAAAATTATGTACTTTTGCCCAATTTCTTACCTCTTCTGTTTCAATATCCCTCGACATCAGGGAGCAAAACATGAAGAAACTCAATGCCCAAACTAAAAAAAATGTGGAGGGCCATGCAATCAAGGAGAACAACAATCATCTTTTATGAATATTCATGGTTGTGAATTTGAAGCCAATGAAAAATGTGGATGGAAAACAAGCTTTTGCTGAGCCAAAACAACATAATCTTTTGCTGCAGTCAACACTTACCAAAAAGTAAGCACATGCAAGGCACTAACAAAATTTGCTGTTAACTGCTACATGTACTTTGTATGATGTCAGTGTTCCTGGTTGAACTCTTCAAGAGAGATTTGCATCACCCCAAGTACGACTTTTACAAAGGGGTACTAAAGCAAAAGTCTCAATTGGTGACTACTCTTTGATTGACATCAGAGTTGCAAAATTCAAAAGATGCAGAGCAGCTCACATTACACAGCATGCACAGAGAGTGTTTTGATTACTTATTAGGGCCTTGCATACTCACTAGGATGTAGCCCTGAGCAATAAACTGTTTGTGTCTGCACAGGGAGAAGCTAAAGACAGTTATGGGTGGGGCTAGAACTAGCATAGTTGGGAGAACTGGAACTGTCTGGGACGAGAAGATTTCCCCTTTCATGTGACCAAAAGCGATAGCACTCCTAATAGATGTGCATTCTTAGACTCGAAACTCCACCTTCAGTGAGTGAAAGTCAGTGTAAAATGCTCCCTGACATTGAGGGATAAGTGGAAAGACCATTGTTAACATGTTTCATCGTTGCAGTGTGACCCTGACTAGGACTGCCTGTGAGTCAGCTTTGGCTCACAGGCAGTTCTAACATTATTTTGTGCATGTACATATATATTAGACCTATACCGATATATTCAAAAAGACAAGGAAGTGCACTTCCTCCACACGATCGCATACGGTAGACACTTATTACATGTAAGTGGATGAATGTAACCTAACTTGAGTTAACCTTGCTTTATACACACTCTTTGATTTGTCCACTTCTGTATGACATAACTAAAAGTTTCAGAAACAACATGGAAAGGTATGGAGACTTTATAGGTTTGTTACTCTTAGCCAATCACAATGCATGTAATGGAGGATTTAGCAAATTAAGAAAACTGACATTAATCTGCAGTGCGTAGTTTTATTTAAGTACTTCGCTTCACCCTACACTGCGTGTTTGTCTGAGAAAGACACCATGGATAGCTGAGCAGGATGCTATCATAATGCAGTGTAATGTGTAATAATGGGCTGTGAAGTGCAACTGGGCAATGCTGTCCACAAAAAAACCTTTTTTTATTTTTCGGAGTTTTTACCATCTAGAAGCGATCTTATGCACTAAGTTGTATCCAAACCTGGACTTAGTGTTGAAGCATAAATAAGTTTGTTAGTTAGTTGGATAGGATTTTACCGTACGCCTCAACTTATAACCTCTTGGTTTAATTTAGCGGTGCCCACGGCCTTTTTTCCAGTTAGTTGTGGGGCACTGGATTGTTTTCCCTTACTCCATTGCTTAATGCGGAGCATCACGCACAACGGCAGTAGGTTCCATTTTTAAAGTCTTTGGTATGACTCAACCTGCAAAATAAGTTTATAACGTTTTCAATCTTTTCAAAATTTTTTAATGGTGATTTTTTCAGATTATATCGTGCCATACCTAGGATGTTCTGCTTGAACAGATGACAAGATTGACAAAGTCTTTTGAGGTTCCCAGTCAGCATAAGTGTAAAAATACGTCAAGTTTCGTGTTTCCTCTGGAGAAGTGTCCTACCTTGTTAGTACCTAGACCTATGTATGTAGACTATACTGTTAGGGTAGCCTATGCTATAGTATAGGCTTACATGAATATAGTGTCATTCCGCCATCGGTACATTCCGACATAACATTCCACCATAGGTTTCACACCTTTCTGCCATGGTGGAAAGTTGCAAAACCTATGGCGGAAAGACACTCTAAAAATTTAAGAAACTAAAGGAATTGTTGTCCTTGCAACCACCGAGACATTTTAGAAGCCCAGGTCAGACAACAAGTAGAGGAATAGAGACGTAGCTCGTTGAATAGATTGAATGGAAGTGTAAAGCAGGCTTAAGAAAGTAAGAACTTTGAATAGAATTAACATGTACTTACTAATGGATTTAATTTTAAGCTGTGGGGAAGAAAGTTACATCCTTTCCAAGTGTATGAACAGTGGCTGAACAAAAAGTCTTTAGACAAAGCAAAGACATCAACTTATTCACACGTTTGCACGTGAAGATCTCAATGTCTACATGTAGGGGATTACAATCATTGTACCCAATAGACACGTTTGTGCTCTAAACTCCATTCAGCCCTGTCCCTGTAATTTATAAGTCTGGTAAGTTCCAACCTATCCTATCTTACATTCCACAAAATAATGTGCTCATTCTGCCATAGAAAAAGTGCCTTCCCGCCATGGCGGAAAGGCACTTTTTCTATGGCGGAATGAGCACATTTTCTATGGCGGAAAGTACCGATGGCGGAATGACACAGTCCCCGGCTTACATCATTACTTAGCCTACGTTATGGATAGAGCCTAGGCCTAGGCGAGGCCGAATGTTAGGCCTAGGCCTAAGTTATAGCGTGAAACATATAAAAGTGTGTTCACGGATATCTTAAAACCATTTGAGAGGTTGGCAATGCTGTGTGAAGGACTTGGTCTTGTACTGAATATGGAAGAGACTCGATGTACAATTTGATAAGTTCTGAAGACTACAATCCAAATCCGCTACTGGTAGGCCTACACAAACTGTAACGTTAGGTCTAGGGGGCCCAGGCCTATATTATTGGTTGCTAGTCAAGTCGCCCCCTGACAAAGTCGCCCCCTCGGCCAACAAAGTCGCCCCTTAACAAAGTCGCCCCTTACAAACTCGCCCCTTGACAAAGTCACCCCTCGACAAAGTCGCTCCTCAACAAAGTCGCCCCTCAGTGGCCCGGCAAAATTTCTTAAAAACATTAATAATAATATATACAAAGATACAGTAATCGTTTTTATTAGCCGTTATGAGGTACCTACGCAGTTTGTTGCTGATTTGAGGTCAGGCTTTAGCCTTACGCATAGCCTACAGTGTTTTTGAAACCAACATCTAGGCTAATTGCAATTTTTTTTCCCTCTTTGAAGTTTAGAAAAATTAGTCGGGTAACTTTTATTACTTGGGTGTTTATTTAAATAAGGGGACCATTTTGTCACATCTGGGTAAAATTTCCAATTCTAGAATTAAAAGGTTAACACCCAATGTTAATTTTTCAGATAATGTATGAGTACTGGAAATATGCAAACCATAATCAAAGTTTGAAAAACTATATTCATGGAAAAGATATCGGTCAAAACAGGGTTCAGTTTTGCCCGTGTAACGGGGACACAAAACACAGATTTTCATAAGGCACTGAACACATTACTTATTTCCATAAAAGAACAGGTCTGCAACGTTAAAGATGGTTTGTGGGGTGATCTTCTATAGAATGGAAATGCAGTTTCAATGAGGAGATTGGTTTACACTTGGAAAATACCCTTCTTAAAAGTGGGACACCATTTGGTGTCCAACGGTGTCCCCGTTTCTAAGTGAAAGTTAAATCTCAAAACTTTGCTGTGCACAACTGATTGCAATTTGGCAAACTAAGCATTTCTTGACAGTGACCATATAGTACAATGGAAATATATCAGAATACTCATGAATATTCCAAGCTAAACATTAGTAAAATGATGAATTATTTTTTGTAACAGGACACCAAAAAGTTACACGTAATGTTACACGGGGCATCATTACTTTGATCACAATGCTATTCCATGTTGCAGAAGCAGAATTAGTGAAGCTGCAAATATTTCAAAGTACTATACAAGTGCTTGCTAAAAATGCATCTTGCTACTATATTAAAATATTGGGGTTTCACACAGTTCATTTTCAAAATGAAAAGTGCTTTACTACGTTTGCCAATGTTACGCCCTTGGTGTCCACGTTACACGTGAGAAAAAAGTCAGTTTTTGGACATAACATCATAACCACTTGTTAAATATGTTTTTTAAAGTTTAGAGTATGTCAGGCATCATTATAGATTATGACTGGGACCATCTTCCACTAACCCAGTGCTTCTATGTACTGACAATTTGAAGGTGAAATATGTGACAATTTAACGTTGGACACCAAATCTACTGACTCCCTTATTAAAAGAATCACCCACTTAAAACATTAACTTCTTTTACACCGAATGTTACCTAACGTTCAATTAAATTGTAAATTTTGCGAAAATTCTGTGAAAAGTGTACATAGCCTAGGCTAGGCCTATATCGCTCGACCGCTGTCGATTAGTCGATCAGTTTAACATAACATAACATAACATAACAGGTTAAAGGGCAAAGGAGGGCTAAGGCCCCATTAGATGCCCTGAAGTCCAAACAACCATAACTGAAAACAAAGAACCAACCAATACCAAACGAGCCCAGCACAATTAGATTCTACCGCACTTATGGAAGAACTTGTCAATGTTAACCTTAAAGCGGTGCACAGATGTGGAGTTAACTACCCACTCAGGCAGACTATTCCACTCGTTAACAACTCTATGAGAAAAGCTGAACTTCCTAATGTCGAGCCTTGCAAAATTCTTAACCAGCTTCTTACAATGGCCTCGAACCCGAGAATTACATTGAACCTTTAAATAATTGCAAGAGGACAAAGGATTCCTTTCAAAGAGAAATTTGTACACCTGAAGCATGTCCCCCCTAATCCTTCTCAACTCCAGGGTGGTAAGCCCAAGATGCTTAAGTCTAACATGATAAGGTAGGTGTCTCACCTCGGGTAAAAGGCGAGTGGCTCTCCTCTGAACTTGCTCTAAAAGAAGCTTGTCCTTTTCATAGAAGGGACTCCAAGCCTGGGCTGCATAGTCGAGGTGGGGTCTTACCAACTGCTTATACAGATTTAGTACAATTTCTTTACTAAAACTACTGAAATTCCTCTTGATCAATCCAAGCACCCTATTAGCCCTAGCAGCAGCAGCTGCACACTGTCTAGATGGCTTTAAATCACCTGTAATAACTACACCCAGATCCTTCTCAAAAGTCACATCACTCAGAATACTACCATTCATGTTATAATCATAGCTGAAATTTTTAGGACCAAAGTGAAGGACTTTGCACTTATCTGCATTAAAAGACATTTGCCAAGTCTGAGACCATGAAAATAACCTATCCAAGTCTTTTTGCAGTAATGAGGCATCATCCTTATCACTAACCTTCCTATAGAGCTTAGTATCATCAGCGAACTTACTAATACTAGATGTGAGAGAGCTATCAATATCATTGATGAAAATTAAGAAAAGAAGCGGGCCAAGAACAGAACCCTGTGGAACTCCACTTGTAACTTCTTTCCAAGAAGAGAAATTACCATTAACAACAACTCTCTGAGATCTACCATTGAGCCATGAATTTATCCAGTCAGCACAACTGCCCTTGATGCCTAACCTATGCAGTTTAACCATAAGTCTACCTAATGGAACTTTATCAAAGGCTTTTGAAAAATCAAGGTAAATGACATCAACACTGTGACCACAGTCAAGAGATAAGGAAACATCTTCAAGAAAGCTCAGTAAATTAGTAACACAAGATCTACTCGGTAAAAAACCATGCTGTGACAGATTGAGTAACCCATTATCTAAAAGATATTTAAGCAAACAATCCTTGATTACAGATTCCATAACTTTGCACACAACACTGGTTAAACTGACTGGCCTATAATTGCAAGGCAAGCTCCGATCCCCCTTTTTGAAAATTGGAGTAACATTAGCAATCCGCCAGTCAGCAGGTACAAAGTTTGAATCCAGAAACTTCTGAAAAATAATGCAAAGAGGAACTGACAAAATCTCGGAGCATTCATGGAGAATGACAGGATGGATCCCATCAGGCCCAGGGGCCTTACTAGCTTTTAAACTCTTCAACTTATTACAAACCACCTCTACAGAGAAGACAACATCACTAACTAAAGAAGAATTATCAGAATCCCTACAAGTCCCCAAAACAGATGATTCCTTGGTAAAAACAGATACGAAATAATCATTTAACAAATTAGCCATATCCTGATGATCAGTAACTAGTGTGCCTTCATTACCTTGGAGAGGCCCAACACCCTCCTTAACCTTCTGCTTAGACCTGACATAGGCATGAAAAGATTTTGGATTTACCTTAACCTCCTTGGCCAATTGCTTTTCAAACTTAGCTTTAGTG
This sequence comes from Holothuria leucospilota, assembly GCA_029531755.1. Lineage (NCBI taxonomy): Eukaryota > Metazoa > Echinodermata > Holothuroidea > Aspidochirotida > Holothuriidae > Holothuria > Holothuria leucospilota. The sequence continues at coordinate 101,253,947 of CM055961.1, forward strand.
TCAATAACCAAATTTTTAACTAAGAGTTCCTGCTTCTTGTAGACTGCAAAGTCATCAGAATTCTTACTGACCCTATATCGACGCCAGCACTTACGCTTATTCCTGGCTGCTCTAAGTACCTCTCTAGACATCCAGATTGGCCTATTTTTAACCACAGCTTTCTTGAGTGGGATACACAACTTTGTAGTGTCAGTAACTATATTTCGAAAGACACTCCATGCTTCAGTAGGACCTAAGTGAGACAAACGTGCAACCCAATCTATGGTAAGAAGCTCTTTAGCATGATTAAAGTTAGCCTTGCTGAAATCTAAAACAGTTTTGTCACTACCTTGAAGTTTGCTGAAACAAAGTAACTCAAAACTTATGAGGTCATGGTCACTAGATCCTATCTTACCACCACTAGCTACATTTCTAACCATGTTTTCGTCAGTACTTAGTACCAAATCCAGACAATTGTCCTCACGAGTGGGAAACAGAACATGCTGGGTAAAGAAACCATCAGACACTGCCTCGAGAAAATTCCTCCCATATGACCTACTAGTACATGAATGCCAATCAATATCAGGAAAGTTGAAATCCCCAAACACAACTGCCCTTTTCGAAGAAACTATCCTAAAACTTTCGAACAAACTTTGATTATTATCAGCACAAGAATTTGGTGAACGATAAATAATACCAACAACTAAAGGAGTGTGACTCATTGCCAAAACTAATTTCACACCACAAGCAGTTAGAAAATCCTGAAGAAAACTTGTTGGTGACATCAGCACAATTTATGCTATCCTTAACATACAGTAAAACCCCTCCACCCCTACCACAGACAGTATCAGCCCTATCCTGCCTGAAAATTTTGTACCCAGGAACCTGTTTCATACAAAATGCGGGAGTACGTAAGAACAGTAGGTACCGGAACATAGTACGCCATTCTATCTCCCTGTACAGTACGTACCATGTACGTACGTGCGTACATGTAGCCTAGGCCTACTGCAGTATTACCGAGGCATACGTAAGTAGCCTATTGCACGTAAATGGTGCATGAACAATGGACCGAACGATTATCTTTTTGTTTATTATTAATTTACTTGAATCATTTTTGATGAAATTTTGCCGGGGGTGACTTAAATTGAACTGAGGGGGCAACTTTGTAGAGGGGCGACTGTCAGGAGGCGAGTTTGTAAGGGGCGAATATGCTAAGGGGCGACTTCGTTAGGGGGCGACTTTGTTGGGGGGTGACTTGACTGGCCCCCATATTATTCTGTTATTAGTCTAGGCCTAGGCCTAGCCTAGGCTATTACTTAATGCTGGGCGAACTGTGAAGGCTTAGAAGCGTGTAGCCTAACTAACTGTAAATGAAACGAACAAACATCACACTTCGCGAAAATACTTCCAATAAATCTCAGGGATCATTTCCCGTTCACAATCTCAGATATTGCCAGCTGTGACTTCATTTTTGCTCACCATTTCAAATTCAAGAATCTTTCTTTAGCGAAGATGTCTCGCTTCTCACTGCTGAGTCCTCCGTCTGTCTTGAGCATTTGTCGGCAGGTACGTCAGTTTTTCCACAGTCTCAAAACACAATTGAAAATATTCTCCCTCTGATAAAAAAGACTTACTTTTAAACTTTTCAAAGAGACTTTTCTAGAAGATTTTGTTTTTGATGATAATTATCATTACCAAAAGATATACAAGAAAAATCTAGCACGCAATTAAAAAAGAAAGCACAGACAACTTTTTTTCTAGGAAGGTGGAAGCATAGAGAATCGCACTTCTGATTATAGCAGGTAGCAGACCACTAATTCAAATGTTCTTACGTACGCCGACAAATATTGCTTGACAAATTTAGACCCTTAAAAATTTTATGGGAGCTTGATTTTGACTGTGTTAATTACAAAATGTGATCAATATTTTTCACATGGTGTTTGAAGGCAAAGAGTTGAAATACAGACTGGATAAATTCATGGCTCAATGGTAGATCTCAGAGAGTTGTTGTTAATGGTAATTTCTCTTCTTGGAAAGAAGTTACAAGTGGAGTTCCACAGGATTCTGTTCTTGGCCCGCTTCTTTTCTTAATTTTCATCAATGATATTGATAGCTCTCTCACATCTAGTATTAGTAACATAACATAACATAACAGGTTAAAGGGCAAAGGAGGGCTAAGGCCCCATAAGATGCCCTGAAGTCCAAACAACCATAACTGAAAACAAAGAACCAACCAACACCAAACGAGCAGCTGCTGCTGCTAGGGCTAATAGAGGTTTTTCACTGACGTCACTGCGTTCGCGCGTCTCTCTATTTTGACGGCCAGGCGCCCAGTGTATAACAATCGTAACTAACATCCTGCAGTCTTTTGCGCATGAGCAGTGACGGCCAGTGAGCCAAATTGAAACGCGCTGACGTCACGTGAAAAACCTCTATAGGGTACTTGGATTGATCAAGAGGAATTTCAGTAGTTTTAGTAAAGAAATTGTACTAAATCTGTATAAGCAGTTGGTAAGACCCCACCTCGACTATGCAGCCCAGGCTTGGAGTCCCTTCTATGAAAAGGACAAGCTTCTTTTAGAGCAAGTTCAGAGGAGAGCCACTCGCCTTATACCCGAGGTGAGACACCTACCTTATCATGTTAGACTTAAGCATCTTGGGCTTACCACCCTGGAGTTGAGAAGGATTAGGGGGGACATGCTTCAGGTGTACAAATTTCTCTCTGAAAGGAATCCTTTGTCCTCTTGCAATTATTTAAAGGTTCAATGTAATTCTCGGGTTCGAGGCCATTGTAAGAAGCTAGTTAAGAATTTTGCAAGGCTCGACATTAGGAAGTTCAGCTTTTCTCATAGAGTTGTTAACGAGTGGAATAGTCTGCCTGAGTGGGTAGTTAACTCCACATCTGTGCACTGCTTTAAGGTTAACATTGACAAGTTCTTCCATAAGTGTGGTAGAATCTAATTGTGCTGGGCTCGTTTGGTGTTGGTTGGTTCTTTGTTTTCAGTTAAGGTTGTATGGACTTCAGGGCATCTTATGGGGCCTTAGCCCTCCTTTGCCCTTTAAACTGTTATGTTATGTTATGTTAGACTTGTTATTGTATTACTCCGCTCTGTGAAGCCGTCTTTGAGTAGAGATCAGGGCTGGAAACATGTACCTATAATTCAGACCCTTCTAGCTTAAAATTTCAATGGTCATGGTATGGAAATTTGAAAATTTAATAAGAGCCCACATTGTGAGTTCTAACCACAGGAGTGGCATATCCAGGATGGAAACATCTGCAACAAGCTAGGGGGCGGGCAAGTATCCCAATTTAGTGTGTAAGTCAACGGAGCAATGATTAGTAGCTGGACATTTTCCCGACAAAAAGACCCGGTTACATTCCCGACGAAAATGACAAAATACTTGTGTCAAGAAAGGTTAGGCTGGTTTCTCGGGCTGTTGATTCTCAGGTGTCAAACTAGAGTCAGGGGTGAGGTCAGCCAAGAATGGGGGGTTTCTGACTTTTATTATGCTCACTTGTGATAGTAGCAAGGGGAAGCATGTTTCTAGGGCAGTTTGTGGAAGGAAGGTCATGTTTGCCAATGTTCGCAGCCTTATCAACAAGTTCAGTTAGTTCCTTGCTCATATTTCCATAGACAATCCAGACATAGTTGGGGTTACTGAAACTTGGCTCCATAGTGATATCAGCAACTCTGAAATTCAGGCTCCTGGGTACAAAATTTTCAGGCAAGATAGGGCTGATACTGTCTGTGGTAGAGGCGGAGGGTCTTACTGTATGTTAAGGATAGCATAAATTGTGTTGATGTCACCAACAAGTTTTCTTCTGGATTTTCTAACTGCTTGTGGTGTGAACTTAGTTTTGTCAATGAGTCTGGCACTCCTTTAGTTGGTATTATTTATCGTTCACCAAATTCTTGTGCTGATAATAATCAGAGTTTGTTCGAAAGTTTTAGAAAAGTCTCTTCGAAAAGGGCAGTTGTGTTTGGTGATTTCAATTTTCTTGATATTGATTGGCATTCATGTACTAGTGGGTCACATGGGAGGGATTTTCTTGAGGAAGTGTCTGATGGTTTCTTTACCCAGCATGTTCTGTTTCCCACTCGTGAGGATAATTGTCTGGATTTGGTGCTTAGTACTGATAAAAATTTGATTAGAAATGTAGCTAGTGGTGGTAAGATAGGATCTAGTGACCATGACCTCATTAGCTTTGAGTTACTTTGTTTCAGCAAACTTCATGATAGTGACAAAACTGTTTTAGATTTCAGCAAGGCTAACTTTACTCATGCTAAAGAGCTTCTTACCATAGATTGGGTTGCACATTTGTCTCACTTAGGCCCTGCTGAAGCATGGGATGTTTTTCGTAATATAGTTACTGACACTACAAAGTTGTGTATCCCACTCAAGAAAGCTATGGTTAAAAATAGGCCAATTTGGATTTCCAGAGAGGTACTTAGAGCAGCCAGGAAGAAACGTAAATGTTGGCGTCGATATAGGGTCAGTAGGAATTCTGATGACTTTGCAGTCTACAAAAATCAGGAACTCTTAGTTAAAAATTTGGTTATGGACACTAAAGCTAAGTTTGAAAAGCAGTTGGCCAAGGAGGTTAAGGTAAATCCAAAATCTTTTCATACCTATGTCAGGTCTAAGCAGAAGGTTAAGGAGGGTGATGGGCCTCTCCAAGGTAACCAAGGCACACTAGTTAGTGATCATCAGGATATGGCTAATTTGTTAAATGATTATTTCGTATCTGTTTTTACCAAGGAATCATCTATTTTGGGGACTTCTAGGGGTTCTGATAATTCTTCTTTAGTTAGTGATGTTGTCTTCTCTGAAGAGTTGGTTTGTAATAAGTTGAAGAGTTTAAAAGCTAGTAAGGCCCCTGGGCCTGATGGGATCTATCCTGCCATTCTCCATGAATGCTCCGAGATTTTGTCAGTTCCTCTTTACATTACTTTTCAGAAGTTTCTGGATTCAAACTTTGTACCTGCTGACTGGCGGATAGCTAATGTTACTCCAATTTTCAAAAAGGGGGATCGGAGCTTGCCTTGCAATTATAGGCCGGTCAGTTTAACCAGTGTTGTGTGCAAAGTTATGGAATCTGTAATCAAGGATTGTTTGCTTAAATATCTTTTAGATAATGGGTTACTCAATCTGTCACAGCATGGTTTCTTACCGAGTAGATCTTGTGTTACTAATTTACTAAGCTTTCTTGAGGATGTTTCTTTATCTCTTGATTCTGGTCACAGTGTTGATGTCATTTACCTTGATTTTCAAAAAGCCTTTGATAAAGTTCCATTAGGTAGACTTATGGTTCAGTGGCGGATCCAGGATTTGGCAAAAAGGGGGGGGGGCAGGTCATAGTGGTTTGTATAAAAGTCCGATCTGGGGGAGGGGTCTAAGGAGAGGGGGTGTCCCGGGGCAGTGCCAGGGTATTTTGATAGGGAGCAAAGCATGTGATGAGTAATCGCCGTGCTTGGGGAAGGGGTTTAAGGGGAGGGGGTGTCCCCCTCCCCTTTGAGAAATTTTTGTTAATTTAAGGCTCTTCAGATGCAAAATGGTGATGTCTGTGGTGTATTTTTTGAACTGATCTTATATGGCTGGAAAGTGTTCATAACTCAGTGAATTTTAACTTTTGGTTGGGTGAAAGATGCTTTTCTGGAGAGGGGTCTAAGGGAAGGGGTTCCCCCTCCCCTTTGAGAAATTTTTGTTAATTTAAGGTTGCTCAGATGCAAAATGGTGATGTCTATGGTGCATTTTTGGAACTGATCATATATGGCTGGAAAGCGTTCATAATTTAGCGAATTTTAAATTTTACCCTAAATTCACAGTACATTTCATTAAAATAAATTACAAGGCTTAAATAAGAGACTACAGGGTAATACTGCAGCAAGTTATAGTTAGAAGCCTAATGTTGTCGAAAATATTCCTCTAAATATTAAAGAACTCTGACATTCCCTTGAAAGTAGAAGCAGTGCTCTTAATGCTGTGGGCCTGGCCGGTAATAGACTGAAGTTAGCAATCCATTAATACAGCGCTCATGAGTAACTCCTTGCAATGCCCAAAGAAAGTTACTGGGGCCAATATAAGCCAAAATGTTATCAGTTGAAAGTCAGTAACAAAGTTATTAACATAAGACTTATTTTCTGAGGTAGAAAATAATGGACAAATTTGAGTTTCACTCTGACACATCTCATAGGCCTATTTCATTGGAATAGGGCCTTGTCCTTTGTTTTATGAAGTTAAATAAACTTTCAAAATTTTTTGGAAGGGGAGCCCGGGCCCCCTGCCCCCCCCCCCAAATCCGCCCCTGTGGTTAAACTGCATAGGTTAGGCATCAAGGGCAGTTGTGCTGACTGGATAAATTCATGGCTCAATGGTAGATCTCAGAGAGTTGTTGTTACTGGTAATTTCTCTTCTTGGAAAGAAGTTACAAGTGGAGTTCCACAGGGTTCTGTTCTTGGCCCGCTTCTTTTCTTAATTTTCATCAATGATATTGATAGCTCTCTCACATCTAGTATTAGTAAGTTTGCTGATGATACTAAGCTCTATAGGAAGGTTAGTGATAAGGATGATGCCTCATTACTGCAAAAAGACTTGGATAGGTTATTTTCATGGTCTCAGACTTGGCAAATGCCTTTTAATGCAGATAAGTGCAAAGTCCTTCACTTTGGTCCTAAAAATTTCAGCTTTGATTATAACATGAATGGTAGTATTCTGAGTGATGTGACTTTTGAGAAGGATCTGGGTGTAGTTATTACAGGCGATTTAAAGCCATCTAGACAGTGTGCAGCTGCTGCTGCTGCTAGGGCTAATAGGATGCTTGGATTGATCAAGAGGAATTTCAGTAGTTTTAGTAAAGAAATTGTACTAAATCTGTATAAGCAGTTGGTAAGACCCCACCTCGACTATGCAGCCCAGGCTTGGAGTCCCTTCTATGATAAGGACAAGTTTCTTTTAGAGCAGGTTCAGAGGAGAGCCACTCGCCTTATACCCGAGGAGAAACACCTACCTTATCATGTTAGACTTAAGCATCTTGGGCTTACCACCCTGGAGTTGAGAAGGATTAGGGGGGGACATGCTTCAGGTGTACAAATTTCTCTCTAAAAGGAATCCTTTGTCATCTTGCAATTATTTTAAGGTTCAAAGTAATTCTCGGGTTCGTGGCCATTGTAAGAAGCTAATTAAGTGCTTTGCAAGACTTGACATTAGGAAGTTCAGCTTCTCTCATAGAGTTGTTAACGAGTGGAATAGTCTCCCTGAGTGGGTAGTTAACTCCACATCGGTGCACTGCTTTAAGGTTAACATCGACAAGTTCTTCCATAACTCTGGTAGAATCTAGTTGGGCTGGGCTCGTTTGGTGTTGGTTGTTTGTTTGTTTTCAGTTAAGCTTGTATGGACTTCAGGGCATCTTATGGGGCCTTAGCCCTCCTTTGCCCTTTAACCTGTTATGTTATGTTACGTTATGTTACGTTATGTTATAAGCGTAGCCAGGATTTCTATCACCGGGGGGGGGGGCATGCAGTATGTCCTGCGATCGCCATAGGCGTACGGGACTCTTTCAATTTGGGGGGCACAAAATTTTTTGCCCGAATCTCAAAAAGTTGCCCGAATTTCGTTGCATTTCAGGTGCATCACCACTACATGCCCGAAAATTTTGCAAGTTTTTCGGGCATTCGATCAAAAATTCGGGGACACAGTAGAAAATTTGGGGAATCTTTTCACTTTTACTTCCTCTGCCTGAATTTTACCTATTCTGTGCCAGAATTTTTGTCCTTTCCTGCCCAAATTTTCGACCTCAGATTTTTTTTTTTTTTTTTTGGGGGGGGGGGGAGTCTCCCCCACCTCGTACGCCTATGGTGATCGCCGGCCTGGGGGAGGAGGTGTCCCTGTACCCTTTGGAAAACTTTCAAAAATTAGGTGTCTGCAATCTGAAGCTACATATGCACATATGCTATCCTTTGAAGTAAAGTTTGCGTTCAAAAATTAATTTAGTTATTTAAATTTACAGCATCAGTGAGGGAAGGCATGGCCCAGTTGCCCTTATTTATTTATTTATTGATTTATTTATTGATTTATTTATTGATTTATTTATTGATTTATTTATTGATTTATTTATTGATTTATTTATTGATTTATTTATTGATTTATTTATTGATTTATTTATTGATTTATTTATTGATTTATTGATTTATTGATTCATGAAAGAAAGAAAGAAAGAAAGAAAGAAAGAAAGAAAGAAAGAAAGAAAGAAAGAAAGAAAGAAAGAAAGAAAGAAAGAAAGAAAGAAAGAAAGAAAGAAAGAAAGAAAGAAAGAAAGAAAGAAAGAAAGAAAGAAAGAAAGAAAGAAAGAAAGAAAGAAAGAAAGAAAGAAAGAAAGAAAGAAAGAAAGAAAGAAAGAAAGAAAGAAAGAAAGAAAGAAAGAAAGAAAGAAAGAAAGAAAGAGGAAACCTTTCGGGAAATGCAATTTTACGTTTGGCAAGGTCAATTTTACCTCGGCGTAACCGTTTCATTTGTCTGCAACAATTGAAGGTCGACTTCGACATGGAAGTAGTAGCTCCGAGGTAATTCTTCTATGGTGGGAGCATAAGATCCTCCTCAACGTGGGACACAGTTGCCCTCCTAATTATAGGGCCCATTCAGTTTCCTTCTGTATGAGAACCAGGGGGCGAAGCCCCGGAAGCTCTGGATCATTTGCACAATTGTGTGCACCAGAATGAAGAATTACCTGTTTGTAAATGACATTGAATATGTACTAAACGGACCAGGAAATCTCAGTCTGCCCTTATCTTTTCAAAATAACGCGTTCGGACTAATTCTTTTAGATGCATCAGGATTGAGTGGGGGGTGGGGTGGGGGGTGGTAGACTTTCTGTAGAGTTTTGCAATGATTATACTTTGTTCGATGCCGAAGCGCGCCAAAATAACACTTTTAAGTTCTACGGACATTTTGGTCGTTTGCCTTCATTTTACATAGTAATTATATGGGTACCAAAAATACTAAATACGCCCTAAATAATTCTTAAAAATTGCCGCTTGCCCTTTGGTTTCATAATAGTCCTGATCGACTAACGGCCATTCGATTTCTTTATGACGCAGCAAGTTTGTGGGTTGGGAACTAGGATCACAAAGGTTGCACGGGGTTTCGCATAATCCAAGGCACGTTCCGTCCTTCTTGAATTAATAGCGACTTTTCGATTTCAGGACGGTAGAGCAACAGGACGGAGAGTTAAATGCACGCGCACGCGGCGTTCCGTCCTGGCATGTAAAGCGTTTCGATTTTGTAGACGACGGTGCGGTAGAATGACATCAAAACAATGACGCGCTCATTTTTTAACCAAGTTGCAATGCTTGTTAGCATCCACACTCATCGCTTAGTTGTAACAATGACGAACCTACACAGGATTAGACATTAGAGAAGCCTTCGTAACTGTGGTTTTTACTGACATCAATTAGACGAGGAAGAATTCTTACTTTTATACGTCATCAACAGACCGAGAAATCTTTCAGTATGATAATTACTTAGGCTACCAATTTATTTAGGATAGTAAAAATGTCAAATTCAGGAATGTGGCCACACACAACATAAGTAGGATTTACAAAATGGTGAAACTATCTCAAGACAGCTACTTCCCTTAGCTTAGCACGGGATCATTCGTAAAATGGCTTGCCAGATATGTACTGTTGACTGTTATTGTTTGTCACGTCCAGTTTGTCAGCAGCTTAATGCCACATGAACAAAATCATGTACGTTTGCATGCAGCTAGCTTGTAAATTTAACGTCACAGAAAAACGTACGTATGGACGAGGGAAATTACCATGGCAACCCCTGTACCGTCCTGTTTCTAGACCGAACGTTAATTTGGTCGACGACAGTCCTGAAAATCAACAGGACGGAGTGATGTTCGCTTCTGCTCATGCGCAGTTCAGTTTTTTGCTGCGCGTTCCGTCCTCTTTGTCTACCGTCCTGAAATCGAAAACTCGCTATTAATTAAACAACTAGTGTAAATGAAGGATCTGCGCAAAGCGCGTCGAAAAATAGAATTTTCAAGACCATTTGGTAATGTTTTTAGGCACTGCATCTACAGAAGGAGTCGGAAAAGCGAACTTAATTCTTTCGCAATCACTGGAATAGGCTACAAAATGTACGTACTTTCAAGTTTACAGCAAGCGCGAACTCTCGATCCGACTTCATGATTTTAGTAAATGGAAAACCAGTGCATACTGCACCGACCCGACTGCTACACGACAGTGAAAAGCAGTTGCGTGGCTGACGGGTCGGTTAGGTGTGTGCCAAATTTGTGGTTCTCGATCAGACTGTCGGTCCCGATTGCGATCTGACAGTCTTCCTAGACTTCATTGGAAATACCAAACTGTTCAATATTCGGAGTGAAGTCGGGAGAATGGGGAGGGTCGTCTCAGTTTAGTAAGGCCGTGGCAGTGTACAGTTGTCATTGACCCAAAGGCAAGTAATCTTAACTCTTTAAATGAATTGGCTAATAAAGAAGCCTTTGTAAGATTAGTGAAGGCTCCCAATGTGCTCGCCCCCCCCCCTCCCCCCATGTGTGACTTATAAACAATAGATAGACTTTTGAATGTATCTACCTCGGCAATGTGTTGCGGGTATGGTTAACCTACAATCCGACTGCGACCCGACGCACCTGACTAATACCTCCAACTCACCCCGATGAGCAGCACGAGGTTGCATCTCATTCCAACCAGGCGTTTGTTTCACAGTGTCGGACGAAGTGTCTATTTCATGACAGACAATTATGCAATACGGTACTTTTACTTTCCCGACAGTTGGATTTTTTCAAAAGACAATGACTTCCCGAATAGAGTAGTAGAGACCACGTACTGACACATTACCCTTACTCTTTTATTACTTTATTTCTTTCCCAACAATAATAATTTCCCGCCAAACAGAGTAGTTTGCCAATACTCTGGGAGGGGTTAGGTCTCTGGTTAATGTACTTAAAACAATATTTTCACCTGTCACAGACTCCTTTTAAGTAAAACATACTGGTCATAAAAGTTCCCGACATTTCTGTAGCCCCAAATAAAAGATTTTTTTCTTAGTAAATAAAGTCAGGGAACTGCAAAAGAAAGAGGCATATTTTCCCGACAGCCGGCAAAGTTTTCCCAACGGACGACACTTTGAAAATTTCTGGGGTTGTAACACCCCACACCCCCAGAAGTGAAGCCCTGCACATAGGTGTAACAAGTTTTGCGAGACTGGGGGCTGAACCTTGTTTCGGATCGCCGTTGTGGGGAAGGGGTCTAAGGGGAGGGGGACACCCATCCCCACCCTCCCCTTTGGAAAATTTTTGGGGTATTTAAGGGTCCTCAGATGCAATTTGGTGCAACATTCTGGACAAACTTTAAGGAAAATTACTGCAATTTTTGACATTTCTTACAATTTCTTTAATACAGTGACGACGCTTTAATCGTAACGACGATACGAGACCACATAAGCAATAATCTACAAAACGCGCGAAGCAATTTTGGCTTCCACATCAAATCTGTGCGTGATGAACTTACTTTTTGACACTATAGGTAAGTTTATACTTCCAAATTTTCAAGCGCAATAAAGCTATAAAAACACTACATGAGCACATCCCTTGCTCTTCCGGGCCAATCACAGGCATGGCTAGAGTTGAAAAGTGTTCAAGTTTAATAGCCTTGTACCGTAGCTATACTGAAGTATAAATAGGCCTTGACGCTACCTTCGACCAATAACGCCGCTCCTTGATGAGATGAAAGCCTCTTTTTTTTTCGGCCGCAGTCATTTCGTGGCTAAACTTCGCAAGGGTTGGCACAAGGAGGGACAGGGGTTACGAGAGGACTACGTGCCTCTGTCTGTCGGAAAGGCCGGGTTACCGACCAGCCCCCCCCCCCCCCCCTGCCGTCGAAAAATGGGAAGAATGGTAATTTGCCGTTCAGCCAAGAATATTCACTTTATTATCTATAAAACCCACACATACAGCTAAACTACGGAGCTTTTAAGGTGCCATGATACAGATGATGAGTTATTATGGGACTATCTCGACTTTTCTCAGTAAGATTTGAGATGATGTTAACATCCGAGATCTTCATAGGCGTAGGAGGCGCGGGGGGGGGGGCTGGGGTGCTGCAGCCCCCCAATCAAAATTTGTTGTGAAAATTCGGGCAAAATGCCGAGAATTTTTCGGGCACCCTCTGAAAAAAAATAATGCAATGATGTAGCTTAAAGTGGCCATGACACGTAAATTGGAGTAACGGGAGACTAATTTAGCCTAAAGTACACAAAAAGCTCTTTCTAAAACTGTTTTCATCACCCTTACAGCCTTGAGCATTAAAAAGAAATTAATGTTTCAAAAAATTGCACCAAAAAATAAACTGTTGAAAATGAGATTTCAAGCCAACACAATAATGACGTCATTTTAGGAACACCAGCCTCCGTATACCGAACGTGGCGTACAGCATAGCCTATACATACGTAAGAGATAGTAATGATTGTAATTCGCGGCATGTCTTCAATTTGAACTTTATTCTGTCTGTTTGGAGAGTGGTGTCGGTCTGTTATATTTTGGGGCTGCAGTAGGCTATTACCAATAATTACAAATACTCTTGATTCATAACCGAAAAACGAAAAACTCGGCAGTGTACTGTTCGGTTCGGTCTGCGTACAGTGAGTGGACTGGCAGCAGCCAGCGAAATACTGTGCACACTCGATCATAGCCTAGGCTAGTTCCACGATTTCCATTGACACTTGCACGAAAGTAACCTAAAGTTCATATTTTGACTGCCTACATAAAGCTTTACAAGCTTAAATTCCCTTTCAATTGCTCCAAATGCTTCTCGTGCTCGAATTGTTGTGGTGTTGTACTTTTACCTCACCTAACACTGTCTCAAATCGATACGGTCCTATGCGCCGTAACGAATTACTCACCCCATCTGCACCACTGACGTCTTGTTCAGTATCGCCTTCGCCTTTCTGATTTCAAATCCAAGAAAACTCATTTTACCGACAGTCCACTGACCATTCCTGTCCGATCAGGGAGTTGCCATTAGAGGGCAACTCCCTGGCTCAGATCCGCCATTCCAAAGAAAGTATTAAATTTGATTTCACATGGTACCTACTACGAAACAGTGCTGGTGATACATTGTGTAGTAACAGGTATGTTGTGTACTGTACCTATGCTGTTGCGTTGTGAATGTTTGTACATGCAGCTGCTTATCATGACACCAAGACGAAAAACCTGCGTGAAATGCATTTAATTGACTAAAACAGGTGGTAAGCACGAGAAAAGGGATAACAATTCCAAAATTTACAACTTTTCACGCAGGTTTTACATTGTATCGACCTTGGTAACCGGTACAGAGGAATGCAAACACTGTATCAAATGTCCGAAGGATACCACGCCAAACAACGATCAGTTCCTAAAGTGACGTCACATGACGTAACAAGATTTTGAAAATTTTCGGAAAGACTAACTTTTCAGGGCTAAGAGAGGGTGTATTTTTTCTCAATTTTCGAGCGGAAAAACAAGTTGTTAACAAACTGAATGGTTGATTTACGTTGTAGGAAACGTATTCCTAAAGATACCAAAGGGTTTAAAGGGTTAATTTACACGTGGCATAGCCACTTTAAGGGTATTAATAGTTTAAAAAAACTTCCTTGGTATAATTAATATAAAGTTCTGATTTGAATTGCCGCGCACCAGCACCTATATATTCCGTATTAATTCATCAGTGTGTTTTTAATGGTTGAACTTATATTATGATTATGGTGTATTTGAGGGGCAATTGGACCATGCCCCACCCTCACTGATTCTGATTTTTTTTCTACCTAAACTACGTAATTTTTAACACAAATTTTACTTCAGAGGTAGCATATGTGCCAGTGGCGTCTCAATATCTTAATACCTTCATGATCACCGGAAGATATTGTCATAAAAACATCTTGTTATTTCAATATTTTACGACGTAAAATACTGAAATATAATTACAGGGCTGTAAAGTCCGAATGTGGAATCAGACTTAACTTCGGACTCAAGTCCATTTTTTTTTTTTTTTTTGCCGGTTTCGGAGTTGGTCCGGAATGGGAGGTCCCGGAAACAGAATTAGACCGGAATATAAGGCAGCTGGACTCGGACAGCCGAGTCCACTGAAATGAAAGTTTTATATACGATGCTTACATTGTTATTGTTGCACGACTCAACACATGAATGGCCACATTCAGTCAATTAAATTACAGGGTGAGCAAGGGCATGGAATAAGTTCCTACAAAAATGTCCATTTTTAATAGTCAGAACGTATTCGTAAAATAGTACAAGGAGCATTTGCACGAGATGCTACATATTGTCAAATGGCCGGACTCGGAATTGGGAGACCTAGAATAGGAACTGGCCCAGAATCAGGTAAGGTGGGCTCGGTTACACCCCTATTAAATAACAGGATCTCAATGTCCTAATATCGTAACTGAAAGATATTGATATATTAACATCTGAGGTCTAATTATCTCAATATTTGATGAAACACTTGATTATAATCAAATCTTCAATATAGGCCTACCTTTACTGAAAGATATTAATTTATTAGCCTACGGTTTACATGCTCTAGTTTTCACGGATACTTCAAATCCTCAAATTTCGTACAGCAAAAATTCCATTTTTAATTAAATCTGCTATATTAAAAACACCATTTTTTCAAATGTGTTTGAACACAAACCCAAATTTTTCAACAAAATCAAAATATTCTTGGCGACTTTCGCACCCTTCTATATCACCTTCGAGATTCTTCCAGCAACCCGTCACCTTAAACTTGTGTGGGTCCTATAGGTTGCTACCCCCCCCCCCGGGCGAATCATGGCTCTACCCCTGCTTCCTGTTCTAGCGATCCCTGATCCATCTTAGCGGAACTACGTTTGCGAAATCCTGGTTACGCGCCTGATCTAGTGAACACACTCTGAACGAAGTTCAATCCGACAAAAGTCGAATTGTTGTAAATGGTTCCATTATCAGATTGATACTTTTGAATTATTTTTAAAACTCTCTTCCTGAAGTTATCCTGGAATGAAACCATTTAGTACGATTCAATCTGTTCACAGTGACTATCCGTTATTTCTTAATAAATTATATTAAGTTTAAGCCAGTTACAATCGTTTTAATTCAGTCAGCTCCATTCAAAACCTGGGTATATTTTCAAAAGAAAGGTGAATGGACTTTTATCATGGACAAAACAACCTCAGTCTGTTCAATGTCTTCTTGATTTCTTGTTCTATGTTGGAAAAATTGCACCTGAATTGTGCCAGCAAGAGATCTCAAGGACACATAACACATTTCCAATACTCCAAACCATCCCGATTTCCGCGAGACTATCCTGATTTTTATATGGAAATTCCTTACACCAATTCAACTTTGGTCGGGATGCAAAAATCAGCAGTTTAAAGATGTGCTCCAGGCCCGTAGCCAGACAAGGTACTGTAACGCGAGCCCCCGCGTCGAGTTCAAGGGGATAGGCTTATTCTGCTGAAAGAACACTTACAGAACTGTGAGAAGGGATAAGTGGACACAATACACAAACGAGAGAGACAAACAAGCAAATTTAAGATACAAAAAGTAAATCTGTTTCCTTCTTGTAGAAATTACATGTCAAACTTATAAATGTACAAATGATTAATACGAGTATGATGAGATAATGGATTTGATTACGTGACCAATGTGTTGGATCTTCAGCCTAGCTTAGCACTCACACCATGAACCTTGACTGCATACGTCTTCGGTAGCAGCTTCAGCATGCTGAGAAACTCAGCCGGCTAACGTTAAACCTTAGAACGCTGTACCGTAATCTTCAGTATGCAGACCTGTACCCTCAGCGGGCAAAACCTCAGCGCGCTGAACCGCCAATCTTCAGTATGCTGACAAACTCAGCCGGCTGAACCTCAGGGCGCTGGACCACCAATCTCCAGTATGCTGAACCGTCTGCCTTATTTAAGGTTCTGACACTCGGGACACGCCTCCAGGGAATGATATCTCTTTGTACGAGGAAAGGGGGGGGGGCAGAAACCAGAAGCCGGTGCCGCTTCTCGTAGAATATCCCTGAATAATAGTCTACGGACTTATCAGAATCACCGATGGCCTTAGATCTCAGCCTAATTCCTTTCTCTTGGACAGTGATTGGCCATCCTAGGCCAGCACTCAATCAGGCTAGCCAAAATAACACTATTTCATTCAGAGTCGGGTAACGTAAGTAATTATAAGCCGGTAAAGGGGGAGGGGAGACTAGGAGGTTTAATTAACATTAGCAATTGCGCTAGGCCTACAGGCTTGTAGTCTAAGCTTCACGGTGTCTACGCTAATACTGTCAACATAGCATAACTCTAATAGGAACAACTTGATATTTACAGCTTTTACGAATTTACCCTTAATAGATCCTGATCAAGATTCCCTGTCGTTACTTATAACGGTCTTGTAGCACGAATTTCTCACCCAAATTTCCTTTAACCGCACTCGTTTCCGAACAGTTCCTTTCAGAAGCGCAGGAAGACTTCTCTTATTTTTTTTTTACAAAGATATTATAAGCATAGATTCCAAACTCCTATACCTACACTGTTACGCTCAGTGACTCCTCAAGGAGACGCATATATCGGGGCGGAAGTGTTAATTTGACACGCGCGCCGTTATATTCCGCGATCTGCGTACAAAAATAAGAATGCGTCACGGGAAATTTCATTGTTAAAAGAGGTTAGCGTGCGTGCACTTTTACAACGCGTTCTATACGCGCAGAATACATTTCTCAATGTATTATCCGGAATACTTGACGCACAGTTCTGCGCGCTTTGGAAACAAACGCGCTAGTTGCTTTCCCGTTGTGAGCGCGTAAGTAATTGAACGCGCATATAAAAGTGCGTCACTTGAAGATATCATAGAAACTGACCAATGAATGTCCATGAACTTGCAATACCAGTCATTGTGCGTTCATGTTCAAGTGTAAATACGTGAAATGCCGCGTTGAAGAAATAAGTTATTCTTGTTTAAGTGGAATTTATTGAGACTAGTACTTCTTCAGTCAACAACATTCCGAAGTAACAAGTATTAATACTTTTGTAAGACATTCATTGGCCTGTTTGTTTTCAAAACGACTGAGCAATGATCATCACTTCCGCCCCGATATATTGGGCTCCATGGGGAGTCAACGCGCCATTTTGAGTTTGGAATCTATGCTTGTAATATCTTTGTTTTTTATCAGCAGGGCGCCATCTCTCAGGTCTTGAAATTAATCACAGATGCGTTACAGTGTACTAAAGGGGGACGAAAAAGCTTGGGGGCGAATATTTTTCAGGCGGGAGGTGGGCGAGGCATACTTAAATGCATTAAGGCAATGGTTTTTTTTTTATCTGGGGGAGAATTTTTCCGGGGGGCTTCTCCCCTGCTGCCCCCGGGGTAGCAGGGGGGCTCTCAGTTTGGGGAACCTGTTTGGCATAATGATGTGGCACCGAGGTGCTGAAAATATTTGCTTGTATTCTTCCAGATTTCAAAATAAAATTTTGAGGAAAGCCATAACTTTCCCAAAGACTCTTGAGCCAGAGGCTCTCACTGAAGCTTTTTGCAATACTGAAATCTTTATTTGCAGGCCTGTAGACAGATGAGGTACTGCAGGGGTGAGATAGCTTCCTGGAGGAAGGAAAACATTTTCAAGCCGGGCCTTGATATACTAAAATGCATTAAAGCAATGAATGTTTTTATCTTCTATGGGGGGGGGGCTAAAAAATTCAGGGTGGGGGTTCACCACCCCTGCCCCCTTCCTTGGCTATGGGCTTGCCTGTTTGTCTGGGTTCTGAAGATGAGCACTCTGAAAGCTACCCAGCTCAGTTTTTGCAAGCATCATTAGAAGTCACTCCAAACTTAATCTCAGGAGACCATAAAACAGGCAAAAATGAAGTGTTGAGAAAAGAATCTTCGTTTCTAAATATATTTGGAAAGCAGTATCCTTGCTCTCAATTCAATTACACTTTCAGTGATACAAAAGTGGCATCTGAAATATTGACAGACATTACTGCATTAAGACTTCATATGTTAATTCAGTTTTCACCCTGAGAATTTAAATGTGCAGTTTTGATATGAAAAAAAGTATTACTGGACTACTTATAAAAATGTGAAATTGCCTTTAATCTTCATGAAATGCTGGAGATAATTTTAAATCTAATACATTTTCATGAATACAAAGAATGGAAAAGAAACATGATATCGCAAAACCGTGTAGAAAGGAAGAAAATGATCAAAGGCACCTGGCAACTGAAAGAAAGAAATAACCAAAACTGGAAATCACACTGTACTGTAAGTGTTTGACATAAGTTTCAAAGGTAAGTATCAGTTCTTGCCAATACATAGCAAAGTGCTGCCTCCCTAGCTGAGAAATATTTTACCAATGCACACATGCCGTGCATCTAACACCGTGTATTTTTTTCATAACCGTGCATTTAACATCCAGAATTGGATACAGTTTTAATCAGTGAGGAAATTGTCAGGAAGAAACTTGAAAATTGATAAGTCTCCTGGTCCTGATCTCATACATCCAAGAATTTTAAAGGAGCTAAGTGATGTTGTTGCACTTCCATTAAGCATTATTTTCAATTCTTCAGTCCACAATGGTATCCTACCTAATATTTGGAAATGTGCAAATGTTACAGCCATTTACAAAAAAGGAGACCGAAAGTATGCTGGTAACTAAAGGCCAGTGAGCTTAACCAGTACTGTTTGCAAAATTTTGGAAAGCGTACTGCACGATAACATTGTACATCACATGAAATCTCACAATCTTTTTAGTGACAAACAATATGGTTTTATTGAGGGTAGGTCGACTGTTTTTACAAATGATTCGGGTGCTGGACGAGTGGACTGAAATGCTTGATAATGGTAGTTGTGTTGATGTAGTTTATTGTGACTTCATGAAAGCTTTTGACACTGTTCCGCACAAAAGGCTTGTTCGTAAACTTAATATGTTTAATATCAGTGGATGCTATTCAAATTGGATTGAGGCATTCCTTTGTGGTCGGAAACAAGGAGTTATAGTAAATGGAGAAGAATCATCCTGGAAATCAGTTACAAGTGGAATACCACAAGGGTCAGTCCTAGGACCTCTTTTATTTGTGCTATATATTAACGATCTTCCACTGGCAATTCACAATGAGAGTACTCCATATCTTTTTGCTGATGATACCAAAGTCTTCCATGAAATAAAAACAAATAATGACTTTCGTAGCTTTCAGGAGGATATCTTCTCTCTGTATGATTGGTCTGAGAAATGGATGCTTAGATTTCAGCCTGACAAGTGTAAAGCTATGAGGATTGGAAAGTCAACAGTGGATTTATATGATTACAGTTTGTCTAGGAATGGTACGATTATGGACCGCGCAGAGAGTGAAAAGGACATAGGTGTTATTATTGATAATAAACTTTCATTTGATCAGCATATATCTGAAAAGGTGAACAAAGCCAACTCAGTAATGGGGTTCATTAAGAGATCCTTTACTTGTATGGATCGCACAACTTTTAAACTTCTATATACTAGTTTGGTGTGCCCGCATCTTGAATACGCGAATCAAGTCTGGAACCCATATTTGAAGAAACATATTGATCTTATCAAAAATGTTCAAAGACGTGCTACGAAGTTGGTCCCTGGTTTGAATGATTACTCATACCAAGAGAGATTGGACCTGTTGGATTTTCCTACACTAAGTTATCGGCGTTTACGTGGAGACATGATCGAAGTTTATAAAATAATCAGTGGAAAATATGATGTGGCCGTTTCTCAATTTCTTCCATTAATAAAGGATTCTTCCACAAGAGGCCACTGTCACAATTAAAATTTATAAAAGGAGATCACGACTGGACTGAACATAAGGAAAAATAACTTCACACACAGAGTTGTTGACACATAGAACAGTCTGCCACAGGCTGTTGTTAATGCTACATCTGTCCAAAGCTTTGAAAGGAAGTTTGATAAATTTTGGAGGCAGCAACCCATTTGAAGAAGAAGAGCTGGTGTTATAGGCACACTTGTGCCTGCTACCAGAATCCATCTATGTATCTATG
The DNA here is from genome assembly GCA_029531755.1 of Holothuria leucospilota. Taxonomy (NCBI): domain Eukaryota; kingdom Metazoa; phylum Echinodermata; class Holothuroidea; order Aspidochirotida; family Holothuriidae; genus Holothuria; species Holothuria leucospilota. The sequence continues at coordinate 101,274,000 of CM055961.1, forward strand.
TATATGTAACACCTTTTGGGGGTTTTACTTGATTGTGGGGGTGGCACTGTGTGTGTCTAACAGGTGGGGGGGGGGGGCAGAGGTGGTAGGAAATCAAGACCTGTATAAAGTTGTGGACATATAGGCAAGTGGCTTTATGGAATGTCTAATAATAACAAATGATTTTTAAATCATGAAGGACAACCAAAAGGGTCGAATATCACTCGCCATTGGCTAGCTGAACAAATGGAATGGTCACATCAACATAAAAAAGTCGCCAATGCAAGCAAAACAGTAGCATTATACTGTTGATTTACTACAGCTCCTAAAAGTTGTTCATATGGCAGACATAAATAGGTCAGTCATAACTACATTTATAAACGAATCATACAACAACCGCTAAATAGCTGGAGAAATGATGAGATTCCCAAAGAACGCAATGTTAAAGTAGATATTTAAGATGAATTGTGGTCCGCTGAGGTTTAAGTGTATCTGAAACCTTGTGATCTCATGGTTGAAGATTTCGAGCTGGCTCCCTCATTACGATAGAATTGTGCTAAGGTGGATTTATGATCAGTAGCAGCTGTTTATCATCCACTGAAATATCTGAGATAATTGCCCACAATTATGGGTTACATAGGTAAATACGAGACAAGGAGAGGCGATGTAGATCCCATTCTTTTCAAGACAAGCAGCGGCTGAATGTCTTCACAGGGGTCCTTCAAAAATGGTCTGAAGTCACAAAAACTTTGTTGACAAATTGCTAGGGGACACAAGCCAGGGTTAAATAAATTTTTGAAAATGCACCCTATCTATGATCCAAAAATCCTTTATTCTTGATAGTATGTTCAATGATTCCTCTAATATCTTTCCACTTCCTCGATCTTAAGATAGGTCTTTGCTCCTGAGCCATTATGATAAGCAGTTTGTGAGGCACTCTTTTGGTTGCAATATAACTTCCTAAGGTAGCCTGGACAGCATCCACTTCCCGTTTTGACAACCACCTTTTGTCCTAAACAGGTGAGAAAAATAAAACTGGTTTTAAAAGAAACCAATGAAACAAGGTAGATACAACTTTAAGAATAGGAGAATACTTGTGTTATCCATAAAGTTAATGTGAGAAAATGTGGAACACTATAGCAGATCAGGTACTGTCTGTACCTGTATACGAATGAACCACAGTCAATTCAGAAAATCACTTAACACATTAACATGATGGGATTTGAACCCAATCTTCCAAATGCCTATAAGTCATACATCCAAAATTTTATATCAAGACAAAATTAATTTTCCTCTTTCATGGTACTATAAATTCAGACAAAATTTCTACAGACACAATTTTACTTTGGATACAAAAGGTCCATGTATTTTACACACTTCCTACACAAAATGGGAGTAAAATTTGTGAAAACCAAATCATAGGATGATTTTATTTTCTTGCATTTCATATCATTCATTATCCAATCAGTAATATAATTTACTTTACCATTTGCTCTAATTATAATGATTCCACACATTTGCCTTTAACTTGCAAGGATTGACTTCCTGTGACACTTTCAAAATTTTTGCACACTTCAAACCTTACCTCAGTATTGTCCTTATCATCAATAATTTCCACAGAAGCACAACAACAAAAGTTGCAAGCTGTTTACGAATTCTCAAGTAAAAGACTGGCTTTGTGGTTGGCAAAGAAGGTTTGTTGGGAAATTGAAAGTGTCTCAATGCAGAGCATGAATGCAGATTTTGTCATGGTTATCTTATTTAATGAAAAATTTTGGCGTGCATCGCTTTGGTTTTCACTCCATCTCATAACCATTATTAAGGTTATAATACATGCAACTATTCTCATCACAACACTTTCCAAAAAAGAAGAACATCCCCAGCATCTGTAGGGGCCTATGGGATCTTTCAATCTAATTTGTAGCATGATGTGGAAGGTTGAAAGAGCATATATGCCGTTATACATTTTTCAAAACTTCTTACCAAGCGCTTTGGGGGCAGACTTTACCAGTATAGATGTTGATTGTTAATACACCTACGACGAAAAAAAAACTATTTTGAACCATGCTTTTTAATCCTTAACTCCTTTTGCCTTACCTATCAGGGGGGTCTAATATCACCTCCTTGCATCTATACTCTCCCTCTCATTCCCCACTGCCGGAAGCTGTTCGTCAGGATTTTCGTTCAAACTTACTAAAATACGATAGTTGTAAAGTGCTCAGCATCATACTCTATAGTATCATTTGGATGTCAGGTAATAATCATCATATCAGGGCCCCATTTTATATAATTAATCCAGAGCTTCCAGGAGGCACTATACCGGTATCTGTCAGTATTAGGGAGTAGGGAAAACAAGCCAGTGAGCCACAACTGGAAAAAAGGCCGTGGTCGTCTCGACTTGAACCACTTGGTTGGAAACTGGGACATTAAACCTCATGTACCTAACTATCTGTCAGTATTAGATACCCTTTTGTAATGCACAATGAGACAAAGGAAAATTTTCGTAACAGTCCAAGAATGTTTCTGTGGTCTCCACCCACGTATTTTTGTGAAAAAAACTTTCCCCGAATAGAAGGCAATAAAGTAGCCAAAAGGGGGGCTTGGGGAGGTTTGTTGACAACAAACTTCTTTAAGACAACATACTCTCCTCTTTTACCCAACCACAAATTAGAATTCACTAAATTATGGATCTTTTCCAGCCATACATGATCAGTTCCAAAAATATCCCAAAGATAGCACCATTTTGCATCTAAGCAACCTTAAATTAACCAAAAATTTCTCAAAGGGAAGGGGAAACCCCTCCCCCAGGACAGCACTGTTATGTAGTGACAAAAAGCATTCCACACTGGTGTATACAATCGCAGGGGCGCACAAAAATGGTACAATTTAAGCAGACTTGGGGGGAAAAAACTGAGGTGAGCATCATGATATCATCTGTTCTGCTCCCCAATCACCAAATCCTAGCATAGCCACTGTAGAATGGGGCATGACAGCCACACGATGTAGAGGTGAGATATCCTGAGGTTCGTCAATTAAGTTTATTGCCCTATCGGGGACATAGCTCCTTTGGGGAGCAGAACTCCTTCAGGAGTAACTTTTGGTTTTCACCCTTCAGCTTTTTGCCAAAGAGTCAAGGGGACTTTGGTAAAAGACTAGTAGCCGTTGCATCACTCCAAACACTTCCAGAAACTTCCAGAAATCTCTTTCCACAAAAATGGTGGCTGAACTTGGATTATAATGAGAGAATCTCTCCCATCTAGGACTAGCTGTCACATCAAACTGGCAGACCAGGGCATGAAATGTGCAACCACTACCCAAAACCACACTAATATTTGAATCAACTTGTTTTGATACTGCCGGGCATTTTTACTGTAAAAATATCATCCACATTTTTACCAAAGGCAAACCTGATCAGATTTTACTGTTGCAAGGATTGCTTAAATGCAAATTTATTTATGGGGAGCTCAATTTTAGCAAATGTAACTTTTTAACCTGTCAGATTTAATTCTTTAACATGATAGGGTTGTTGTACACTGAGCGTGTATTAACTGCAAAAAATGTATTGCTTAGCCATCAAATGAACAAATTAAAGACAGGCCAAGTTGTCTTTGTACCGTATTAAAGCGAGCAAATTCTCTAAAAAAATTCAAATAGTAGCATCACTCTGATTGGCAATGAAAGCTACAATCTTGGACAAAACTCGTTGGAACACCCCTGCACCCCCGCTCCCCCGTACAATGTTGGAGGTAATAATAATGTCAATTGGAGATGCACCGCTTTCGTTTGGACACAACATTGTACTGGGGGGACGAGGTTTCGTAAATCATGCGCAACATTGTACTGGGGGACGAGGGTTCCTAAATCATGCATGACATCATATTGTACAAGGTACAACGGTTGGAGGTGTTCCAACAGTTTTGTCCAAGATTGTAGCTGTGCAGATTGGTTGTGTACCCAATGCATAGCAGACAGCTCCCACGCAGTAGTGTGTGGATATGGCCTTAATAAGCAATTTGAGATCCTGCAGTACAGGCTATAGTAGCTTCCATTTGAAGACCTCCCAAAATATTTTGATAAACTTGGTTTAGAAGAAGTAGTACAGCTTTTCATTTGTTACCCTGTGAGTATAAAGCACAAAGGGGCATCATATAATATATCCTCTGCAAGACGTGTCTTTCCCAGATTTGGTGCAAAATTTCACGTACATTATACATTGTCTTTGTTTTTCCATGTACAGGCCATGCAGTGGAAATGGGATACAACCTTCTCTGCCATCTCCTTTGAATGAGTTATTTGGTATGATTTAGAAAAACAAAAGAATATGCAGCCCATGCCCTGAAATAAACTGGCCTATGTGATCTTTTAGGGTTCCACACAATGAGAACATTTGCCCATTTTAAAAAATGGTTTGTATCAGTATGATCTTATCTGTTCTTTACCAATGCATTGATAAGAACCTGTTGTTAAGAAGCTTTTGTTGCACCTCTAGAGACGACACCATCTAGAATGGATTATTACATCAGCCATATCAAACAAGATTGTATCAAATCTCCCCTCTTTGAAAATGAATCTATTACTTATTGCTCCTATACAGAGCCTAATAGAATGACTAATATAAAAAAAAAAAAAAAAAAACCTCCACGGCTGCTCTTGTATCGCCACAAATATTCATTCACAATTGGTGACCACACTTTAATGTAGATTCAAACAAGTCCTCCAAATATGTAACCCACTCTGGTTGGTCAATGATAACTGGTGCAGGTTAATGTGTAATAACATCTTGCATAGCCAACTGCATACCAGACAGCTCATATTTCATTAAAATCATGCTTGTACTCAGCAAAATATACTGTACCTTAGCCAATTAAAATCAGTACAGTTATCTGTGAGGTACAATATGCAGACATAGTTTTTTTTTTTTTAATTGGAGGGGTGGCTATAAGTAAACTTTGTCCACTAGGGAGAATTTTACTGTCTTTGAAGAGGTAATTCGACCTAGCATTATGTAATAATTTGCCATTGGATGGTCAATGTCCTGTGATGACTTTATAGTACTCTGGTTAATCCCTTTTAATTACTAAGATTACAGTGGTATAGAGAAATAAGCCAAGTGCCTAAATAGCACTGGCGCAATCATTTTACCACTAGAGCCAATCCAGCATTGCTTATAGCTTCAGTTTACAAGGTATGCAATGTCAAACTGACTTGAAATGCTACATTTAAATAGACATCATATCCCATGAACATATGTCCCCAACTGCAGCATTTCAACAGACAGACAACTTATAGTGATGGGAACCTCATCTTGGAGTTATAGATGTGTAACCCCTTCCCCTAACATTATGGCAGATGGTCCAAACTGGTCCCTATATTCCTAAAAAGCAACAAACTAAATTTGTTAAAAAGAAAAAGAAAAAAAAAACATTTTCAACCAATTCATGACATCTGGAATGTTAATTTTAAGTGACATCACTTCCCCTCTGAAAATGACCCTTACAGTCATTGACATAGAATACCATTAAGAGTACCCTATCTGCAGTGAGTCCAAGATGTACATCTTCCTCCTCCACTAAGTTAAACAGTTGATATGAGCATTTTGTAGGCTGTTTAATTTACTGTTTTCAGATTAAGTGTTTTGCTTTTACAGATATCTCTACCTATAAATGCTGAATACCAACAGAAAACTATGTGGGGTCCACATCCCTGAGTTTCAGAATAGCTCCCAGGGGAGGGGTCATTTTACTGTTGCAAAGTGACAAGCCTAAAAATCAGCAAGTGCATGTATGAGGAATTCCCATAAAATATTGAATGCTTATGGAATTTTACAGGAGGGTGAAAAAATGAATTAACTTACCAGGGGTGGGGGTGGGTGGGGGTGCATGGTATTCCTTCTATTCACCTTGAACATATTGACATCATTCTGCAATGGTTATCACCCATGGGCATTATGGTTCTTTATAAGCCCCTGTCATATAAATCTCACTAACATGTTTGCTTTGATTTCCCTTCCCTTATGTTACACTGACACTCTCACATAAAACTGAAAGTAATGTACATCCTACAATTTGGCTATTATAAATATGTACACTTTCAGAATTCTGAAGAATGCTACAATTTGAAATTGTTGAACACTGTAATAAGAAATTGTTGAAGAATGACCAGAAAATACAGAACCATTCAACATTCTTGCAGTAGTAATATTTTCATGAAGCCTGTACATCTACACAGAAGCAGACTTCATGGTGTCCTGTTATCCTTTCATATTGACCACAAAGATTTCATCAAAATGATTTCAAAAAACCTACATCACTGTAACCCATATAATGCTAAATAAACTCTCAAATTTTGAAAGATTTCTTACAATTTCTACTCATGAAGGAAATGCACGCTTAAACTAATAACCAGAGAACTCATGACATTGTGAACATACAACCTAGGAAATGAAAAGATCCTCACCCTTGGTTTACGTATTTTCCCATCTTTTTTCATCACTTTTAATTTACATCTTTTTCTGTCATTTTCCGTCACCTTCCTGTAATGTCTTTTTCCATTTTTGTGTTGTGTGTTACCTCCTGAAAAAATTGATAAATATATTTAAATAGCAGTGTGGGGAGCAAAGTATGCTAAAAAAAAGGGAGGAGTTAAATACCTGGGGACTGCCCACCAGGGTCCACCTTAAGGATATTGTTTAGTATAGCACAACTGCTATGCATTTTTTATTTTGTATAGCAATTTACATGCAAAGCAGTTTTGTTTTTGACAAAAAAGTAATCCATGTCAGTTTAAAATAAAAAAGCATGTTGATTTCAGTAAACATATTTCGGTATTCCTGCAACTTATGTGGAACGTTTAAACGATTAAACAAACGACCGGGCGTTTAATCAGCATCAAATTCAACCAAACGTTTAAATGGATTACCTTTTAAAAATACTAGGGAAGTTTAGCACTTTTACTGTCCCATGTTTTGCTTTGATATCTTTTCATTAAAACAATGTTTATTTGCCAATTTAACGACCAAGTGAGGCTTCGAAAATAAACTGTCAGAAGTTGGTGACTCTCCATTCATAGCATATAACTCCATGATTCTCCCCTATTAATTCCCCAAACAAAATGCTATGCCTAGCAGTAGCCCAGATCTGCTTACTATTACATAATAGGGCTTTACATATTGATTCATTTTCTCAGTTTACTGTTTAGACCATAATCGTAGCCCAAGTCTCTCACAGAACGAACAGTAGAACAGAAATACTTAGATGCCCTCAATTTTCAATGCAGTTACTTGGCCATTTCTTACCATCCTACCCTGTACTACCTATTCATAAGCAGGTGTAGGTTCACACCTTTGTTTTAAGTGCTGTAGTTTCACACAGCGGTATGCAAATCTGCTAGGCGTTGAAATTTTTGTATCGCTACTGTGCTTAATTGCGTCGCAAACTGCTATGCGATACTGGCTCTTGTGGACCCTGCTGCCCACTAGACTGAAGGCTCACTTGATGGAAGGTTGGCTTACCAAAGATTCCCTTGGATGAGAACCTACTTTGGGTTAGAAGAAGGGTTAGGATATATAATGTTAAGGATTATTCTTAGGATCAACTTATGGCTAGGATCTTCCATCTAGTGAACCCTGCATCTAGTGAACCCTGACCAAAAGGCCTGTGGTGTTCTCAGACTGGGCCCGAGTGGGTTCCTTGACTCTACTTCAGAGCGATGACTACAGGTAAACTTATCAACTTGGTTCCAGTTCACCATATGCCCTTAGTTTTTATTTCTTGATACCACCAAAAGGTGCATCATCCACAGAGATGTGCACACAGGCTTGCCAACATTTGAAAGTTAAAAATCTTACTCTGCCTTTGATGTGGTCGTCATGTGAGGTGACTGCCACCCTGGGGGAGGGGTCTAAGGGGATGGGTGTCCCCCTCCCCTTTGTAAAATTTTTGAGTATGCAAGATGGGCTAGATGCAAACTGGTGCAACATTTGGTGCTAGACTTGAATGAAATATATCTTGAAAAAATCTTATTTTTCATATTTATTAGGCCTAGGACTAAAATAAAAATATTTTTTAGGCCTATATGATAATGAAAATTTATTTAATGTAGGCCCTAGCTTAGTTGTACTTCCCAAAAGAATATGTTTTGCACAAAAATTGAAATTCATCTTCAAATAGCAGACACCTTGAGCTCCCTGCTGTTTAACTGAAGTGTACTGAGGCCTAGCCTACCTTCCATACAATAGGACTTCAATCAACACACTAGGCCTAGGCTAGGCCAGGGCTAGTCCTCAGTAAAGGCCCGTGTATAGCCGGTCGCCGATAGCTCTCTATACACGGTCCTTACACCGACTCATTGAAAACTCGGGGTCTTCGACCAGCACAGTGCTGGTTGAAATTGATTTTCTTCTTATTGCAAAGGTAGGACCTAAAGTCTTACTAAACTACCATAACTTTTCCTTTCCATGTCTTACACTTATATTGCAGTTGTTTTTTATCACTTTAATCCTCTAAAAAGTTCCGAAAATTTGAAATAAAATCATCAACAAAGTATGAAATTCATCAAAGCTTCTTAACTGGAGATATCCTGTTAACAAGGTTTTCAGAGTTTGACCCCCGGTGACCCCAGGTGACCTTTGACCCCCACCAAAAACAATAGGGTTCTTCCTCTTACCATAATGCATCTACGCACTAAGTATGAAATCCATCCAAGCTTCCTAACTTGAGATATCGTGTTAACAAGGTTTTCAGAGTCTGACCCCTGGGGTGACCTTTGACCCACACCAAAAACGATAGGGTTCTTCCTCTCAATATGGGGCATCTATGTACCAAGTTTGAGAACTGTCAAACTTTCCTTTCTTGAGATATTGTGTTAAGGAGAAGTGTCACAAACACACACACACATCCACACACACACACGCACACACACCCATACATACACACACACACACACACACACACACACCATCGTGAATGCATAGGTTTCTCTTATCATCGAAACCAAAAATAAGCAGGTAAAATTAAAGTAAGTACAACTGCTACAAACCTGAATTGCTTCGGACATCTGCAGCACCCTCTACATCTGAAGTTGCTGTCAATGTATTAGCACTTTCTACATCTGATGTTGCTGTCGATGTACCTGCAAGCACCCCAAAAATAACATATCAACCTGGCACTTTGGATTAACATTTTTGTTCTGCATCAAAAACTATTATATTTAACTTCTTGAAAATCCAAATGCTAGACATGTCACCATGACTGGACATCTCCTATACCCACCTATCCCCCCCCCCCCACCAACACCAATGCCCTATGCACCCAATGGGACAATTTCAACCCAGCAATTTTTCTATGGACAATTCTCAGCCCTGGACACTTCCCCACCAGAGAATCCCTACCATGACAATTATCTCTCCAACACCTTTCAACACCAGAAAATTTGGAATTGCACATAGTGGGGATTGTTTGGGAGGAGATTGCCCAGGTAAGAATGATCTGAATCAGCAATCATCCAGTGGAGGGGGGGGGGCAGTCTCAGTACAAGAAGTACAGTAGGTTACTGATGCAACTCTTTAGGTGACAATGAGAATTGCACAGTGACAAGTATATACTTACCATCACTTCTGAAATCATCTACGTAACTCCCTTCTACTAGTTCAACCACATTTTCTGCAATGATGGCTGCATCTGTAAAAATAATACAGCACAATTAAATACACTATGTCCTGCACCAAATCATGGTGCCAAAAAAATTTACGTCTACAGATAAGTGTCTGAGAATGGGCAAGTAAATAACGAGTATACTTTAATACTGCCCCCTACGAAAACATCTGCATTATCATTTACTGGTTCCTCAACATTTGCTGCATTGCTGGTTACATCTATAGAATAAAACAAAACCAAATACAATGTCTATCTGAGGAACACCACATTCAAAGGGGTGAAATGGGCAGGTCCAGTCGATAGTAATTAGAGTCTATGGGTGAGAATAGGACATGTGGTAACAAACATACTTACTGGCCCTTCTCAAAACATCTGAGTACTTCACTTCTCTTTGTTCATCTGTATATTCTATGGGGCTAGGTTTACCTGCATGTAGAACAATAGCCCTTGTTAGGGCTATTCGGCCATTTTTGACGTATTACATGCAATATAGACTAAATTGCACCTGCCTGTTACCTGCACTCGCTTCACTTTTACCCGTTCTCCTCTTATCATTTCTCTGATATCTGCCGGCCGGCCTCATAGCCCTTGGAAAAACTGAAGTTATTATGTACAACTGAATATTCACATATGCAAGCTTCAAAAAATGCCATCCAATCACAAAACACATACAACCTCACTTCACTGAATGGTACATTCAACAATGGGGTAGGGATGTACACACTTTGAGTGCTTTTGAAGTATCCACAAGCGATATGGACATATATTATAAGTTTGATACCAAAATACATAATTTTAAATTTGTTGTTTGTCAGTTGTTTAGTATACAGCTTTAATCTTGCTTTTACTTTCAAAACAATATCCCGTAACGTTTCATCCACCCCCATTAACGTCAGTTCCACTACGAAGTTGTAAACATGGTCGTTCACGATCACTAGCCATAGGTTACATTATGCAGCCATGTATCTGTGTGCAATATATATAGGCCGAACGTTACTCTAACTGTTAACGTTACTGTGCAAATCAGTTTCGCGAAAAGTTTCCGAAGTTGAGAAATTGGACGTTTGCAGTATAGCAGATAAAAAATACCCTAGCGAAAACAGTATAGGCCTACCTACAAAACCAAGGCGTCTCAGATACTCGCTGCATCTTCCACAATTTCTCTGGTACTCATGGAAACGCTAGCTTGAATAGACGCCGTTGTCGTGTTTCTGTCCGATTCGATTTCAACCTATAGCGCAATATTTCCACTTACTGTTACAGACTTCTAAAATGTGAACGGTATGAAGTTTACTTTCTATCTCGGTAATAGCCATTAAGTGAGATTTAATTTACAGTTCGTGTATTTTATTGATGTTTAATACGGTTTTCATTAGTTTTAATGAGTTGTAAGATTTTTAAAGCGACTTAAATTTTCTCAGGTTCAAATAATTTCTTTAAACGTGGAAGTGCTACTGAGTAATTTGTTCAGGCTAGTAAATATTTACGACAATATCTGAATATTTATGTCTTCTCAGTAAATGACTCAATGTCATTGGTTCTTAATTCTCCTACTAATTCGGTAGCAAAAAAGCAATGTTGTTTATTGAACGAATGTGAATATATTAACGGTTTTTCCAGGGTCAGTGAACCGTGGCGTGTGAGAGAGAGTATTAGTACGAGAAGCCTGGTGTAACCACTGCTACAAGTGTTCTGCTATATCGGTGATCCGACCCAACAGGGTCTAGTAGAACAATAGAAAACAAAGACAAATGCATTGCAATGCAATAGCATGTTTGGAATACAATGTATTCAATACAACAAACACAACATAAACAATGCAACATGATCCAATACAACACAATACAGTTACCCTACAACATGTACCATAGCTCAGCAGCAATTTCCACATTTTTGCTGGAATGAACCATTTCAGTGCACAGATATGGCAAGCCAAATGCCCAATAATTCGTAAAACTTGGTTTATCAATTGATAAACCAGGTTTAGACCGATAAACCAAGTTTATCAAAAACCTTGGCTTATCGCTTGATAAACTTGGTTTATCAACGCCAAATGCCCAATATTTCGATAAACTTGGTTAATCGACCAATAAACCAGGTTTATCGGTTGATAAACCAGGTTTATCGGTCGAAAAACCTGGTTTATTGGGCATTTGGCTTGCCATACACAGAAGAAAAGTAGTAACATATTATACATACTGTTCCTTTTCAAGACATCTGAATATTTTTCCTCTACTGGATCATCTATATCTTCCATTTTGTACGGTAAATCTGCAATAACATGATGTAATGAAAAGGATTACTGCGCAGTACAACCAGGTGGCATAGTTAGGATGAATTTTCAGGGGGGCCTAGGTATCAAATGGGGGTCACAGCACTGATCACCGTCCTTACTTCGTACACATTTTATTAGGACAAAAACAATTTTGGGGGGGCTTAGCAAGCATCTGGAGGGCAGGCCCCCCATAGCTACTGTATGCGTCTTTGTACAACACTATACACTAATTCATTCAGTGGTAAATTCTCACACCTTGTAATCATGCTTTGAGGCACTTCTCTACAACTATGTCCCACTTGCAACACTGGAAAACAGTTTGCACCCCCACAGAACTTAAACTAGAGCACCAATGGTGCAGCAGCTCAAATCTGTTGGAATCGATGAAGATAATGGAGACCTACCCCACCCCTCATTCTCAAAAACAAGGTAAGGAAATTCCCCCGTGTCCCTAGTGACAATAACAGAACTAAGCTATTTTAAGTTCAAAGCATTACCATACCAATAATCTTTGAACAAAGATGTAATTCAATATCACAGTGAGCTACAGTAATCAAGACACTAATTAACAGAACAGTTTTGACATAAAGCAAAATTGATGTACTCACATATATGCATTACCACAGGTCCAAAGATGAATATTTAAAATCTGAGAAGTGTGAATGTTAAGGCAGTGGATAAAATCCCCAAGTCCTACTTGACAAGTAGCAGAGGACCACCCTCTTTTGTATCAACTTCTTAAGTCTTGATTACTGTCTGACCTTAGCAGTGCAATCCTTGCTTTCAACTGCTAGATTGCACCATCTAAAAGTCCAGTAGCTTCTGGTTTTTACACACATTATTGTAAAGTTACAGTTAGTAAACAATCTGGTGGTAGCTCTCTGCTGCCACATGGAACTTAAAATACACAGTTACCCAGAGAACAGGTAACTTTGTAAAGAAGAGGTATTGTTAATTACAACTCATGCACGATGATGAATTATGCCAACAGACCTCCTAAATCACCACACACAGTACAGAAATTGTTCATATACTGCCCAGAAGAACCTGAATACTGTGTCTAGTAACCATTAAACAGCTCCCTTTAAACTTACCTTAACAATCTCACAGGACTGACCTCTTGTAGACAGACAGTTTTAGAAAGTGCAGTATAAAGAAAAACAGGTACTAAACTGATTTTGTGAGACTGTTAAAAACAGAGGGGTGGCACAAAATTGGTTAGAAAGGTATCAAAAGTATCCTTCATCCCAAATTGGAGAAGTAGTTTGTAATCTGCACGTGCTAGTCATCATTCTGAGCAATTTTGAAGATAATTTTGCAATGCATCTAGGAGAAAACAGCATTTCAAAATATTTACAACTATGGCCTCAAATGACCCTTGGATGACCTTTGACCTACGTTTTTACACCCCGCTGAAAGCCCTTCAAAAGTCGATCAACTAAACCATGCTTGGTAAATATCGGACTCACAGGCGCAATGCAATACCACATCAAAGATATTTCCACCTTTTGACCTCTAATGACTTTGTATGACCTTGGATCAAAAATCTGTGTACAACCCTAAAGAACCACTTTGTAAGAAATATTATGACCAAATTTCAAGAACATGCGGCACTATTTGTGGGAGGAGATACGTTTTGAAGATATAATCACATATTGGCCTTTAATGACCCCTAAATGACCTTTGACCTCAACTTCTTGTACATGACAGGTAGCCTAATGTTCAACGACCAATGTGCCCGAGTTTCGGGTGCGCCTGAGAGCGAGGTGGGTGGGCGGGTGGACAGATAGAGTGACGGTGGCGGATCACAATAGCTCAAACAGCTCTTTGAGCTGGTTTGCGTGGAAAACAAGAGCCCAGTGGGCACTATGGTTCCTTGCTGAATGTAATGACACTGAGCCATGAGCATACAAACAAAATATTAGCTAATGTGAAGTCTGCCTGTGACTCTGGTGACTGCTACATGACCTTTAAAGTTGTTGGCAGTGAATGTTGACTTCATCTACCAAGTATCCTATTAATCTACAACTTGACCTCAAAATGACCTTTGATAACCTCCAAATGGCCCCAGTGACCCCAGGTGACCTTTGACCTCCACCAAAAATAGAATCAATCTTCTCACCATAACACATCCACATACCAAGTATGAAATCTATCCAAGCTTCCTACCTTGAGATATTGTGTTAACAAGGTTTCCAGTGTTTGACCCCCGGTGACCCCAGATGACATTTTGACCTCCACCAAAAACAAGCGGGCACACCTTCTCACTATGGTGGATCTATATACTACATATGAAACCTATCCAGGCTTCCTACCTTGAGATATCATGTTAACAAGGTTTTCAGTGTTTGACCCTCGGTGACCCCGATGACCTTTGACCTGAACCAAAAATGACAGCATTCATTTTCCCACCATAACCTCATCCACATACTAAGTATGAAATCTATCCAAGCTTCCTACCTTGAGATGTTGTGTTAAGTTTTCGGTGTTTGACCACCCAGTGACCCCAAATGGCCTTTGACCTCCACCAAAAGCAATAGCATAAATTTACCTTCTCACAATAACACACCCACTCACCAAGTATGAAATCTATCCAAGCTTCCTACCTTGAGATATTGTGTTAACAAGGTTTTCAGTGTTTGACCTCCGGTGACCCCAGATGACATTTGACTTCCAACAAATACAATAGGACACACCTTCTCACTTTGGTGGATCTATATACTAAGTATGAAACCTATCCAAGCTTCCTACCTTGAGGTACCATGTTAACAAGGCTTTCAGTGTTTGACCCTCGGTGACCCGATGATCTTTGACCTGAACCAAAACCGACAGCATTCATCTTCCCACCATAAACCATCCACGTACTAAGTATGAAATCTATCCAAGCTTCCTACTGTACCTTGAGATATTGTGTTAACAAGGTTTTCTGTGTTTGACCGCCCGGTGACCCCAGATGACCTTTGACCTCCACAAAAAACAATAGGCCACACCTTCTCACTATGGCAGTTCTCGATACCAAGTTTCAGTTTAGTCCAAATTTCCCTTATTGAGTTACAGCGTACCTAAGCAAGCGTCACAGACACACACATGCACACACACACGCCAACCTGACTACATACTGTAGGTTCCTTCTGCTACCGCAAGGAACCGAAAAGCAACCTCATTTACACCAACACTAATCATCATACCTGATTGATCCTCTTTTTGAAGTTCATCTGCAAATAATATAAAGGCCCATGATTAACGTGGCAATCCAAATTCATTTCAAGTCAAGAGATAAATTTTACTGTGTGGCGGGTCTTTTTATCAAACTGCATACCAAGTGTCTCTGGCATGGGGGTATGTTTCCAACATTCGACCTTTATTAACCTCAGAAGAACTTTGACATCTACAAAAAGCTAACCATGGTAGCATAAATTTCCCTCCAAGTACTAAACTTTCTGAAAAGATCTCCCCTGATGACCACTGATCCTCATCCCACGAATATTTGACTATAAGTACAACACCTTAAAAAATCAGTTTTTAAATGCAACTGCAATTTTGCATCTGAGCAAATACAAATTTAACATCTTAAATTGGATAGAAGAATTGAATGCTGTGCCCAGATGGATTAAGGCTGTGGCATTGGAAATTATGAAGCTTAGCAACCAAGTGGTTCAAAGGTTGATCCCTGGCTAGGTCATAGTAAGGGAGGCTTTTCATCCAGGAGCAGTCAATTGCTGAGTTGCTTAGCTCAGCACCGTACAACAAGTGCCCTACAACATCTACCACAGCACAGTAGCATACGTCTACATACTCACTGGAATGCACAATTTCATTATACTCACTATCCCTCATCAAGACATCTGAATAATTTTCCTCTACTGAGCCATCTATATCTTCCATTTTGTACGGTAAATCTGCAAATAACATAACGTAATGAAATGGATTACTGTGCAGTACAACACTATATACTCATACATTAAGAGGTAATGTAAAGTCAACAGTTCTTGTACTCGTGCTTTGTGGCAGTAGCTACAAATGTGTCCCACCTGAAACACAGGAAAACTACACTCACCTCTGATGAATTAGACAAAAAACAATCACAAACAATAGTGTTTATTTCATACACAGTATCTATCATTCACAGGTCAACGTTACACATTTTGTGATATGGTCAAGAGGTTGTCACACATTACTATTTGCCTTTTACACCCACCTCAATCGTATAAGCTATTCTGCCTATCAATACATGTTACCCACATTCTACATGTGACTTGTGACTGTTATGCTTAAAGTGGGCATGACACAACCAAAATATTTATTGCATAATGCAAGACTGAATACAATTAAGTATAAATATCAACCCATACACTGTAACAATCGGCGCAATCTGGTGTAAACAGAATTCGAAGAAAAATGTCTAAAAATCCAATTTCGAAAAATGCCAGCTCTAGTCACCTAACTATATATGATGCAATCGGCCGTACAAAAACTGAACTATACATTAAACTGAAGGACACCTATCTAGAAGTAGAACGAACATAACCCTCACTTAAAGTTGTCGTAGCAACCTCATGAAAAGGCTTACATCACAATACCTGCATGTACAATTAACATACAGAGCACCACATGCAGGCCATGTTGGGGGTTTCGAGGAACTTCATTGGCATGCACACGTGCACAGGGCGTGTTTTAACTTCTCTAAATAAGTCTCATGAAAGACATGTTTGGCATGCTGTACAGAACAGCTGTGTACATGTACTTGTATCAGTAATAAGCTTGCCTAGATACTGTTCAGTGACGCCTTTATCATGAATGCTAAGCAGTCATCATGTACAGTACCGACACACCATTCACAATGTGGTCACAAGAGCTGCTTTTGCTATGTATCGAAGTGTGTAGTATCATAGTGTCTAGTACCATAGTGTAAGGCCAGCTCTGAGCAAGTACGTGCAATGATGTACTTGCTTTAAGTGCTTTAACATGCACACCAGTGAGTGTGTGGAACCATGGGTAAGCTGCCTTGTAGTGTTACAGTACTGCCTGTATCACCAATAACATCACATCGGATTTCAGATGGCCTGCACCTGGCCTGTGTTTGGAAATTCATATGGTCGTATTCCGGTACATGATCATAGGAACTTATTTTAGACCGGAAAGCTTCATATCATTTCAATACATAAGCAGGTGTAGGCTCTCGCATGTTTGTTTGAAGTGTTATAGTTTCACATAGCAGGGTTTTCCCTGGGTTTATAACTGAACGTCGCGGCTCTGCCGCGTCCGACGGTGGATCGCCGGCCTGGGGGTGGGGTATAAGGGGAGGGGGTGTCCCCCTCCCCTTTTCGAAATTTTTTGAATTTTAGAAGTGTCTAAACGCAAAATAGTGGCACTTTTGAGGCGAATTAGTCAACAGAATTTCTTTAAGTTTCTGCCAAAATATTCACCATTGGTGCTCACAAACTCATAATATTTTAACCTCTCCAAATGATAGCGATCATTGGCTATTGTTAGTAGTTACCGCAATTTCTAATGCAGCACAGTTCAGGTACGTCAGAGCGCACACAGTACTTTACTACTGTAGGCTACCCGGGTAGAGTTTTTCAGCCTTTCCCTTTTGATCTTCGCGAAATAGCATGGTTATTGCAACTAACAAAATGTATTTACCCCCATCTCATTCACGATTATGTTGAAATGAAGTTGCTTTTGTCTGTTTCGTACCATGCTTTTGTTACATTGCATTTTTCACCAGAAACAAGCCCGCGATGCGTGTTTCTAACATCAAGCCGCCCCTATACTAGACAACGAAACAACATAGGCCTACTATACTGTATAATAGCCTAGCCTATCTCTAGAAATGAACGTCGAAAGACAGCTCATAAATTTTTGCACGCAGTGCGTGTGGATGAGTAACGTTCCAAAACTAAGGCCCAGAAGTAGCGCGAAAGACCGACTAGAAATTTTACACATGTATCTTTGCCGTATAAACACACATACCCAAATGGATATAGGGCACGTGGCTCGACTTTCGATGTTGCTAGATTTCATACTTGTCAAGTTATCACTAACATTAACATGACATGATTTCATGATCTAAAGAAGTAAATTTTGGTGATACAGTTATGTCTACATAAGATAT
The DNA here is from genome assembly GCA_029531755.1 of Holothuria leucospilota. NCBI lineage: Eukaryota > Metazoa > Echinodermata > Holothuroidea > Aspidochirotida > Holothuriidae > Holothuria > Holothuria leucospilota. The sequence continues at coordinate 101,292,025 of CM055961.1, forward strand.
GCACTTATTACAACCACAATAATATTCTTTTGACTCGAATCAGTCGCCAGAACTTCGTATTTTTGGTGGAGAAACTTTTTTGTGAAGCAAAATTCACTCCCTCAGATTTAAAATCGTACAAATTCTTTCAAGGTGTATTTTGCGTTGTGTGCACGAAAAAAATCTTCTTTCCTGTTACTTCTATCCTGGTACTACCTTACATACTAAAATGATTCCTATCTCAATATTGCTCGTAATTTTTTATTGCTATTCAAACTACTTGCAAAAGTTTTATGTCCAAAGTTTCCTAAATATATGGCAAAATAAGAGCAAAATATTTTCCCAGTATTTTACGTACCCCCCATTTGCGAAAAATGGAACTTGCCAAAGTCATGTGCTAACTACAGCAGAGAGAGCACTCCGGCAGCGAACGAACGAACGTTCGTACGTACACGGTGTCTGCCGTATCTTACCGTACATTTTTAACGGTGCTGTGCGGGTGAAATCTCGGCTAGGAGATGCATTAGAAAGTTTTTTACTGTCATTATCACGAAGGTGGATTTTTCATAAGAGTAACAAGAAAACAGTTTACGAGAAATTTGATCACATGGTTGAGGTACATTACAGTACAGAAGTTGCAGTGACAAACTGGATGTTATTTTTTGGTTCCGATGCACACGTTACGGCACACTTGAACACAAAGCCACAGGAAGTAGTGATAGGACTTGTTTAAAATTTGTACTAACTGCCCTAAAATATGGTCAAATTATTAATTCCCGTCTGATTTCTAAACTCACGAGGTTAAGGACCAACGGCACATTGTAGATATAGAAAATGTGACGTATTGTTTTCAACAGATCGATCCGACCAGAGATAAGGGGCCAATGGGTGGAGTCTTGAATTGTATGTGCATACCATGCACTAAACTTAGGCTAGATGTTGCAGGGTTTACGGTCGGGTACCCGACGGGTAATGCTTTTTTGGGTACCCGTGTACGAATTTTCTACCCAGTTTCGACACAAAAAAATGTGTTCATATTGTGAAGATTTGAAAGCAGCAAGATGCGTAAGTTGAGTAGATTGATTGGCGGCCCTGATAATGCAAAGTTACGTATTTTTACAAAGGACACGTTATCAATAATATTGTCGGTCAAATGCTGATATTTCATTCATTCGTTGGGTTGAAAATTCTGAGACACAAGCCCCGCCTAGCCCATAACCTGCCAAACGGGGCATTTGGTTTTGGCTTTGCAAGTTGCGTCCACAGAATTATAATAGGCCTACCTGTGGTTGCGTCTCACGGTATAGTTTACTCGACTGCTCACGTTGGAATGTACATACTCATTACCAAATAATGACATATAAACTTAAACTTAAGGGTTACGTGTGAATGAAAGAGGGCTTGCTGAACTCCGTGTACGTGTGTGGCATACATACCGAACGCTTAGCTTTCTGTTTGCATCTTGAGACTTGCGTGTATGACTGTGGGTATGTATGAGCACGAAAGTATTACCGCGAAGGTAGTACTACATGGCTTGTAATTTTGCCGTGACAAGGTTTCGGAAATAAGCTTGTGGTTTCACTGCACATTTTATTAACAAAAAGGCGATCGTTGACAAAGTTTAAGTAACATTTTTTTCAGGGTACCGGAGGAATTTTTGAACATCGCGGCTGTTTTTTGAACGTCGCGGTCTTCCTGTTTTTGAAGTTTGAACGTCGCGGCCCGCGACGTTCAAAAGGCCCAGGGAAAACCCTGCACAGTGGTACGCAAATCTGCTAAGCGTTGAAATTTTTGTGTCACTCCTGTGCTTAATTGCATCGCAAACTGCTATGCGATACCGGGTCTTGTGGACCCTGCTGCCCACTAGACTGAAGGCTCACTCAATCGAAGGTTGGCTTTACCAAAGATTCCCTTGGATGAGAACCTACTTCGGGTTAGAAGTAGGGTTAGGATTTGGATTAGGATACTGTATATAATGTTAAGGATTAGGCTTAAGATTATCCTGCATTAGGATTAGGGTTTTGGTAATGATCATGGTTAGGGTTAGGATCAACTTATGGCTAGGATCTTCCATCTAGTGAATCCTCAATCTAGAACCCTGACCAAAAAGCCAGTGGTGTTCTCAAACTGGGCCTGAGTAGGTTCCTTGACTCTTCTTCAGAGTGATGACTACAGGTAAACTTATGAACTTGGCTCCACTTCACCACAGGCCATTAGTTTTTATTTCCCGATACCACCAGAGGGTACATCATCCATAGAGATGTGCACATGATGTAATCTACTGCAAGTACATTTTACACATACCTGTGCAGTTGGTAACATCTAAACTGCCTTCCACATCTGTGCTGCCTGCCAATGTATCTGCAGCTACCACAAACAAATTTCAAATCAGAAAAAAATGTTTTCCTTCACTTTCACCATGCCCCAGCCACAACATTTGTGAACATATGTTCAGGTTGCATGAAATTCAAATACAAGTTGACTGCTTCTTTGCCACACCTCACTTGCTAATTTCTTGATTCACCAATTAAGTTCATTGCACATTGCTCCTTGTAACAAAAATAAGCAGGTAAAATTAAAGTAAGTAGAACTGCTACAAACCTGAATTGCTTCGGACATCTGCAGCACCTTCTGTAGTTGCTCTCAATGTATTAGCACCAGCTTCTATAGTTGCTGTGAATGTATTAACACCTACATCTATAGTTGCTCTCGATGTATTAGCACCTTCTACATCTGATGTTGCTGTCAATGTACCTGCAAGTACCCCAAAAATAACATATCAGCCTGGCACTTTAGATTAACATTTTTGTTCCACATCAACAACTACTACATTTAGCTTTTATCGAAATCCAAATGCTAGACAACAAGTCCTGATGACTAGACGTCTCGTATACCCACCTATTCCCCCCCCCCCAACAATTATCATGCATAATTGCCCCCCCCAAACACCAATGCCCTATGCACCCCATGGGACAATTTCAACCCAACAACTTTTCTTTGGACAATTCTCAGCCCTGGACACGTCCCCCAGAGAATCCCTACCATGACAATTATCTCTCCAACACCTTTCAACACCAGAAAATTTAGAATTGCACCGGGTGGGGATTGTTTGGGAGGAGATTGCCCTGTGAAGAATGATCCGAGTCAGCAATCATCCAGTGGAGGTGGGGGGAGGGGGGGGGGATTCTTAGTACAAGACGTAGGTTACTGGTGCAACTCTTTAGGTGACAATGAGGATTGCATAGTGGCAAGTATACACTAACCATCACTTCTGAAATCATCTGCATTATTCCCTTCTACTAGTTTAACCACATTTTCTGCAATGATGGCTGCATCTGTAAAAATAATACAGCACAATTAAATACACTATGTCCTGCACCAAATCATGGTGCCAAAAAAATTTACGTCTATAGATAAGTGTTTGAGAATGGGCAAGTAAATAACGAGTATACTTTAATACTGCCCCCTATGAAAATATCTGCATTATCATTTACTGGTTCCTCAACATTTGCTGCATTGCTGGTTACATCTATAGAATTAAATTAAACAAAAGTACAATGTCTATCAAGGAACACCAAATTCAAAGGGGTGAAAAGGGCAGGTCCAGTCGATAGTAAAAGTATATGGGTGAAAATGGGACACGTGGTATTAACAAACATACTTACTGGCCCTTCTCAAAACATCTGAGTACTTCTCTTCTCTTTGTTCATCTGAATATTCTATGCGGCTAGGTGTACCTGCATGTGGAATAAGAGAAAACAAAGAAAAATGCATTGCAATGCAATAGCATGTTTGGAATACAATGTATTCTATACAACACAACACAACATAACACAATGCAACATGATGCAATACAACACAATACAGTTACCCTACAACATGTACCATAGCTCAGCAGCAGCCTCCACATATTCGCTGGAAGGAACCATTTCAGTTTACAGAAGAAAAGTAGTAACATATTATACTCACTTTTCCTTTTCAAGACATCTGAATATTTTTCCTCTACTGAATCATCTATATCTTCCGTTTTGTACGGTAAATCTGCAAATAACATAATGTAATGAAATGGATTACTGTGCAGTACAACACTATATACTCTTACATTAAGAGGTAATGTAAAGTCAACAGTTCTTGTATTCATGCTTTGAGGCAGTAGCTACAAATATGTCCCACCTGAAACACAGGAAAACTACACTCACCTCTGATGAATCAGACAATAGACAATCACAAACAATAGTGTTTATTTCATACACAATATCTATCATTCACAGGTCAACGTTACACATTTTGTGATGTGGTCAAGAGGTTGTCACACATTACTATTTGCCTTTTACACCCACCTCAATCGTAAGCTATTCTGCCAATCAATACAGGTCACCCACATTCTACATGTGACTTGTGACTGTTATGCTTAAAGTAGGCATGACAAAATATTTATTGCATAATGCTAGATTGAATACAATTATGTATTTTTATCAACCCATACACTGTAACAACCGGTGCAATTTGCCATAAACAGAATTTGAAAAAAAAAATGTCTAAAAATCCAATTTCGAAAAATGCCACACCTAGTCACCTGACTATATGATGCAATTGGCGGTAGAAAACCTGAGCTATACATTAAACTGAAGGATGCCTATCAAGAAGTAGAACGAACGTAACCCTCACCTAAAGTTGTCTTAGCAACCTCATGAAAAGGCTTACATCACAATACCTGCACAATTACATACCGAGCACCACATGCAGGCCATGATGGGGGCTTCGAGGCACTTCACTGGCATGCACACATGCATACTGTATATGCGAGGGCGTCTTTTACAACCTCTTAATAAGTCTCATAAAGGACATGTTCAGCGCAGTGTACAGAACAGCTGTGCACATGTATACCGTAGACAGTCAGTAATAAGCCTGCCTAGATACTGTTCAGTGATGGCTTTATCAAGAATGCTAAGCAGTCACCATGTACCGACACACCATTCACAATGTGGTCACATGTGCTGCTTTAGCTACAGTATCGAAGTGTCTAGTATCGTAGTGTCTAGTACCATAGTGTAAGGCCAGCTCTGAGCAGGTACGTGCAATATGTACTTGCTAATACACTTTACCATACACACCACTTGAGTATGTGGAACCATGGGTGAGCTGCCAAGTAGTGTTACTGCCTGTGTCACCAATGACATCACATCAGGTTTCAGACTCTGCACCTGGCCTGTATTTGGAAATTCGTATGGTCGTATTCTGGTATATAGGAAATTATTTTAGTCCAGAAAGCTTCGTATCGTTTCAATTTCCAAACATTATACACTCAGAAATTTATTTTGGCCATGTCATCCCCACTTTACATAATGCATGAGGTTATGTGGTCACAAGCTGGTATCACAAACACTCAAGAAAACATGGACATAAAGTAAGCCTTCTTGTTAAGGTTAAGATCAAGTATCATAACATAGATGAGGTGGGACAACACTTGCAAGAAAGGTGGTACAAGTAGTTTCTGAAGTGATGAGTGTATCACACTAGAACAGGGCCAATCGTTTTATAAAGATTTAAGATTGATCTTAAGTTTGATTGTTAAATTCAACTAACCATACCTACACTAATCCTGACTACGGATGTATCCTCTTCCTCATCTTCCGCCTCATCTTCTGCTATGTTTGGTAGACCTACAAATAATACAATCATATAACATACATTCATATAATGCAATGAAACAGTACGACTGAATGTGTACTAGAGTAGCCTTCATGGCCGACTGCATGGTCAAGTGGTTAGAGCATCCGACTTGCAGCCAGAAGGTCTGAAGTTCGACTCCTGGCTGGGTCATACCAAAGAATTTAAAAGTGGGACCTCCTGCCATTGTGCTTGGTGCTCAGCATAAGCAATGGAGTAGGGAAAACAAGCCAGTGAGCCACAACTGGAAAGAAGGCCGTGGCCGGCCTGTCTTAAACCAACTGGTTAGAAACTGAGCCGTAAAATCTCATCTAACTCTAACTAGAGTAGCCTTCAAATAATCATTCTTAAAGTAATTAATGTACCCCTATAGAGGGATTTCATGTGACGTCATGCGCATTGGATTCCTAGGCACTGAAGGGCAAAACACACACACAGTAAGCAAATTTACAATTCACGCTCACGGCATAACCATAGATACTACTGTGACACAATAGACGCGTGCCCGTCAAAACCAAAGAGACGCGCAATCTTGCCCTTCAAAAATTGCGTCTAGTTGGTTAAAGTCACGGGACTGAAATCCCTCTAGACCTTATGGGTATTTCCATAAACTAGGGGTCCAATGGCATTTTTACTGACTTTGCCAATATAATGTTAAATTTCAAAGACAGGGAATACAACAAACCAGTGCTCCAGGTATTTTAGTATACCTTACCAACATGGCTATCTTATGATATATAAACTGAATATTCAATGTGTAGTATTTAAAAGAAAATAGACTACTTAGCTTTTGTGTCCCCCCCCCCCCCTGATTTTGGGGTAATGGCTGGTACATACAAACATACAAATTTGATTTATCTGAAAAGCTTATTTATGATTGATTGAATTACTTTGCTCATTTATCATGGTAAGGATATCACTAATAGTCAACATTTCCAAAATATCAGTATTATTGCTTCACCCAATTTTCCAAACGAGGTGATGGAAAACAACCTGACCAACATAACTCTTTGGTGTCCCCCTAGTTATGTATGTTGGTTTTCTGAAGTACTTTTCATCATTTGAATAGATGTGTTCATTCTCAGGTGGCAGTTTTCTTGGCATAAGAATATTGGTCAAACTCTTTTAGATACTGTAGTAGCACATCTTGAAAGCCAAAATCAAAACAAACCTTGTTTAAGGCATAATTCATAATCGACAGATTTTTGGTGTCCCCCTCAGTGAGTTATGATGGTAAAATTTGATGCCTCACCATTTGCACAAAATGCTTAATTTTTGGGTGAATTAATTTAAATGAAAAGAAGGTCTCAGAACGTTACCAGAAAACATAATCCCATATCTTTTGAACCAACTATTCTATCGTGATGAACATTTTAATTTTTTGGTGTCCCCCATGCCGGCAAAGTTATGTTGGTCGTGACCAACAAAAGTTCAGGGTAGTCAAAAGTAGCCGGTCACCGGCGGTAAATCGCCGCCCACAGCCTCATTTGCCGCCGCCTGCTCTTCACTGGATGTCAAAAAAATTTGTTGCAACCTTTCTTTTTTTTTCTTTTTTTTCAAATACAATCTGCACATGAATTGATCACATACTTTACTATATCATCGGTTCTAAAATTGCCAACCCCCAAAAGGGACATCAGTTACAATCCCGTAAAAGAATCGCGCACGTGTAACAGAACTTCCCGCACCGTCACTGCCGAAATGCGGGCTGCAGAATAGCACGCATATGCAACTTTGATACTTCAAAGAGTTGGCCTACACATTACACCGAGGAGCTGCCTTCATGCAGACTACATATGCGTATTTGTACGTACTGCAGTGCTAATGTCGCATTGAGAGATATTTAATCCCCGCGAAAGGTACATTGACTACATTCTAATGTTAAATCAGTTCATCGTTCATTCTGCATGCTCACATTGTCATTACAATAAAGATTGGTCACGCAGGCAATCCTTGATTATCACACATACAGTATGCCGGGCTCGTTAAGAGACGAACTTTCAATTAAAATTTTAACTGTTCGTATCATTTTGAAATAGTTTGCAAAGATGATTTAAACCATCGTTACTCCTTCAGCCATAGTTAATAGCATGTGTGATCATGTACACAGATTTTTTGACTCCCCAAATGAGGATATTTCAGTCCCAAAATTAACGGTTTGATCGCACATTTGAACTACTGCTCTCTGCATATATTTAGTACACAGCATCACTCATTCCAAGAGCAAGACCGTTCGTTGGAACTATCGAAAAGAAAAAGCCCTAAGTGGTCAAGAATGGCAAAAGGATTCATATCACATGTATAAAAGACTCTCAAATAACAATCAGTGACATATTCGCACGATTTACTTCGAGAGGTTTTCCTTGCGGGGCATTTTTCCACAGAGTAGCACTGCACTTTTGCCATTGCCTAACGTGTTATATGCAGGTATAGGCCCACTTTACGAACTTTACCAGCTTTATTTCTGAAGTAGTGATTTTCATGAATTCATACAGGTGCACAGGAGAACAGTGCCCACCGTTTCTAATGTTTTTGTTTTTCACGTGTTACTTAGTGTTTTATTTGTTCTCTTATGTATTGTTAAGCAGAGTTTGCTTGTCAGAAGTTGATACAATTAAAATAAACACTAGTAGGAGCATTTTTACATTAGCCTCAATCATAGATGTGTACATAGTTAGGGGAAAAGGGGCAAATTCAACCTATTATTTTCAGAATATCAATGCCTTCAAACAGACATTCACACTAGCACAATGTAGGTCTAGTGTGGAATGTATGTTTCTGGTTTATTGAAGTGGGTGGGATATCATAGGAATGTACAGAATAAATTTTCCTCCCTATGACCCTGCCCAACCTTTCAGAATACACAAATGGCTTGTATTGGGTTTTAAACCACAGGGGTTGGGTACTAGTACCTGGAATTAGCACTGGCTGTGATATTTATGTTCAATAGAAGGGGAGGGGATCCAACAGGAATGCACAGAATCGGTAAATTTCTGTACCAAAATTCTGAAATGCAGGTACAATGCCTGAGAAAAATGCCTGGAAGTGGGTTAATTTACATTCATTGGTACCTTTTGTTAAGGGGATGTATCTTGCCCTACCCATGCATCAGGTCATGGACTACTTGTTCTTTTACTGTATCACTGTGGAGAGTTGTTCATAGAAAATCGACTAAACAGGGAATTTTAAACCCAGGGGGAGGAGTAACTAAACTGAAAGATGGAGGAGAACAGCATTTTTTTAGCTGGAAGTGTATGTCGACAACACCAGCAATAATACTTAAAATATTCCTCTAGAAATAGTCTTTTAGGGGCTTATGAAACACTAAAACCGAGGAGCTTCCGGCGGCTTGCCCCCTGGGCCCCACCGGAGCGTTTCCCCTGGGCCCCACCAGGGGCTTTAAGACAGGCCCTGGACCCCACCCGTATGGGCTTCCTGCTTCGCACTCACCGGGCACGTGCACAAGGTAGTGCTGCCAGGTACGCTGCCTACTTGAGCCTGTGTAGCCTGCTACTCAGAAAAACTTTGACTACCCTGAAAGTTCGATGAAACTGGAGCTTTTGATTGTATCTTATTACTGCAGATGGTGGTTTTTATTTTATTTGAAAGTTTCCAGGTCAACTCAACCTTTAAAAATTAAACTGGCACTTTGCATGTTAGGCGTAATGGGGACACCAATTCTCGGTGTCCCCGTTACATGCGGGTCTAAAATGGAGTGAAATATCTCAAGTGCAAATATCACACATGTCCATAAAGTGATGAAAAATAAGATACTAAATGACAAGTCCAACAGTCTAAGGGTGTCAAAGAGGAAATTTGAATACTTTAAAACCATTTACTGGTTAAAATCAGTCAATATTGTACAAAATATGTAAAAGTATAGACCTTTTGACACCTGAAAATGTTGAGAAAAATGAAACTGACTTTTTTTAAGGTTTGGAGAGTTCTTTCAAACTGTTTCCGTGTTCTTGTCACAAGGGGTCCTAAATCACACTCAGCTATGAATTTTCAACCATTTAGGATTTTCTTCATTCCTTTAAGAGGAGCTTAAAGACTGCTTTGGTGTCCCCGTTATGTTGGTCAATTTTCTGGCATGTGTATGTTCGAATGAGTGGAACAATCATTGTCTATGACGTGTACATGAAATATCTTCCAACCCGATCACTTACAGTAGGTAGGCCTACTGTATATCTGGCTGGATTAAACGCATGCCCCACTATCCTAGAGAAGAAATAGCCTACAGTACTGTACATGCCATGATTCTTTATTTAAAATGTAATGCATCACAATTCCACTATCTTGCAATCATACTTACTAAAAAAATGTCCATGAGGTTTGGACTACGGTAATACAGTAGCCCTGCTTTTTTGCATTTTATTGTTTTTCCCAGCGTGCACATAGTGACAGTATGTAATTAACTTCATAAGAGGAGAGTGTTTAAGTGCAAATTTCATCATCAGAGACGGTTCCAATTCTCCCAATCATGTTATTTGCAGGGCTCGACATAAGAACAATAAAGGACAAGGCCAAATGGCTTCAGTTGATGTCAGCAATTTGATAGGGCACCAAGACAAACCAATGGGGCACCAAGGCCAAAAGTGTGTAACCACTAACCACAGAGGCACCAAGGCCATTTTGAAGTCAGCACTCATTAATACACAATTACATATAAACACAGTTTATAATAATTCTCCTTACAATTATTAAATGTAGACTGAAAATAGAGGGATTATAGTCCCAAAGTTTGAGTCTTCAATCACTCAACTACTACGTGTACTTCTCTAAACACAATCCATCGACTCCATACAATAATCAATAGCTATCACTATTGTCAAACAGTTATCTCAAGGTAGCTTGTTCAAGGAGCACAATTCCTTTGAGAGTAAGGTAGTTTGGTTTTCATCTAGGAAAACTAGGAGAAGGGACTTTTTAAAGTAAAATGCCTAGACATCCATACCAGTCAACTAGTGATACTACAGTGGTTGCATAGTAAAAATCTCTCAACCTTCCCAATATTTCCTTCAACTCTACCAACACATTCTCATGGTACAATCATTTTTTATTCACAGTTCTTTTAAAATATTTCAACTTGAAAAGGTACAGTAGGACAGTGTGGGGTAGGCTAGCACAAGTTTTTTTTTTTTTTTTGGGGGGGGGGGGAATCTGTTTCGAATTACTGTAGCATAGGTGCCCATGAACTCTTAATTTCCCCTCCCGAAGGACATGGACATATGAGATCTCAAGTTGTATTGGGCTGTATCTCCATTGGATTTTGATTCACTTGGAGTCACTAGATGAATACAGTATCACACTCTCGTAGTATGGTAACACAAACAGTAAATAGCCTAGGTCTATATAGCCTATGGACTTGTTTAAATTTTGTATGATTTTTAAGTCATTTTGACAAGAAGAGATGCCATTGTGTCGATAAATTAAGTTTCATGCTTGCTACTGTACCATGTGTGAGGATGAACAACACATTTCTGAGCATATAAACTTTAGGACGAATTGTGAGGAACTTTGAATCTACCAGACCACTAACTTCTGCACATAACATACATCTGAGCTGCTGTTGGTTAGGTCGTTAGTATTCATAATCATACACTACCCGTTAGGCAGTGACAAATGTGCAAGCCACTCGGAAGAACAAGTCACACAGCTACAATACACTTAGTCCGCAGTCTGCTGACCTAGTATTTGGCAGTGTTGTAAAGAGTCATGACTCGAGTCATATAGGCCTAGTGACTCGAGAAAATTCTGGAGTAATTTCCCCGTTGAAATAGTACAGTGACTCGAGTCCATGACTCCACTCGAGTCACTTAGGCTAAAAGTTTGACAATTGGTGACACGAGTCATGAATCTAGTGACTCGATTACAACTCTGGTATTTGGGTCACTTTGGGGCTTTGATCCCATATTCCTTGTTCATGGAACAAAGTGTACATGAAAACTAGGCCTAATGTTAGGTAGCATGGTGACCCCGAAATTGACGCACCCAAGCATTTCCAAGCCGATCTTTAGAATAAAATAAATCCAAACACACTCCTGTTTGCCTTTTCCAAATGTGTAGTAACTTACGGATACATTGCTACCCACACTTTTCCTACTCCACATCCAGAAATTAGTAAAAGAAAGCTTGATTTGACTCGAAATTTTCTTCAATGTCAGTCTTAACAACACCCAAAAGTGGCGCATTTTCCATATGTGTAGTGTGCAACAATTTTCATTGACTTTGTACAGTTACGTACAGATCATGCCTACGTAGCAAGCTGTATTGCGTAGTCCTTGTAGTACAGGGGCTGAGCAACAGAGTCCACTCCACGAAGAAGGTGCTTAGTTGCCTCACATATAGTATCATGCAAAACTTTTTTAACTTGCTGACCTAACCTGCCTAAGAAAGACGGGAAATTTGGTCAAGTTGCAAACAGAGTACAATAAGGCACTGGTCTTTTTAACTTATACCAATTCTTCCTGATTTGGGTTTAAAATTTAAAAATCCAACTATCATCTCAAAAGTTTTGTTTTTGGAAAGTAGAAACACTAAATTTTAATAAACCTAGAAGTTCATAGCTTAAATCATTTCTATTTTTCTGTCATAAATATTGGTTTGCAACTAAATACCCATACGTAATGCAAATACCTGTATTAAGTGAGGCTTGCCTGCTTTAGTAAAAGCTAATCAGAAACATCTTTCAATTCATTGATGTAATGGTTAACAGTTTGGCAAATAATTCAAGTGATCTTTTTCACTGATAATAGTGACAAGAAACATTTTACAGCAAAAATAAGCTTAAACTGTCTTGATTTTAGAAATTCTGCATCAAGAAGTTTTCATTAAAACCACAGGAATCAGTTTATGTTGATTATTTTCTCACTGTGTAATTATGTAGGAGTCCTCCATATAACAGAACACAAAAAGTTGGAACAGCTTTTAAAGTCTAGAATTTTTCACCTACCACTAATTTTGTTTCGGACGTAACAAGATGTCAACAATTTGACTTAGTTCAAAAGTTCTGCCATATTTAATGTCTATAAGGTGAGTTAACATTCCTGTTGAAGGAAAATCAACACAGGTTTACAGTTATATTAAGAAATTAAGCACAAAGTTACAAAATTCTAAATTAATGTAATATTAAGAATGTTCCATACTGCTGTAAAACTAGTTGTAGTTCCCGAAGACTTACACACATCAGTTTATATTGTGTAAACTGTGTCTGTATCGAAAGATTTTATTGGGAAAATCTTGCCCAGTTCTTCTAAAATCCTGAACAAACTATAGCTTTTTGATTCAGTTTGAACAGCTTAATGAGCCAACATAATGGTGTCTGATCATACTTGTTTCGGACGTAACACTTTGTCAACAATTTCTTTTTTCAAATGCCGTAATTTTCATTAGAGCAAAACAATATCCTAAGAAAGTCCACCAACTTGCAAAATTGTACAGATTTTTCCAGAGTCAATGTGGTACAAGGTCCAGGTAAAGACTGTCAAAACTTTATTCTTTATTCTGATTCTTTATTCTGATTCTTTATGTTCAATTAGCTGCCCCCCCCCCCTTCTAAAAAAATCCCTGCAGCCTTTTCATTTTTCATAGCAAACTGATACTGGTTATAGAAATTATATGAATCTGTCAAGACAAACTTTACCACCACTCAAAGTGCCTTTATACACTTTCTGTATTGAAGTACTGTAGGGCCATAGTTGTACTCTAGGGGCAGAGAGCATACAGTACCTGAGGATCATGCCCAATTATAAAATAGGTTTTGCAGTGCAGTAGACCAGAGCATGACTTTTCAGTGTTGTGTAAAGCGACTAAGCCTACAGGTAACATGTTTTAATTAGACCAGCTCCCATGGAATCATACAGTATAGCAAAATGGTACATATTTGATCACTAACTACACACAACTCTCTAACAATTGTTTTGTGCAAAAAGTAATTGTTGAACATCATGAAACTAATTGACACATGATCCAGAGTGCCATACAGTTCAGTATTTTTGAAGTCACTGTATATATCAACTCAACATAGTTTGGTGAATGTAAGATTTCAACTTGAGTTCATGTAATATTACAGAGAAGTTCATGTACACTAGATAGTATTAATTTTGAATTCTTTTTTATTTTTATTTTGTAGGTTGTTTTCTTTATTATTTGTTTTGAGTATAATTCAAGAACCAATTTCATTTAAGTGATCTTACTTTATCAAAGGTTCTGCTTTAAACCTGCTACAGTATTTCAATTTTCATTACAACTAACTGAGGATGCAGCATGTAGTACTGGCTGTAACAACTTGTGCAGAGTGAAGATCATTCTTAGAAAAAAATAATGAGTAGTATATTAAAATGAAATCTCGAGAAATATTTTAAAGATGGCCCCAAAGGCTTCAGCTTAAGTACAGGATGAAGGGTATAAGGGTACTGTACAATCACAATAATGAGCAAAATATGTACTGTATCATTTTAGGCAAAGGTCACAAATTGGCCTTGTGGCTACCTATAACTGGCCTGCATGGTCTCTATTCATTAAAAATTCAATTTTTTCTTGCAGAGGTTTGTATATTTACCATATAATTTAGTAAACAAGAAATCTTAGAAGTAAATTTATAGTAACTGCTTGTAACTGCTAATCTGCAGTGTGATGAAATGGCAATGAGCAAGTTATGCCCATAAAACTAGGGTAGACTTATCCCAGCCATTTCAGCTGTCTGTAATGTAGTTTCCTAACAGTAGTCTGGGGAAAGATGTCAATATATTATATACTGTACCTCTATTCAAGGTATGAAGGTGTAGGCTACAGTACTTAGGAATTCCTGTCAAAATTTCGCTAACAGACTGGACCCTATCCATGATCATACTATCCATCCCACAATTTTATTCTACTTCAAGGGCAATCCTCTTAGACTGCAGATGTTCCATGCATGTCCAGTACATGGCAAAAACAATATCTTAAATAGTAGACCTTTTCAACTAACAACCAATCATCTAAGTGAACAGTAACTTTTTGAAGGGTTTGCTCTTTCAGGTTCAGGTGAATAGAGTTCATGTGGCAATTCAGTTGTATCCAGTTTAATCATGTGCATAGTGCACTGCTGCACATGTACAGTATGAAGGAAAATCTTCACCAGATTGTGTAGCATACTGTATGGTATACAGTAACACACAGTAACATAGCCTACATATGTGCAGTACCACAGCCCCCACTACTCACTGTGAGCAACATCATCTCATTACTGAAAGAAAAACTGGCATAAAGAGAATCAATTCTGAACCAAGACTTATACAGTTGCAGCATTACAGTAGCTTGTTGCCATCTACATTGCAGAGGTACCTGTAATGGGTGAGGTGGCATGTATAATGGTCATGGATCCTTTCCCCTATGAAATCCTCTTCCACCTCACCCACATGCACATGAAGTAATTTGGTCCAGTAAACTGACTTTACTTGATTTTGAACCCATAAATATGCCTATGATCTCATACGTATTTCATTATTCACCCCCCCCCCTCCCAGCACACAAATATACACTTATATTCTGCTGTTTTAATATCTAGGCATCACAATCATGGAAGGGTTACATTTTCACCAAGGATCGGCATTCATGGACATGAGTATTTCATCATGGTCACCACCAACTTCACTGGTCATCATAAACCTTATTGTTTCACAGTTCATGATCTCTATTCTAATAGAACCCTCATCATCCATATTATTCACATCTTGTGGACTATCACCCTTACAAATTATAACCAAGTCCACAGTTCTCATTTCAAGCCCAAATTATTCCTATACTAAACAACGTTCACTTAGATTCTAGTATACAGTGACGATTGTCAACATTTTGTGTTACGTCCGAAACAAACAAAGGAGGGCATACAATATGATACTAAGTTTTTGGTACATGTAAGACATGTAGAGTTTAACAACTGCAAAGAATCTGATTCAAGTTTGTGGAGAGGACAAAAAGTGACTTTGTTAAGGTCTCAAAAGACACATTTGTCCTATTTTTTAAAAGTTTACACCAAATCATTGGAATTAGAGCAATCGTTCCCATTTTTGACCAAACAGGTGCACCTCATGTTTGGAAACCATTTCCTACCAGGGTGGTTACAATGTATTCACATAATATACCTACTAATATTATCAGATAACAAAGCATTAATGGATTCCTTTTAATAATACGAAACAGCAAACATAAAATGTTGGAATTTCCGTCAACACCTGGAGCTGTTACTGTACGTCCGAAACAAGTTTCCACCCATATTTTACAAAAGATTGCAAAATAGAGTGAATGACTAGCTGTAGAGCATGACTTTCCAAAGATAGAAATGGACAAGAACTCTTTTACAGGCTTCAAAGTGGTCCATCACAGAAATATAGGAGGTTTTATAGGAAGGGTACTGATGAATATATAGGGTTTTATAGGATTTTTTGAGGAAAATATAGAGTAAATATAGGAATGCAGGGCTGAAATTTAGCACTCGTCCGATCGTCCGTGACGGGTAAAACTTGCATCGGACAACCACTTTCTCTCTTTGAACTTGTCCGATGGACGAGGAGATTTTACTTGTAACTGAATATTTCCCTACATCAGCAGGAAAGTATGTCACAAAAAACCCCTTAATAAGTAGCATTGAGACAATGGTATCGACTACCATTCATCATTGTACCATGCCAATAGATATGGAAAAATATTTGTTTGTTATGGCAGAGACAGGAAATAGAATTGTTCATCTCTTGTTCGTCACTTTCATTCGGACAACCAAAAACTATTTCGGACAACCTAAATTTAACTTCAGGTTGTCCGATGGGCAACCTGAAAATTTCCTTAAAAATCAGGCCTGGGAATGTCATACACTAGCGGTTCTAATTATCTTCAAAATTCCTCAAAGTAAAGGATGAGGAAAACATGGTACCTTAGGAAACTAATAAACTATACTGTTTAAATGATACAAATGTGATTAACAGTATCACAAGTGTGCTATGTGGCAGAAAAGTGTGGTTCTACCATCAACATGGAATTAAGAAAACCCACCTAAATATTTTGGAGGTAGGGAAAGGGCAAATCCCCTGATGGTAGTGTATTTGTATATTTTGACCCCGGAATAAAGTATCCATAAATCTTATTATTTGTGCATACCAAAAAGGCACCAAAATTTGCAATATCAGAAAATGAGAACACAGAATGTGACCATGATGGTGCTTTGAATGTATGGCTAGTTAATGTGGACAATAAACTGTTGCTTATGTCCTAAAGTACACAGACAGAATTCACCTCAGCTCCAATAGTAATAGTAATGGGGTTGAGGTGAGGAAATTTTTGAATTTTTTGCTGCTTAAAGAAGAGGAAATGGTCTCTCAATACAACATTTTGCTATAAACTATACACTCTATTGCTAGTGAATCTTGATGTAAAGTGTGAAACATGGGTGATGATAGACCAAGATCACAGGCCTATGACAACTGTATGGTTGCTATGAATACCTTCCAACTCACTTTCCCAGTGGCATAGCCAGAACTTTTTCATGGGGGCCATGCAGTTTATTCTGTGATTACCAACATGGGGAGGGGTCTAAGGGAGGGGGTGTCCCCCTCCCCTTTGAAAATTTTTTGAATGATTGGGTGTACTTACATGCAATCTGGTGCTAAATATGTTATCTTTTTGAAGTAAAATTTATTTTAAAAATCAGATTTTAGGTTACTAAATTAAAAGGGAAAAAAATCAGCATTAGGGAAGGAAAGTGGGCATGGCCCAATGGTCCCCCAACCTAAAAAAAGCCACTGCTCACTTTGAATCTATACAACTTGGCAGAACAGTGTAGTCCACATATGTCAAGATGCCTACAGTGTGCAAAACTGTCTGCGCATTAACATACTTTTACATCTAAAATCTCAATTGAGGAAATTACATGGCAAAATTAGGGAAAGGGCAACTTGGCAAGTGCCCCTACTTGTCACCAATGATGGGCACTGCCGCACCAGACCCATACATGGATAAGATTTTCCACTTGGGTCTGTTGGACAAATTGATGTGGCATCCAGAGACCTACCACAGAGCTTCTTGTGGAGTTTAGGGAAAACCTCCTTAGAGATCTGCACATTGTAAACTTGTAAACATTACAGTGAGATCCTTAATTTTCTCAAAGCACTAAGTTCTTATTCTTTAGGGGAAATTTTTATTGTACAACACTTTGGACAATCAACTGATCTAATGGTTAACAAAGTTTGAGGAAACATGGCAGATGACAGGGAAAATATTGGTATTTCAAACCATTGTACTACAATATTTTGAATGAAAGAATCAGTTATATCACAGACCAGCTATCTGTGCATACATTCATACAAAGCACAGGTAAGGGTTTCAAAATGTGGGAGACTGCATGACTACTGGGGATGCCAGGCAGAAGGCTCTAATCCATCCCCTTACAATACTACTAAAATTCCCTCAAAGAGGTGAAATCATAGAGTACTTAAAATCACAGGTTTGAGAGTGGAAAATTTATGGGTGATGAAATAAGTGTTCATAAGTGCCCAACGCTGTTTCATATGAGAATATTTCTGAATCCTATTAATCAGCCATTGTGTACTTGCATCTAATTAAGATACTTGGCATCTATATACTGCTACCTGTCTGAATAAGCCACTCTGACACTGAGTCTACAAAACTATCTTGAAAAAAGAATCAATCTGAAATTTTCACCCCAAAACACCATATAAAAGAAAAATGTTTTCTTTTTTTTTGACAAGATCAGAAAAATATAGGAGAATATAGGAAAACAAGCCTAAAATCATACAAATATAGGAAATATAGGATTTTTTGAAATATAGGAAATTATAGGAAATATAGGATCACTTTGAAGCCTGCTTTTACCCTACTAGAGTATCTTCACTAAAAATTCTGGGAACATTCATTCAAATATTTGTTTCGGACGTAACGATGGTTTCGGACGTAACATGTGTTGACGGAATTCTTCTTTTGTTGACGGTGAGATGGGGAAACAGTTGGGTAAGTTGACTTACTATGAAAATAAGGTTTGTAGTTATGTCAATTTAAAAATTGTTAATAAACATCAAATCTATTTTGTTGCATTGGTCATATCAACCAAATAAGAATGTTTCGGACGTAACAAAAGTGTTGACGGAAAATTTACATTTTTTTTCAATTTTTCATAATTTTTAAGTACTGGATTTAAATCATTCAAATGCACTCATTATACATACTGACAGTCACTGCTGTTCTACTATAGTCAATGACTTCCAATACTTTGTTTTGTGTAAGCTGTGCAAGCTTCAGATCTACAGCTACGAATGTTGACGGAAAATGTTACGTCCGAAACGGTGACTTTACTTCAACACCCTGACTCAGCCATGAATGCTCATAAACTTTGATACTTGTCAGCATGTTGACACTGCGCCAACTAATGTTGGTACCAAAAACCAGGAGGAAGTAGCATTTGTAGTGTTCAGTATGGGTAATTAAAAATTGACCTTTGAATTTCGGCCATATTTTCCGTCAACAATTTGCTAGTATATCACATCAGGTATATACTTAGACGCACAATACTGGTCCGGTTAAGCTATGGGAGCTTAAGCAAGTTTGATAGTATAAATTCAGACTGCAAAACATAAGAGAACATCTTGCTGGTGGATTGTGTAATGCCTAGAACCCCCATTAAGCCAATTGGTATAAGTTAAAAAAACCACAGCCATAACCTTATAACCTACAGTAGGTTATGCACTCAGCACACAGTGCAGGCATAAATACATAAGATAAAGCAGTATTTTGGGACAGTGCACACCAGGGCGTGGTAATTTTCGTTGTTTTTAGAGAGTATTATTTCTAGATATTAAAAGTACACACAAGGGTGGGATGCAGTTATAAAATGCTTGAAAAACAATCATCTTAAGGTATGAACGTACCTGAAATGGATTCATTATCGTGAAAAACAAAATACCTGATAGGTTCAAAAACGTTAGGCTCGCTACAGTAACCTTGCTACAGTGATAGCTAGTAATTTTTGAAGGTGCGCCAATTTCGGGGTCTCTACTATCTTCTTCTCCTTTCTGATCACGGTGACACATCCATAGGACATTACTACACCGCACATGCGTCAGGGGTGCCCTAAGCCCAAATAAAATTAGTAAAATATTGAATGGGGTCTTTGTGACCGTCTAAACCATCAATCAAAGCTGCATGTACAGTAGATTATTCCAATCTTTCAGAGTCATGGGGAAGAAACTAAATTTATAACAATTAGATCGAGAGTATAGAGTTGACAAAAATGGAGGTTGTGCATCCCACAAGTAGTCCGAGTTGGGTGTCTAATGCACTTATCAATTGAATGACGCACCCCACTACCCCCGGACATGGTCAGTCATTGTCCACAACTTCACTGACAAAACATATACCACTGACGTACCCCTCAGTCACTTCTGTGACGGACAACTTGTGTAAAATGACACACCCCTCAGTCACTTAACTGATGAACAATATGCGATTTTGACTGACATGTGCATCACCAAAGTGACTGACAATGGTTATAATTGTACATAAGGAGTAATGGCAAATGACCCACAATGACTCACCCCTTGGTCTGTAAAGTGACTGACATCTGAGGTAACATGACTCACCCCTCTATCACTCCAGTGATAGACAATATTGGTACAATGACAGACATGTGAGTCACACTGTCGTTGGTCAATGACCCACACTTGTCTGACCATGTCCGGGGGTAGTGGGGTGCATCATTCAATTGATAAGTGCATAAGTCTGTCGATGGGAATATTAGCCTTACCAAAAAAAACCTTCGAGAAGAGAATTAGGCTAGTCTGTTTTGTTTGCGACGCTCAGCTGGCGTGGGGAGGTCGAGGTCCTTCAGAATGGATGTCATCCACCCTGGCTCACGAGAAAATTCTGAACTTATAAAACGAGCCAATCTCCTCTGAATGCTCTCTAGCTTATCTTGTTAATAAGACTGATGTGGATCCCATACACAACAAGCATACTCCAAGACAGGCCGGAGTAGACCCTTGTAGGCAACTAACTTCACATTGCGGGAGCAAAAAGATAGGTTTCTATGAAGTATACCCAAAATCTTATTAGCCTACCCTTGTTGCAGATGGACTGGATGTGCTTATCCCAGTTTAGGTCGTTAGAAATCGTGACCCCGAGGTACTTTATCGAGTCAACCTTAACTAACTTTACATCGTTCAGGACATAATCGAATTTGACCTGGGGTTTTTTTTTCTAGTGAATGTAATGATGTAATACACTTAGGCCTAGAGGACTGAAATCCCATGCCCCAAGTCTTGGCCGAAAGACCTAAGATTATGGATATATCATTCTGCAGCAAACAACAATCATTGACATTCTCTATGACCCGATAAAAGACACAGTCATCAGCAAAAAAAAAGTCTAATATTTGAGGAAGCGGCATTTACGATGTCATTAATATGAACAAGGAAAAGAATGGGCCTAGGCCTATACTACTGGACTAGGCTACAGCCATAGAGCAGGGGATTATATCCTGCTCTATGGCTACAGCCTGGTACAATATACTGTACTCTAACTTAGTTGCGGTGCCTTGACGTTAACCACGGTGAGTTATTGCAAAAAAAATTAAATGTAGCCTACCTGTTGAAATTTCAGACCCTATAAAAGCAAGACCTGCCCATGGCCAACAACATCGAACCAGATGTGATGTGATGTGCTGATGTGATAATGATGCATTATCGTCATGCCCACCACTTCCATTCCCATCGTCTCCACTGCTGCAGTGTTCATCACCAACTTTTTCCTCTCTTAGTCTTACGTCGTCATTTTTTGGACCATCACGATTTTTACCATTCAATTTCAACTGTCTATACTTTCTTACTCTTTGCCGAATATCCCTCCTCCTCATATCATAACTCATCGGACGTCGTCTTCTTTTAGGCATTATACAATTTTCACCAAACAAATTTACAAATTAAATGATTTCAAAACTAACAGCGACAGGGCTATCCACATGATTTGACAATCCACGGAGTTGCTTATTGCACTAACGTCCTATGCGTAAATTGTCGCCACCGTCTATGGTTGGCCGGGTTGGCATAGCACGGACTGAATTCAACGCGTAGAAAAGCACGCTATGGCATGCCAAAGGTAACTTATTGGTGTTCATTTGGAGGATTGCATGCATGATTTTCTTCTAAACTGAAAATATTACTGAGGCAGAGGATATAGTTTAGACGTACAGTATATCAACGCAAGAAGAAACGTGGAATTCAGGAGTTAAAAGCTGCACGTTGCACCATGCTTGTATAGAGTAAGACAATTATTTTCCTGGTTTTAAAGGAATCATAGGCGTAGGAAGCTTTTTGAGACTGGGGGGCTGAATCTTGTTTCGGATCGCCGTCCTGTCGGAGGAGTCTAAGGGGAGGGGTGTCCCCCCTTTGGGACACCCCTTTGGAAAAAAAACAGGAGTAGGAAGCTGTTTTAGGTGGGGTTAAACGTTGTCTCGAACCGCCCTGTCGAGGTTATGGTGAACATGTATATACGAAGAGGGGTTCCCCCTTCCCTGTTGGAAAATTTTTAATTATATGAGGTTCCTTAGATGCAATTTGGTGGGACATATTGCGTCAATTTTAAGAAAATTTACTGCAAAGTATTGACATTTTTACAGAGGAAAGAAATAAGGGGGTTTCTTCCTTGAACTGTGGGGGGGGGGGCATACTTTCCACCATATTTTAATTATAAGGGCCTTCATCCCCTCAACCCCCTCCCTTCAACCCCAGCCAACGGGGGCATGTCGGGGGTCGGGAAAACGCTTAGATAAGGAGTCTTAGGGCTCGCTTTGAAGCCTCTGGAGGGATCCAGGAGCAACATTCTGATGAGGCCCAGAGCAGGGGCGTAGCTAGGATGAAATTTTTAGGGGACCTAGGTATCAAATGGGGGTCACGGCATTGATCACCTTCCTTACACATTTTATCAGGACACCAAAAAAATATTGGAGGCTTAGCAAACATCTGGGGGCCGGGTCAGGCCCGGCAGGCCCCCCGTAGCTACATGCCTGGCCCAGAGGGTAAAGCCCTCTTCAAATGACATTAGAAGAGCACCAAATAGACCTGAAGTTACAATGCGATAAATAATTCTTTATAGAAGTCGGACTAACGGCGGATAAATTTGATAAGGTAGAACTTGCTACCATCTGGCGAGGCCAGGGATTGAAAAGGAGGAGGGGAGGGGACCAAAGGGAATTTGTTCAACGTTCGAAGTTGGGGAGGAGAGGAAGGGACCAAGCCCTGAAGCCGGGGGTAGAGGAAGCAAGCCCCCTGGAAAAAATTCGCCCCCAACAGATCAAAAAGTACCGTTGCCTTAAAGCATTTTAGTGTGGTCTTGACTCCCACCCCACCCCCGTGAAAAAATTCTCTCCCTGGAAGCTTTTCGCCCCTTCAGTGCCTTGACTGGCTACGGGCCTTGGAGGGACTGTGTACACAGTACACAGTATGGGAGCGCGGGTGATTATGGCTGGGTTTAGGTATGTCGTTTGCTTGGTAGCCTCACTCGTGTGAAAAGGTCCCAGCAGGTTTACTAGTTGGGCCAAGCACGCAGTGGAGTCCCCAGACTTTTCAAAGAGGGGGCACTAGGGTTCAAGCGTTCATCACGGACACCCCAAAATGAAGGACCGCTCCTCTGGAGGCCTCGTAGTGACGGGCAGTGCTCCCCTGTAGGCGTTGGGCCCGGGGTCCCTCTGTAAGGCCCCTAGTGGGTCCAGGGACAATGCTCAATTGAGGGTCCAAGGAACGGAGACCCCGGAGGCGCTAAGGTATTAATAAATTGTTATCATTCGATTAAAGCATTTGACTATCTCCAAAGTGGCATTGGATGTCCACAAAAATGGAATCAAAATGTGGCCTTTTGTTAGTCTAATAGCACAAAAGACAAGTTGAGTGGAGACGACGGATCATGTTAAGGTTTTCCAGGCCCGCAGCTAGGTGGGGGTACGGAGCCCGTGCCACCCGGACGGATCACTGTGCCCCACAAGGAAAATCGATCGAAAACAAAATTTTACTACCTGTAAACGGTGGCCCTGGTATGACTCCAGGAGAGATTTGACCAAAAATAATACGGATCACTGTGCCCCACAAGGAAAATCGATCGAAAATAAAATTTTACTACCTGTAAACGGTGGCCCTGGTATGACTCCAGGAGAGATTTGACCAAAAATAATCCCAAAGGGCGTTTAATAATGAACGTATTTTGTTTTCTGTAACATTTTTCTTTCTAAAATTACAAAATGTTTCCCGCGCTACACGCGCTTTCATCTTCAGTTACATTTTGCTACAGGGGCGCCGCCAGGATTTGGTTATGGGGGAGAACAGATGACGTCGTAATGCCACCTCAGTCACCCCCCCCCCCCCGTCTGCGTATACAGCAGTGTGGAATCCTTTTTGCCACTACATAAAGATGCCGTACTGGGGGAGGGGTTGCCTAGATGCAAAATGGTGCTATCTTAGGGGTATTTTTGGAACTGAAAATATCTGGTTGAAACAGGCGCGTAGCCAAGGGAGGGAGGGGGCAGCCGCCCCCCTTGAGCAAAATTGTGGTATTTTTTATGTTTTTTTTTACAATATTACTAGTGTTTCCCCTATATTATACGGCAAATTGGCCTGGTAAGTGCCATTTCCAGCAATCTGGGAGGCATTTTTGGACCGAGATTTTCTTGCGCTCCGCGCCAACCGGTTGACGCGGAGCACTGGTAGCGTACTTGCCAACTCCATACCGATACCAAGACGAGACAAATTATATGCCTACCATATCAGGAACGTATTGTATCTAGTGGTAGGCCTATGTACAAAAGCAACACCTTACACTTGTTTGAAGCTGTTATGTGATTCTGCATACTTGTAGAATGATGAATTATTTGCCAGCAATATGTGTGTCTTTGATTTCTATATAATTATTCCATAGTGAATACATATTAACTATGGTTATTCCTACAAAATATTTCATAAGATACATTGTAATATGTCTCCTTTTGCATACAAAATACTGTATAAAGTATGCACCAAATCACATATTTCCACATGGGAGGGGAACCCCCTCCCACACCTCCCCTCTTGCGCAAGCGCTTAAACGCCTTTTGGGATCATTTTTAAATTTTCAAAAAAATATGAAATCGATTGGGGGGGGGGCACGCGCCCCCAATCCAAAATCTCTCTCTCTGTATTGCAGAGCTGTATCCGAGTCCACCTGGCCCGGTTCCGGACTAATTTCGATTCCAGTGGCCACCATTCCTGGCTAATCCCGAGTCCAGTATACCCTTCAATTCCGAGCCATATCCGATTCCAGGTTCTTCAATTCCGGGCCAGTTCCGAGTCCCACTATTTGGCGAATGTGGCATCATGCTTTTTGTACTGTTTTGCAATTACATTTAATTAAAAACGGGCATTTAGGGGTCAATTTCATGCCCTGGTTCAAGCTGTATTTTAATTGACTGTATGTGATCATTTATATGTTGAACTGTGCATCAATAACAATGTAGCCCTAGGGAACAAATATTTAACTTTCATTTTTGTGGACTCGTCTGGAATCGGTTCCGAGTCCGAGTCCAGCTGTAGCCCATTCCGTGCCAATTCAGATTCCAGAACCTCCCATTCTGAGCCAGTTCCGAGTCCGACAAAGCACGGACTCGAGTCCAGGATCGAGTACGTTACAGCCCCGTTGCATTGTGTGAAATGTGAGCTACTTTTCATCTTTTGAATTTTCAAACTTTGCTGTTAATCAAAGAGCCGTTACCAACTATGAATTTTGATGCCCCCATACCAAAAATATACTTTGGGGTGACGAGTGTATGTCTTTAAGTATATCCAGAAAAACCAGTAATAAAAACTTTAGCTTATAGCCCCGTCCGTCTCCTTCTCTCACATTTCCTGCCTCTCTTCATTGTTCTTTCCCCCTATTCAGGGTTGAATCCAGAAATGAGACAGGGGCGTAAAAGTCTGCAGAAAATGCATGGTGCAATCAGATGGGCTTGGAGGTTTAAAATTCTGTTACAAAAATCATTGCTCTGCTTAAAATAGGGAGCGTACGCCCCTTACGCCCCCTTGGATTCGGCCCTGCTGTTACTTCTTATCTTTATTTCCCGAAATTCCTCCTGCTAAGTTACATCTTGCTTTCCCGGCTGTTTCTTCCCCGCAACTCACCTTTTAATGTTCCTTCCCTTTCTTTTCTCTCCGCTCATTATTTTTCTCCCACTTGCAGAGTCGGCCTTACTCCAGCCCTTGTCCCTGTTCCATTCTTCCCAGCCCTTCACTCTTTCAGGCTATTTCGTCCCGTTCGTTTTTTCCACCATTCCTATAGGCCAGTCTACCACAGAACTAGTAACATCGACATTTCCTTCCAAATTTAACAAGCCAGTTTCCTCTTCCCCACCTTCCCTAAATTCAGCAATCACCCTATTGACAGTATTTCTTTTCTTGTCTGTCGTTTTGATTTTTTCTTTTATTTTACTTTTCTTTTCTTTTAATTATTCTCCTTCCTCTTTTCTTTTTTCCGCTATCCCGATTCTTCTTATTTTTTTCGGTGTTGCGGTTT
Organism: Holothuria leucospilota; assembly: GCA_029531755.1. NCBI lineage: Eukaryota > Metazoa > Echinodermata > Holothuroidea > Aspidochirotida > Holothuriidae > Holothuria > Holothuria leucospilota. The sequence goes on from CM055961.1 coordinate 101,318,248, forward strand.
TCCCCAGCCCCCTCTGGCGCTGCAACCTATAGGCCAGGGAATGCACAGAGAGTCAAAGATCTGGGCGGAAACATCACTGAAAGGTGTTCTGTATGCGATACAAATTTTTCTTCATCCCTGCAGGTAATCAGAATGTAAACTTAACCACTCAAGCAAACCTAATTTTCTGACCAGGGAGGTGTTAACCCCCCGTCCTTGTTCTGAGTTAACTAGACAATCCTATAGTCAGTGGCGTAGCCAGGATTTCTCTCATGGGGCCATGCAGTATGTTGTGTGATCGCCTGCCTGGGGGGATCTAAGGGGTGGGGTCCCCTCCCCTTTGAAAATCGGCCATGAAAGGCCGATTTAAAACTACCGGAAATAGTCTGAAGGCGGAACAAACCGAACATTTCACTAAAAACCTCTCCGATACAGTCGGACACAGAGAAAACAGCTCTGTGGGGGCTTTTACTTCATGGCTACCCCCATTAAAACAACAGAATATCAATCCTCAGAGCCCTAAAAGGACTCATTATTTTTTAAGAATGAGGATACGATAGACTCTGCACAGAGCTTAGGAAACTCGGCTGTGACATTGGCACGCATTATCGGGACACCCGATTTCCAGATGGTGCACAGTGCTTTGCGCTGCGGTGGGCTGATGTTTTGGTGGCCGTTGTCAACGGTTATTTTTGCATTGGCCTAGCGGGGCTCCTGCGCTGTGTGCTGTCAGGGATATTGTGTCAAAGTTTTCCAAAACCACCGTTACTAGCCTAGAAAAGGGCGTCCAACCCTAAAGTTTATCTAGTTAAATCTAGATTGGAAAGTAACGTTGAACTGGAAACAAGTCACGAGGTTGAAACTGCTATCTCGATGCTTTTATCGAGGCGCTCTAAAAGAGCATCTTCTTTATTTTGAATCAAGACCAGGTCGGACGAACTAAAAAGTCCTACTACTGATGAAGCTCAAAATCTAAAACCAAGAGCAGAAACATGTCTAGTTAAAGGTAAAAAAAAACCTATTATAGCAGAGCTACAAAGCATATGCGGTCTTTAATGTAATCCAACAGCACATAGATGCCATTAGTCTACTTAAAAGACACAATGTCCGTTAAGAGCACTTGTTTTGAAAAAAGTTTTAACACAAGGGACTGTCTACGTAGTATCAGATAATGCTACCGCCTACCTATTTTAATTAATTAATTAATAATTAATTAATTAATTAATTAATTAAACATTAGGTGTCCTTACATGCAACTGGTGCCACATATGTTACCTTTTGAAGTAAAATTTGTGTAAAAAAATTTATGTATTTTTACGAATTAAACAAAAAAAATCGGCAAGCGGGGACCTTGGCCAATGGGATGCCCCCCTCCCCTGTGAAAATTTTTGAAAACTTAGGTGTGCTTACATACAATCTTGTGCCACATATGCTACCTTTTGAAGTAAAATTTGTGTTAAAAATGTACGTATTTTTAGGAGCTAAAACAAAAACAATCGGCATCAGTGAGGGGGACCATGGCCAATGGGGTGTCCCCTCCTCTTTGAAAATTTTTGAAAAATTGGGTGTCCTTAATACATGCAATCTGGTGCCACATATGTTACCTTTTGAAGTAAAATTTGTGTTCAAAAAATTACGTATTTTTAGGAACTTAAAAATATCGGCATAAGTGAGAGGGGCCATGGCCCAATGGCCCCCTCAATACGCCACTGCCTAAAGTACCACAATTGACTATTTTCTTTGCATGAAACTCTGTAAAGTGAAGACTGACATGCATTATTTTGTAAGCCCCGGTCTGTCAAAGCAGTTTTACCGGTTTTCAATTTAACCCACGCAGGTCCAAAATGACATATGATTTACTTTGCAACATGCGTGTATCCGAAAATTCGACCTGAAATTCTGAAATTCCATGTACATTCACTCTTTCCTCTGCTTGTAGCCCCCCTTCTGTTGAAACGGATATTGTTGCCTATGAAATGTTCGCTGTTCTTGTGTATTTTGGTCTGCGGGCGTCCCAAACACACTGTCTTCCTTTTCAGCTAATGGTGTGGGCGTGTTTGTGTGTACTACTTCAATGTATTGAGAAACTACCAGTTTAAAACACTGTAAAATACTTAACTGTAGTACCACTACACACTACGCTATGTGGAAGGGTATTAATAATCAACCAAATCAAACCAAAATCATTTCATAAGTTCCCTCTGTTTTCAATGGATTCTAGTCTATCCCATTGTGTAATGGTATAACCAACGATCCGTAGATTTGATTGGTTCATGGTCTGTTTTCTACGCGTTGAGTTCAGTCCGTCTTATGACCACCGCGGCCAACCATAACCGTCACGTCAGACCGTGTACGTACACGAGTAGGCTTACCAATATGGCTGCCTGCTATAGCCTTGTGTGTAAAAGTTTGGGCTTGCTCAAGTGGCTCAGTATCGACAGACGGATTGTGTGAGAAACTCAGGTAAAACGAGAAACTTGTAATATTTTCGAAACTCGAAAGAATGCAAGCTCAGGTCAAATTCAACAAATAGAATGGAGGACTGTGATATTGTTCTTCCATTCATACTGATATTTTGGCTGAAATGTTGCAGATTAATCGTCAAATTGGGCAAATTGTGATAGCACGGCGGCCATCTTGGTAAGCCTAAATTTGTTCGAACGGTGGCGACCGTATTGATTACGCAATCCTCTGTCCATATATTGAAGTCCGTGTAGGGGCCTAGTTAGTTAGATGAGGTTTAACGTCCCAGTTTCCAACCAAATGGTTCAAGTCGAGACGACCACGGCCTTTTTTCCAGTTGTGGCTCACTGGCTTGTTTTCTCTACTCCATTGCTTATACCCAGGAGAAAATTCCCATTGAAACCCATTGATTCCCATTCGAACTTCCAATGGGACCTAATGGGTTTGAATGGGGCATAACTGGATTCAATGGGACTCCATGAATTTACTATGGGTAACCCATAAGATCCCATTGGGTGGTTCCAACTGGGCACAATGGGTAATAATTGGGAGCAATGGGTTTGAATGGGACCCATTAGATTCAATGGGACATGTTGTGGGTCCCATTGAAATCAGTCGGGTCCTATTGAGATCAACAGGTTCCCATTGAGTCCTGGTTAGTCCCAATGGAATCCAATGGGGGATAAATACTGCAGCCCCATTGAATCTAATAGGAATTAAATGAACCCCATTAGATGTTTAATTTAATAAAAAGCTGGAAATGCATGCAGCCTGTGTCATTTATTGGTATGGGGTTGGTAATGAAAAGGCCACTATTAATTGAATGCAATGGGGTGCATGAACACTACAGGTCCATGCTGAATCCAGTAGGAAGTGAGAGCCCATTGTCTGTTATGTGATTTCAGGTGTTAGAGAAGGTTTAATGACACACAAACACTGCAGTATCATACAATGGTTACATCAATCTCAGATAAAACAGGTCATGGGGTGTCCCCCTAGCTCCGGCCTCTTGCAGGGCCCGAGAATAGGAAAGATGCTAAGAATGTCTTTACATGTCTTCAGTTCAAATACCTTGCAAAAAGGCCCTGGTATGGGCAGTTTTCACTAATGAAGGCTGGCTGGCGACAGCTTCAAGGGGAAGGGATCCAAGGAGAGGGGGGTTATGGGTTGGCTAGTTAGTTAGACAAGATTTAATGAAACACAAACACAACATGTTATATAGTGTCAACTAGATAAAAAGTTAAGTCTTAAGTACGGTTTCAAATACGGTTCAAGCAGGGGCGGCAGGGGGTTAAAATTATTGGGGGGCACTTGCTAGGGTGAACACTTTGGGCATCCGGCCAGGGGTAAAGGGGCAGTGGTGTAGCCAGGATTTCTCTCATGGGAGGGGAGCATGCAGTATGTTGTGTGATTGCCTGCCTGGGGGAGGGTGTAAGGGGAGGGGTGGTCCCCTTCCCTTTGAAAATTTTTGAAAAATTACGTGCCCTTACATGCAATCTGGGCTACGTATGCCACATTTTAAAGTAAAATTTGTGTTAAAAACTTTATGTATTTTTAGGAACTAAAAAGAAATCAGTTTCAGTGATGGGGGACCATGGCCCTATGGGGCCCTCCCTCGCCTTTGCAAATTTTTGAAAATTTTGAAGTTAAACTTGTGTTAAAAAATTTACGTATTTTAGCTGCTAAAAAAATCGGCATCAGTGAGGGGGACCATGGCCCAAAGGCTCCCTAAATATGCCACTGGAACAGGGGACAACCATAGGTCCCCTTTGGGGTACCGGGGCGAAGCCCCTGTGAGCCAAGCCATTTGGTGCAGTCTAGAGGACACAGATCACATATCTCTAATTCCAGTTAGTAAAACAAAGCACATATATATATTCAAGAACAGCAGTTCAAGCTTTTGTCTTTTATAGTCCTACTTGTGGGCATTGTCTTGCCTAAGTTCTATTAATGAACCTTTTGGCGTTCCATACTTCCTTCACAACAAAAACAGTTATGTCTTACTTTGAACTCTCCTGCTAGTAGCTCTCTGGAAAGACCAAATCTCAACTACTTACTCCTAGAACAACTATCAGAAACACTGGTGAGTAATATTTTGAGTTTTATTCTTCTTTTAAACAGGCTAATAGCTTGCCAGTGTGAGACGCATTATTAGTTGTTCTTCAAACTTAAATGTTTTCTGTATGTGTTCTGCTATTACACTTACGAATTGGGTTGTGTTGTATGCTATTTGCACTATGAGCTGAAGGTCACGCTCAAGGTCAGGATCGTCAGACTTCTCGCTGCTTGGGCTTGGCTCCTTGCCAAGTAAATCACGCGTCAGAGAGCTGTCAGAGTGTTATTGAGATAGAATGCTTGGAAAGACGCGCACGCCAGCTGTGCGCTGACATTGCGTGATCTCATGTATGATCTAACCATTCACAGAGTGTTATTATAATTTATGCGTATGACGTTATTGCTTTAGCCAATCAGTATGTGTTAAGCTTTTGGCGGGCTCTCAGGATTTCTGAGCGTCGGAGCCCGAAGTAAGATTTGTAATGAGTTTGATTTTAGACATCAGCTCAACCAGACCCGTATTTAGGACTCTCTCATAAAATTGTTCCCGATCACCTTGTATTCCTGTATTCTGTTCGAGTTTGTTATCAAAAAGGGCCAATAAAATATTGTGAACCTTCAAGAAACGTTTCTCTCCATTTTTCTGGATTCTCCTGTCGATATTTTTCCGCTCGGACTCAGTAAACTTTGTGTGAGGCCCGCACGCTACTCATCGTCTGAAAATCGGCCTTACACCAGCACCTTAAAGAAGATGAAAATTTGTGCAATACTGGCGAAGTCTTAGTGCAGGAAAGAAGCCCTTTGCCTAACAATGAAGTGCATATCATAGTTGCAGCCTAGTGTTAGCCATACTGTACGTAGTAAATGAAGGGTGGCTCAAGGATATACTTGTGGAACTGTAGGCTTAGGCAGTTAGGCTAGGGCCAGTTTATTGAGAGAAGTAGTAGTAGTAACAGTCTGGTGCACCATTGGATTGTGTCCTTGAGTGACTTAGTGCTAATCGAAAACTTTACATAGGCCCTTGGCCTACTGTTCAGTTTCCTTAATGAGGAGCTATTAAAGTCTGATTTCACTCAGGCCTTTGATTGGCTTTAGTTTAGGCATAGCCTAGGTGGGATCACAGGTGCCCCTTACGTTGTATAGTAGCTTTTTCTATGAGTATTTGTGGCAGTTGAACAGCTACAGTAGCTACAGTTCAACTCTCACAAATGCTTGTAGAAAATGCTAGCAGTAGCACTTCCACTTTTGAAAAAGTTTTCAAATTTTATGAAATTTAACGTTCAAAAGTCGTTCATATATTAATGCTAATATGTATCTGCATGATTTGTAATAATAAAAGCGAATCATTATTGACAAATTTAAGAAGTAACCTTGAAAGTTAAGAGAACTTTAGACAATATTTCAGGAGTATTTAATTTTATTGTAGATGCTGAATTTAACATCAGCAGTTACCATCCTCAAACTGTTACTCAATCAAAATTTCGTCCTTCAGACTACGCCGTGTGAAATTATTCAGAAAAAGAACTGCCTTGACGTATATATGACCTTATGATTGAAGTCTCAATTCAGGCAAATTTGGCGAGAAAAAGGGGGTAATTATGCCAGAAACTTAAGTTGTTTGTTCGAGCTACTCTAGGAGATTTGTGACATAGCCTACCTTTCCGTCTATATAATACATAGTATATGGTGTACTATACAACGTAAGGGGCGCCTGTGGGTGGGATAAGCCAAATCGAACAAAGACATACTGTAGCGGGCCTATGTTTTGATGTTTCTGGAGATTCCTTTTTTGGCCTATAGCTGGCTACATATTGAAAAGACATGCACTGATCAAGGCATATATGATGGCCCATGGACCATGCTCAGTCAAGTACCCCTCTAGGTCATTCCACATCAAATTACCCAATTTGGCAGGACCTGTTGTTGCTCAACTGACTCAAAAATATTTGTGTAAAGGTTGCCAGTCAAGTAGCCCCCTAGCAAAGTCGCCCCCTCGGCTGACAAAGTCGCCCCTTAACGAACTCCTAACAAGGTCGCCCCCCCCCCCCGACAAAGTCGCCCCTCAGTTCAACAAGTGTTCCCGGCAAAATTTCTTAAAAGCATTAATAATAATAGATACAAAGATACACTAATCGTTTTAATTAGCTGTTATCAAGTCCCTAGATACGCACTTTTGTTTCTGATTTGACGTCAGGCTTTAGCCTCATAATTACGCATAGCCTACAGTGATTTTGAAACCAATTAACAGCTAACGTTAATTGCAATTTTTTTCTTCTTTGAAGTTTAGAAAAATTAGTCCTAGCTGTAATTTAATTTTAATTACTTAAAACATTATCTTCTTTTACACCAAATGTTACTGTACTTAACGTTGAATTAGAGGTGTAAATTTTCGACAGTTCTGTGAAAAGTATATATATATATATATATATATATATATATATATATATATATATATAGATATATATATATATATATATAAATATAAATATATATATATATATATATATATATATCGCTTGAACGCTGTCGATCAGTTTCATACAAAATGCAGGAGTACATAAGTACAGTGACATTGAAGCAGTTTGATTTACTGTACAGTTATTTTTAAGATTTATCATTTTCTAGGAGGTGAATCATATTGTGGCTAAGCCTGCATGATCTGTACCATGTTTAGGCCTACAGGCTTACAGCTCAAGCTTGGAGGTGGAGAAAGATCACTGATATGGGTATAGCAGACATCATGTACCGTAAAGGATGCAGACATACATGGAGAGACTACAACGCCAGTGTCATAATCATACTGTAGGAGCACAGAATTGAACATCCTGCACATGGTGATTAATAGGTTCTGAAATTCCACATTTTGTACTGAACATTAAGAAGCATGACTGATGCACAAGTAATTGTTAGGCTTTTCAACTATACGATACTGCCGTGTCCTCACCTGAACTTTTATTGTGTTGAAACATGTTCTCATAACCACCCCATGTGCTGAGAGTGGGGACTGTGAATCCCTTCAGAATGCTTTGAAAATAATTGACCTCGAGGAAGGAGCTGTACAGTAAGTCAATGGAACACTGGCATGGAATGGCAATGCATACAGTCTTTTAAAAGTGTTAAAGTCATGATATACCGGCAGTGTTTCTTCTGGACCTTACAGTAATATTAATTTAAAACTGTGAACTTCAAATGACATATTTCAGAGGAAAATGTTGCTGCAGAAGGAACATTCAGTACCTTTATATGGTCATCAGTATGACAGCACCATGCATGCCACAGTCTTTTCTGAAACAAAACCCAACACACTGTGCCAGTTGACAAAGGGATTGTTTACCAAACTCTTGCCTTGGATTAACTCTCGCACTTTCCAACTATGCTGTATGTTTTATGTTGGAAGTATTGTTTTGGACTGTACTTTGCATTGAGTGCATGAACTGTGTAATTAAATTTTCAACCTGTGAAGTTTCAGTACTGTATGTCTGTACATTTCTAACTCCGTTAAGCTTGTTTGTCATTATCATTAGTTACAGGAAAAGAAAGGTGTCACCAATAGTACTGTACTGTGATCATCTTTTTCAGACTGACTGCCACGAGGCATGGAAAATATGGCTGTACAAGAGAACAGAGAACGAATGAAGGATAAAAATGAATGTTATATAGCCTAGTTGAAGTTTTGGTATTTAAAGTTTACAAGTTTCAGTGCACTGGATCTGCTGCACTCAGTAAATATGTATGTGTCTTCATGTCTTAGTACTTTATGTACTGTGCTTAAACATTCTTGTGTACATTTCCAGTTTTTTTTTAAAAGATGTTCACCCTGTTAGAAACTGTCTGTAGCTCACTCCATAATCAAAAAAAAAAATACTTTAAATGAGACTCAGGGAGGCTTTGCCAAATATGACAGTGAGAGGGGTAAGACATTTTCTTATTTATTCTGATTCTCATTTACGTATTGTCAATTTTTTGAATGGGGTCATATAGATACCAGTGAAACATTTTCCAAATTTTGTTATGCACATTTGTGTGCCTGATATTGTTGCCATCAAGATTTTTTGTTTCAAGTAACTTTGACTCGTTGAATAGTATGCTACAGTATCACTGCTGTTCTTGTCTCATGTTATTGCCTCCCAGGTTTTGTATTCATTCATGTAGTTTCATAATAAAAAGCATTTAAATTTAATTTACACTGTACATAATTTGTAAAGAAGTACTTGATTTAGTTGGAGCTGGTTAGTGACGAAAAGTTTGGAAGTGACAGGTCCACAGAGCCAGTGGACAGGATCCAATGGGTACCTCTTGCTACCCATTAGAAGGAACCCACCATTGATCTGTAAGACCATTGAAAGACACCAATTAGACCTGCTACAAGGGACCTATTGAAACCATTGGAAGAGACCCATTAGGACCCATTGGGTCCTATTGGACCAATTAAAAAGGACGACCTGTTGGACCCATTGGAAGAGACCCATTAGGACCCATTGGGTCCTGTTGGAGGTGACCCATTGGGTCCTATTGGACCAATTAAAAAGGACGACCTGTTAGACCCATTGGAAGAGACCCATTAGGACCCATTGGGTCCTGTTGGAGGTGACCCATTGAGTCCTATTGGACCAATTAGAAAGGACGACCTGTTGGACCCATTGGAAGAGACCCATTAGGGCCCATTGGGTCCTGTTGGAGGTGACCCATTGAGTCCTATTGGACTATTTGGTCCCATTGGATAGACCCGCTGTGACCCATTGGCCACCCATTGGATGGAACCCATTAAGACCCATTGCATGAGTATCTCCCATTAAACCCATTGAACCCCAGTTGCATCCCATTAGAACCCATTAGGTCCTATTAACACTGTTCCAAAATCCAAGTTGAAACCCATTGAATGGGATTTAATAGGATCCAATGGGATCCCATTGAATGGGACCTTATGGGTTTTAATGGGAATTTTCTCCTGGGTATGCTGAGTGACCAAGCACAAAGGCAGTAGGCTAGGTTCCATTTTTAAAGTCTTTGGTATGACCCGGCCAGGATTAGAACCCTAGACCTTCTAGCCTGCTGTTAGCAGGCTATTGTTGAGTTTTATGGGCTGCAAGTAGTACAATTCTTAATATTTGCTTACCCCTAATGCTAATGCACAGTATACTGACGAAGTTTTATACAATACAATAGCCTGCCAACGTTCTAGCCAATCTCATTTCCGAGACAAAAATAACTTCATACATACATAGATACATAGATGGATTCTGGTAGCAGGCACAAGTGTGCCTATAACACCAGATCTTCTTCTTCAAATGGGTTGCTTCCTCCAAAATTATCAAGCTTCCTTTCAAAGCTTTGGACAGATGAAGCATTAACAACATCCTGTGGCAGACTGTTCCATGTGTCAACAACTCTGTGTGTGAAGTTATTTTTCCTTATCTTCAATCGTGATCTCCTTTTATAAATTTTGTGACAGTGGCCTCTTGTGGAAGAATCCTTTACTAATGGAAGAAATTGAGAAACGGCCACATCATATTTTCCACTGATTATTTTGTAAACTATGATCATGTGTCCACGTAAACGCCGATAACTTAGTGTAGGTAAATCCAACAGGTCCAATCTCTCTTGGTATGAGTAATCATTCAAACCAGGGACCAACTAATTCGTAGCACGTCTTTGAACATTTTCGATAAGATCAATATGTTTCTTCAAGTATGGGTTCCAGACTTGATTCGCGTATTCAATATGCGGGCGCACCAAACTAGTATATAGAAGTTTTAAAGTTGTGCGATCCATATAAGTAAAGGATCTCCTGATGACCCCCATTGCTGAGTTGATTTGTTCACCTTTTCAGATATATGCTGATCAAATGGAAGTTTATTATCAATATTATATAACACCTTATTAATTTCTCTACATCTGATTGGAAGATTGGTGGTCACATGCCATGGGTGATTCGCCACTATCATCATGGTCGTGTGTTATCCATCTTGCAATAGTCTAGTATAACACACGGTCGTGCAATAGTCTAGTATAACACACGGCTGTGACGTCACAATCACTGCGCGTACGTGCAAACTATGCCGCAACTCAATAAATCAACGCAGCTTTGGGGATCGCACATTGCATACCGTACGTAATAGACGCGTATAGCTAGCAAACGGCAAACCATGGAGCTACCGCACGGACAAATGCCAAAACACAACTTTTAACCAACGACTAGATAAAGGTAACGTTAAATAGTTATAAGGTGTTATATAAAACAAATAATGAATGTTTTTCATTCGTGCGATAGTATGAATAATTTCATTCGTTGAAAGATTTAACGTTCTATTCAACTCGGCTTCGCCTTGTTGAATAGAACGTTCAATCTTTCAACTCATGAAATAATTCATACTATCGCACTCATAAACATTCATTATTTGTATAATAACACCTTCATGATAATTAATGCACACGTCATCAGCGTTGGTAAGGGGTGGAGTCAACATGACCGACCTGCTGTTCGCTACAGCAGACAATTCTTTTCACTTGTATACACGTAACGTTATGCAGTGCAGTACGGCTACTACTGTATAGTCACAGTACTGGCTTAGCTGCTACCGTGCACTTGTATACATATACAGCTAGCAAGGAACGTTGTCGTCTTGTCCATGCGAGGGCCTATATACAGGCCAGATTGTACAAACCGCCAAGATCTGGGACAAGATCCTACGCCTAACGTTAGGCTTGACTTTTCACTGCAAGGATTAGCTCGATTTTTAGCCCATACATGAAAATTACGTACCTTTTTAAGATGTCACCGTATCTTCAGAAGTATTCGAATATGTGCATCGTCGCTGGCCGTTGATAACATGAATAGTCAGCAGCCGTGAACACCATGTGACCTTCTTATGAATAATAATCTTCCCGCATTTTGGGGATTCGTGTAAATGAAAACTGGACGAAGGTTTGCAGACTCTGTATAGAATATATACAGGGGGTGTATTATGATTTTTGAGAGAGCGCCATCTTTTGGAAGGCTGCTACAGAGTCTGCTCCGCAGGCTATAGACCTTCCGGCTGCAAGTCGGATGCTCTAACCACTTGGCCACTGCAGTCGGTCTGAAGTCCGTGTAGCTATCACAAGTACTGAAGTATATACCAGTGTTTCCACACACCAGTTCATTTTTCCTGAAATGGAAGATAAAATTTAACATAACAGGTTAAAGGGCAAAGGAGGGCTAAGGCCCCATAAGATGCTCCGAAGTCCATACAACCTTAAAGGGGAATTTTCATCATCCCAGACAGTTCCAATTCTCCCAGCTATGCAATTTCTAGCTCCTCCCATAATTCTGTATGAAGCTCCTCCTTGTGCAGGAATAAACCTGTTTAAATTGCTTAAGGCCATGTCCTGGTGAGCATGTACAAGGCTATAAAATGTAATAAAAGCACTCTCTCTGCTTTGTGTGGAATGTGAGCTACTCTGCATCTTTCAAATTTTCAAACTTTGATGTCAATCAAAGAGCAGTCACCAACTGAGAATTTTGATACCCCCACACTAAAAATATACTTTGGGGTGATGACTGTCTTTAACTGAAAACAAACATCCAACCAACACCAAACGTGCCCAGCCCATTTCCTGAAATAGGCATGGTATTTCCTGATATTTTCAATAATGCTTCTTTTATGCTACTTTAATGGCTGATTCAGGATTTAACACTGTTAAGCCGTACGTTATATCCATATACGCCATACACAATTTCCATTTTTCCCGAAATTATCCTCCTTCCCGAAAATTTCTCGAAGAGCACCCAGATTTCCCGAATTTCGGGTAATTTCGGGAAGAGTGGAAACACTGGTATATACCAGCCTTTTTACTGAGCCTTTATACACTCAACTATGTTTACTGCGCGTCTGGAGGACGCACGTATGGAAAGCCGTTTTAACCTTTTATCAGGAATTTTAGATATCTCAAATTGTGTGTTATTTTAGATATCTAAAATAGAATTCGAGATATCTTAAATTGAATTCGAGATATCTGAAATAGAATTCGAGACATCTGGAATTGAAATCGAGATATCTAAAATACAATTCGAGATATCTGAAATAGAATTCGAGACATGTGGAATTGAAATCGAGATATCTAAAATAGAATTCGAGATATCTGAAATAGAATTCGAGACATGTGGAATTGAAATCGAGATATCTAAAATAGAATTCGAGATGATCTGAAATTCAATTCGAGATATCTGAAATAGAATTCGAGATATCTAAAATTGAATTAGAGATATCTAAAGTAGAATTCGAGATACCTAAAACTGAATTCGAGATATCTGAAATAGAATTAGAGATATCTAAAACTGAATTCGAGCTATCTAAATTAGAATTTTAGATATCTGAAATTCGTGATTATTTCGAGATATCTGCAAGTATTTTAAGATATCTGCAATTATTTTAAGATATGCGCAATTATTTTAAGATATCTGCAATTATTTTAATATATCTGCAATTATTTTAAGATATCTAAAATTCATTTCGAGATATCTGAAATAGAATTTGAGATATCTAAAATTAATTCAAGATATCTAAAATTCCTGATTAAATTTTAAAACGGCTTTCCATACGCGCGGCCATTACCGCGTAGATGGTGATTGTTAATGCACTTCCGACAGGCATTATTCTGAAACGCGCTTTTTAGTCTGTAACCCCTTTTACCTATCAGGGAGGTCCAATATCACCTCCCTGCACCTATACTCTCCCTCCCATTCCCCATTGCTGGAAGCTGTTCGTCTTAATTTTCGTTCAAATTTAGTAAAAATACGATAGTTGTAAAGTGCTCGGCATCATACTCTATGGTATCATTTGGATGTCAGGTAATAATCATATATCAGTGCCCCATTTTATAGAATTAATCCAAAGCTGTCCAGGGGGGAAGGGTCTAAGGGGAGTGGGACACCCCTTAGACCCTTCCCCAGGACAGCTCTGGAAATTTCTGTTAATTTGAAAAATTTTTGTTAATTTAAGGTTGCTTAGATGCAAAAGGGTCCTATCTTTGGGATATTTTTGGAACTGATCATATATGGCTGGAATATACCCATAATTTGATGAATTCTAATTTTTGGTTAGGTGAAAGGGGAGAGTATGTTGTCCTAGAGAAGGGTATGTTGTCAGCAAACCTCCTGGTATACTTTACACGCACACATACTTACCATGGCATGGGTTCTGTCAACGGTGATGTCATCATACTGTATATTGTCCGGTCAGGTTACATCTTCTTTCTTAAATAAAATAACTTTTAATACAACGGCAGATAAGTGGAAAAATCTTTCACTTCCGGAAAGAAGCACCAAAATTTGCCTGACAGATTGTACCTCTTGGGTCTGTCTTTTGAAAAACACCATTAGCCACATGAGTTTCAAAATGGCCGCCATTTTGGCCATAGAATAATTTAGTTTGCCATAAATTTTCACTTCCCAGGCTGATTTTAATCATTCTGGTGTAAAAATAATAATTTGTAGACAACATTAAACTCAAATTTAAACAGTAAAAACCCTGTTTTGGCGGGATTTGGGTCAATCAAGATGGCGAAAAGCAAAATGGCCGCCAAAATCAATGAAATATTTCCCGAAATTTGCAAAAAATATCTAGAAAAATACCTTTTCAATATGTTTAACTGAACATGGACTGAGGTTAGGTCTAACTGTGCCAAATATATTTTAAAGATTATTTTTACTTTTTAATATATCGAAACAATTATGGCATTGGTGGCCATTTTGCTTTTTCCGCCATCTTTGTTGACCTGAATCCCAAAAGGAATATTTTGAAAAGTAATTTTGAATCATTAGCTGTAAAATATGACCAGATATTAAAGGCACATCTGCCCAAAGTATTTTTAGAGATTATTTTTATACATTATGATCGTCATTATAGCGGTCATTTTGTTGATTCCGCCATCTAATTGGTTAGGCGGGGGTCCTGCATGCGATGTTTTTTTTTTTTTTTCGTAGGATGGAAAAGAAAGAATCATGCCAATGGACGAATCAGCTTCTTGGAAATTGGCCACACCTCTATAATTCCAAAATAACAGCTTTTCGACTATTTTTTTTTGTAATTCTGACTCCGGATTTATGAAAGAACAGGTCAAATATCCCTTGTCCGCGTAACTCTAACCTTAAATTTAACCCTATATAACCATGATTGTGAAACAAATTTAAAATTTTTTGAAAAACCGATTTTTCCATCGCCGTCCTACGAAAAAAATAGCGTCCTGCATTACATATCAAAACCCATGCTTTGAATTTTATTCACAACCTTATATAAAGATATTTAGGATTTTCAACTGAAATATATTTTTAATGATTACTTTTGTAAATTATTCGTCTTTTTTAAAAATATTTTCTTATTTTTATGGGAAATGTTTATTATAGGCCTATTGTTTTTACTCTTTTGGCGATTTTCCGCCATATTGGCTGGCAAGTACTCTTGTGCCAAGGATGGTAAAGCTCAGTCTCAATTGTAATATATTGATTTACATCATTATGAATTGGGATTGTGGAAATTTGTAATTATTTTTAGGCAATTTTTGGAAATATTTCATTCATTTTGGCGGCCATTTTGCTTTTTTGGCTGTCTTGATTGACCTGAATCCCGCCAAAATAGTCCCAAAAATTAATATTGGAAGTTTTGTGAAAAATATGACCAATCTCAAGATTAGATGTCTCAAAACTGTTTTTAGGAATATTTTCTGCACAAAATTGTGTCTATAAATAGTATTTACAAATCGAAAATGGCGGCCATTTTAAAAATTGACTGCCATTTTGAATTTTGATTGGCTAACAGGTTTTTTTTTTTCATAAGAGCAATCCCTAAGGAGCATGTGTGCACTGTAAAAATTGATTAACACTTTTGTAACAGATAATAAACGCGTCTTGGCGTTTATGTAACAGAAAAAACAATAAAATACATAAGCAAATTAAACGTCTAAAACACCAACTTTAACACATTGACTCCACTTTAACGCCATCTCGTAAACACGTTTATGCGTTTATTTCATGATTACTGTAAACATCAAGTTGTTTTTAATAAAGAAAACTTAACATATATATAAATCATGTAAACGTGTTTCCGGAGTGCACTTTAATTGACGTCGTTATCCTTATCATGTGTTAATATTCGTTCAGTCATTTACTGTACGTCCATTTTGCTGTTCGTTTCCTAATTCTGAAACGCCATATATGTGTTAAAAAATGAAGACGTCTAATTTTACAATGTGTAAATTTTGGTGCTTCTTTCCTGTTGTGAAAAATTTTACCCAAAAAATGCGTTTATCTGCCCTACTATATATCTGGGGAAAAATCTTATCAAATCAATTAAATCTTTGAGATTTGATGCCCTTTTATAGGCTGTAATAGGACGGTCGGGAAACAGACGGGACCCTGCATTTATATTCCAGTGCTTTAATGAAGCTTGCTCTAGGTGCCTCATTTTAATGTGTGGAGTGTAGGTTGTTTTGGAATCGATCGAGTGGTGACGCTGTTTTTTGTTTACTTTTAGTTGCAAACAGATTTAATCTTTGTTTATAATCATTGTTGTTAGTGGCTGATCAGGCTATCTCTTCGGGCGAAGTTTCTTGTGAAAAGTTTCTCCGTAAAGGAGTTTCTCTTTGCTCTCGTTACTACAAATTCTAGCGTATCTCAGTACTTCACCCTTTAAGAAGCCTTTAAAAGAGGATCTACTATTTTGCAGACCGCAGTCTGCAGTCTGTAAATTTTTAGGCCTAGATCCGCTTTGTGGCTAGATTGAAATTTAGTACCTTTGAAGATTTTTAGATCTAGGTACGTAAACTCGTTGTCACAGACTTCCATGGTGAATTGCAGAGAAAAATGAATTTCATTCATCTAAGCCACCAAATTTGAAAGTTCAAATGCCGTTCCCATATGCAGCAGTAAAATGCTATTCCTGTAATGAAGCAATTTTAGTATGTTTGGATCTGTCGGTAGGATTTTATTCTCAAGTCTATGCATGACAATATCGCAGATTTCAGGTGAAGATTGGCTTCCCATTGCCCATCCAATTTTTTGTAGGGAAAATTGGCCATTGAACTCAAAACAGTTCCTTTTAAGGACGAGTTTCATGAGAGCACGAAGGGAAGTAGGGGATATAGGTTTTACCCCCTACAGGTTTTTAGGTGCTTTTTCAACCAGAATGCAAAAATGCATTGAGGTTTCGATCATATATGTTCTATTCCAAATAAAGCCTTGATGTCCCTTCTCTTTCAGTCAATGGTCAAATGCTATCTTATCATGTTGGAAAAATACAGTTTTGTATTCCTATTTAGTCTTGGGAATTCTTGGGAAATTTGCGTTTTGACCTCTGGTGACCCCAGATGACAATCTTGGGAATTCTCGGGAAATTTTGCTCTTTGACCTCTGGTGAACCCATGTAATATTCTTGGAAATTCTTGGGAAATTTTGTTTTTTTTTACCTCTGGTGACCCCAGATGACCTTTGACCTCCACCAAAAACAATAGAGTCCATCTTTTCACCGTAACACATCCACATACTGAGCATAAAATCTATCCAAGCTTTCTCTTGAGAAATTGTGTTAACAAGGTTTTCAGTGTTTGACCCCTGGTGACCCTAGATGACCTTTCAACTCCACAAAAAACAATGGGGTACATCTTCTCACTATAACACATCAATTTACCAAGTATGAAATCTATTCAAGCTTCCTACCTGGAGATATCCTCTTAAAAAGGTTTTCAGTCATTGATCTCTGGTGACCCCAGATGACCTTTGACCCCCACCAAAAAAATGCTTCATCTTCTCACTATAACGCATCTACATACTATGTATGAAATCTATCCAAACTTCCTACCTGGAGATGTCGTGTTAACAAGATTTTCAGAGTTTAACCCCCAGTGACCCCAAATGAACTTTGACCTCCGCCAAAAATAACAGGATTCTTTCTCTTACTATAACGCATCTACATACAAAGTATGAAACTTATTCAAGCTTCCTACCTTGAGATATCGTGTTAACCAGGTCTTCAGGGTTTCATTCCCGGTGACCCCAGATGGACTTTGAACCCCACCAAAAATAATAGGGCTCTTTCTCTACCTATAAGACATCTACATACAAAGTATGAAATTTATCCAAACTTCCTACCTGAAGATATCTGGTTAACAAGGTTTTCAGGCTCTGACCCCTGGTGACCCCAAATGACCTTTGACCTCCACCAAAAAGATAAGGTTCTTTTTCTTACCATTACGCATTTACATACAAAGTATAAAATTCATCCAAGCTTTGTAACTCAAGTTATTGTGTTAACAAGACTTTCAGGGTTTGACCCCCGGTGACCCCAGATGACCTTTCACCTCCACCAGAAATAATAGGGTCCTTTCTCTTACTATAATACATGTACATACAAAGTATAAAATTCATCCAGGCTTCCTACCTCGAGATATTGTGTTAACAAAGTTTTAAAAGTTTGACCCCGGTGACCTCAGGTGACCTTTGACCCCCGCCAAAAACAGTAGGGTTCTTCCTCTTAATATGGGGCATCTATGTACCAAGTTTGAGAACTGTCAGAGCTTCCCGCCTTCTTGAGATGTCGTGTTAACAAAGTTTTCAGGGTTTGACCCCCGGTGACCCCAGATGACCTTTCACCTCCACCAAAAATAACAGGGTTCTTTCTCATACCATAACGCATCTACATACAAAGTATGAAATTCATCCAAGTTTCCTACCTCAAGATATTGTGTTAACACGGTTTTCAGAGTTTGACACCCGGTGACCCCAGGTGACCTTTGACCCCCACCAAAAACGATAGGGTTCTTCCTCTTAATATGGCTGTGGGGCATCTTTGTACTAAGTTTGAGAACTGTCAGAGTTTCCCTTCGTGAGATATCGTGTCAACGAAGTTTTCAGGGTTTCACCCCCGGTGACCCCAGATGACCTTTCATCTCTACCAAAAATAATAGGGTTCTTTCTCATACCATAACGCATCTACATACAAAGTATGAAATTCATCCAAGCTTCCTACCTCAGGATATTGTGTTAACAAGGTTTTCAGAGTTTGACCCCGGTGACCCCAGGTGACCTTTGACCCCCACCAAAAACAATAGGGTTCTTCCTCTTAATATGGCTGTGGGGCATCTTTGTACTAAGTTTGAGAACTGTCAGAGTTTCCCTTCTTGAGATATCGTGTTAACGAGCAAAGTGTCACAATCGCATACACACCCACACACACACCCACACACACACATACACACGGGAGTACATTCGATTGGAATAAGTCGTTTGCCATGCTATAACACAACCGTGATGTAATACGTACTATACTGCACCCAGTTTAGTTATGCTGCAGGTTAACGGAAACTAGGTAAATAAAGGCACCCATTGAACAGTGTGTTGGTACAAACAGGGCGATGTCACGTAACATCTCCTTGATACAAATGACCGTTACGATTTGCGCAAATGATGAACGTACCAAATATTACGGATGCTCACAAGTACCATACAGTACAGTGATGTTAAAGGATAGTAAGGGTATGTTTTAACAATTTGTTTCACAAAAATTTGCACCACAATCATACATTGAGTTGTGTGTAACTAACAAAAACTGATTTCTCATCACGGTAGAGGAGGCTGTCTTGTCTTGCATATAAACGTAGATTTTTTTACCCGAAACATGATTTTAAGAAACTGACCAGCCATTCAACACTTAGCACAATAATTGACGTTTCTTCTCACTTGAAAGACCTCTTCGATGTCTCTATATTCTGGAAAACAACCAATGAAGAAAGAAAATCGAGGTACTGGAAGAAAAAGTAGGCTACTTTTCTCTGTCAAACTTTGATTATCCCATTTATGAAATCGACGATATTCTGAACAATTAATATTGTTCCGGCTGGTCCATACATTCACTGCAGGCTACTGTCCTACCGAAGTTATATTCATTCGTGGCGCAGCGAGAGAAAATAGAAAGTCTGATATTTTTACCGATTTTTTTTGTAGTTCAGAGCTTCTGTTGCACACTTCTTTCTTTACCAAACGAATTATTTGGGGTCTCGCTCCCCTATCAGGCGGCACACTAAGCCTACCGACACCCATTGAGTCCCCGGCCCCAGGCTCGTATACGCAGGATTTTCAATTTGCAAAGGGTTTCGATCACGTTTTAATGATCTGTGTCCTGATAAGGGGCCTAAGGGACATCCCCTCCCCTTTGGAAAATTTTTCAGTATTTTATTATGTGTAAGTGGAAAATGGTGGTGCATTTGGCCGAAAAACTGTGTGTTTACTCCAACCAGGAAGTTGCTACTTGACTCCCTGCACAAACATATTTGGCAGATTTACTATATGTTTTCCAACACAAAACAGAGCCATGTGTAGGCCTATTCTTTCGAGAACCCCCAAATTATGGTTAGTTTACTTGGTTACCGCTCACATTTGAATCTCGAAAGAACGGTTTTATGACGAATGAAATGGGTATAGGCGTAGGGGCCCATTTGATTTGGGGGGGGGGTATAACGCCTTAACCTTGCCATGTGACCAAAACTTTTGGCCAGCTTCGCGTGGAATTTTTTGAAGGGCT
This sequence comes from Holothuria leucospilota, assembly GCA_029531755.1. Classification (NCBI taxonomy): domain Eukaryota; kingdom Metazoa; phylum Echinodermata; class Holothuroidea; order Aspidochirotida; family Holothuriidae; genus Holothuria; species Holothuria leucospilota. The sequence continues at coordinate 101,338,296 of CM055961.1, forward strand.
ACTGTGTATAAAATTATTTCCTCTATATTGGTTACATTTGTCGGGAAAGTAGTTACGAAAGACAAACGTGCACATCTTTGTGTGTTATGGGGGAGGGGTGAGGAGGCCGATATCGTGTTTGCCCAAACTCCTCCCCTTTGAGAAATTTTTGTTAAGTTTTAGGTGGCATAGATGGAAAATAGTGCTATCTTTGAAAAAAAAAAAAACTTTTGAACTGTACCATCTCTTTAATAATGGTCAAGAGATGGAGCACAAACCGTGATGAATGCACGCAAAGCGCGCTGAAATTTTGCATCACATATCATTTCCATGACAAAACTTGCTTTGGGGATCTGCATCGAGAGTTTCAATTCCCCAACAAAACCTATCTGCAAATCACAAGGCGAGTACACTACCTGATGATTCGTACAAAGCTTTCAACTTTTGCTGCTGTGCTTCGCCGGAGTTGTTATCAGAATGTATTGATAATAAGGGCAACATTAAAGTGGACCTAAAGTCTAGAATTACAAGAATATATATTTTAGAGGTTGGAAAATGAGTTCAATTCATCCAACTCCCATCTTCATAGCTTATTCCATTGCTGAGATATAAAATGTTGAAATTTATTCACTTTATTTGAAATAGTTGATTGCGCAATAATTTGTGATGTCCTTCTTGTACAACTCATATTACTTGCTTTTGTTTCCTTATGAAATTGACATGTTTATATAACCTTGAAACATGTACTGTTCCCTTGCATAGCATGTTGTTGGGTGGAGGGCTTTCACAGCCTAGTCACCCTATAACAGTAAGAAAATGATTACATTTTGCCACAAGGTGCAGTCGCTTTCGAAAAAATAAAGAAAAACAAAGATTGTAATTTGAGTAGTACAAGAATGACATCACAAATTATTGCACAATCTACCATTTCAAATTGAGTGAATAAGCTTCAACATTTTATATCTCAGCTCAAGAATGTCCTGTGAAGATGGGAGTTGGACCATCTGGATGCAATTTTCAAGCTTTGTAACATATATTTTTGAAATTTTAGACTTTAGTTACAAGGTAACGTCTGCGCGAAACTTTTGGTAGTTAGAACCATTTGTGACAAAAAAAATATTAAAATAGATTAATGATTCGGTCGAAAACACCCCTCAGCCTTCCCTATACAGGAATATAGCTAAAAGGAATTTGGGGAAAACTGGAAATCGATAAGGGGACATGCGTATCCATTCCCCCATGTCGGTGCCACTGGAGCATGGAGTGTAAACCGTGGCAATTGCGAGTAAAGCGAGCTGAAAGTTTGCATTAGAACTGTTGTAAAACCCACTACAGTTGAACAATCTGAATGAGACGGTATTAAAGCTGTTAAGGATAAAACAATAGAACCGAATATTTAAGTACGCCAAACGCACGAAAAGTTTGTTAATTTGGGAAAGCTTTTTGAACTGGAAAACAATTAATTTTCGGATAAGTGTCATGGCGAGAAAAATTTCATCTAATTTTAATTTCCCAACTGGTCATGAGTTATAAAGTGCAAAACGGGATGAATGCACGACATGCGTGCCGATATGTTGCTTAAGAAATCATTTATTTTCATGACTAAAGTTACATGCAGACTCTGCACCGAGACATCTTCAGTTCCCTGAAAATGCGTTTGCCAATTACAAGGTGAATAGCTGCCTGGTAACCCGATAAAACTTTCATTTTTCATTAAAAATGACTTAAAAGAGGAAGACAAAATAATTTCACTGCTTTGCATTCTTGATAACTGTTCTCATTCATAATCACACCCATCAGCCTATATATGCACGCGAACAGGCAACATTTCTGCCGATGGCCAATGTTGAAATACATCAATGAGACTGAAAGCGCGAAAATTTCGGTAATTTGCGATGGAAAATGGTGCTCTATGGTGCTGTCATAAACAATGAAACACGGAAACGTCTACGGCAGAAGAAAGATCAGCACGGAGCACCAACTGTGCTCCGTAAAAACTCTACAACATTATTGTTTTTGTCGGGCAGGGAGTTTGGCCGGGAAGAATAAAACGTCAGTTTTAACTACTGATTTAATGAAACTTAATCATCACAATGTTTTTGTTCCAGTGCCCCCAAAATTCACTTCATTTTGCCCTAATTTTCACTTGGGCCACGAACGAATAAAGGCATTACGAAAACGGTTCAATTGGTATTTTCTTTAAATTGGCCTTAGCTAAATATTGAAACACGGAAGCACTACCTGGAGCCTAAAAATGAATCAAATCAATGGCAACTTGAAACTTTCTTGGGGGGGGGGGTTGAAGGGGGTTTCTAAATCGTAACACTAGACTACAAAATTGTTTAATTGCGCTAAACATATGCGATTTTGAAACAATGTTTTGCTAGTTCCTACTCATAATCCCTGCAGAGGAATAATTAATATAAAACGTTGCAATGACTTAAAATTCTTGACAAACATGCATGAGGCTGTGATGGCTAGTTAAAGACTAGATGGATACACAATACAGATATACACATCGTGATCGTTCTGCACAGCTGCAAATTTCTTCAACAAATTACAGCTCGGGTAACGTGAACCTTAGTGCTTCTCTCTTCACACTCGAAACAGGATGGGTCTAAAATTATATAATGTTCTGGTGTGCTGTTCTGTTTATGCTTTGTGTACCGTGTTATCAGGTTATAGGGTTAATTTAAAACTAGATGTGCGACAGCGTATACGGTGCGTATCATTTGTTGTTTTACCTTAGTATCGTCGTCGATGTCCTCCCGTGCCCAGCGGGATTTCTAGTGAAAATATAATCAGAGCCAGTTCTAATTACTCTGATTTAAGAGTCCTACAATTGACGGAGGCGGTTCGTATTTCAAGGGGAGTTCAGCGGACGAGCCCTTGAACAACCCCGTCGCGTACGGGCCTGAGCCAATGTGGGTTTAGGTAGACAGGACGCCACTAATTACTCAGGACCCGTCACACGATGATTGCGAATAAACACCCTCAAAGTTACTGCAGTTCAAATGCTAATCGTATAGGAGACAAGATAATAATCTCACCCAATTCTTATTTCTGAACCTCCTATAAGAGTCTCTACATAAAGAAAAGTACATATTACTTATTCATGAGTATATACTGGAAGGGTGGGGGATGCTTGTTCCATGCCACTGCTAGACAGCTGAGCCGCCCAACCTGTTAAGAGGTAGGTTGGACAATTTATCTGCTGAATCTTAGGACACCAGACAATGCATCATGTACTGAAAACACTCAGTCTTACACAGTAGAGGCAATTTTTCGCCGAGTCACCAGAATTTTTTCAAACTGTACAAGCTGCCAGTGGATTCGATTTCGGGCCCTCTTAAACACAAACAGTGCACCCAACGACTAAGTCAACCCAACCCTTCAAAATGCCATTGTGACAAAACACGAATTTAAATTTTTGTCAAGAAGTCATAAAACTTTTGGGATGATGGATTGTTATCTAAAAATAACGAAAATTTCTATCAAATTATTAACATGAAAAATAGATGAAATTATAAGCACTTTTTAGAGCTCGGCAGGCATTCTGAGAAATTACCGCCCCCGCACTTGCATAGAAAATAGTGAAAGGAGGAAAGGGGGGTGAGAATAGAGAGGACGGTCGAAACTAAAGGAGAACGAAGGAAAGAGAAGAAAATAGAAAATAGCACAATTGTCTGAAAACGTACTCATACGGTATATACCGTAGTAAATATATCTTTCTTCAGGCCGTCAGGGTTACGTGAAGCTTTTTGTTAAAAGTCATTTCCATCCAAAGTTCATAAAAGTGGTTGCCGAGGGGTGGTCTATATGTGTGATTAAGTGTGTTAATGAGCAGATCTATATGAAGCATAAAGTATATGCTGGGGAAATTTCTGCAGTCCGGGGGATTTGCATGAGAAACTCCCGCTATATATGCCTTTCTCTCTCTAAACTTAAAAGATTTAACTTAGGAACAAGTCCGTATTTTTGATTGAAATATTCGGTCAACACATTGAGAATAAGATTAATCTTATTTGTTTAAAAACATTTTGAATCCAGATTTAAGATTTGTCAGTAATGTCAGGAGCGGGTCCAGGATATGTAAAAAGGGAGGGGCACCGCGGACGCCAGAGGCGTGAAACCCGGCTGGGGGCGGTGGCATGTCCCCGGGGAAACTATAAAATAAGAGCAAAATGATGCATTATGAGGGCATTATGGAGTCATCTTTCATATTATCTTCGAATATTATCAGGTTCAAAAATGGTAGGATATGAATGCACGACACCCAGGCTCTTGCCCCTAGTAGCCACGGTATTATGGGGGTGGGACACCATACCCCTAAAGAAATCGAACAAGGACCAATCCCAAATCACAGCCATCATCCCTAATTCTATCACCCATCATTAAAAAATGGAGTAGTTCAATGACAGCCATCCCAATTAAATAACCGACAAATAGTAAGATTTTTATTAGCTGGATTAAATTAAAAATGTAAATGAATAACACAAACGGCATTTATACATATTCTAGGCTCTTCCCAAGGAACAAGCAGGGATTAAGACGAACGAGCCAGACCGTCAAATCACGAGCAAGTGTTAACCCTTATAGACGCTGTCTGAGATTATAGAATTTCAAAGAATTGGCTAGGATAGTATCTGTGATTTTGTCATAGTCTAGACGAATATCTCTCTGTGTGTGCAACAGCTGGAGCGCATTCATCCTGTCTTTAGCTATCGTTGACCTGCAAGCACATTTTACAAATTTCAAGGTGGAATTTGCGCGTTCTACACTTACACTTGTTATTGAAAATGTCAAGAGTATACGCAAAATTGTCGATATATTTGGATACATCTTTCAATCTTGTGCTCACTGCACATTTGTTTTCAAGGTTTTAAGAGAGGGCCGTTGTAGAGCATTAGAACTGAGCCGTGGCTACCGAGAATTTTACTTGGAGGACCAGTTTGTGTAGATCTCTTTGGGGGCTCCAGGGTCCGAACTGTTTGAGAATTCCGAATTCTTCACGCGGCGGACAATAGCAAAATGATGCATTGATGCTGGGGGCATTCTATCATCACCCAGGTCTTTCAGATGGGCCTGTCTAAAAACTTTAAGTCTCATTCATTTTTATTGGGAAAAAATATTTTGCCTCCTCCAAAAAGGGGGAACGTCCCCTGTGCCCCCTCCCCTTGGATCTGCGCCTGAATGTAACTCTTTAGATTGATTTTCAATCTGTAAAGAATTAAGAAGTCATGATGGTTTAAGACGCCTGACTGGCAAGGTGACGTGCTGCCGTGCCTAATGGTCTTTACATAAAACCATATGATGCACTCTACATATATCTTACTTGGAGAGATGAAAATTGCTTCTATACTACTTAAGAGTAAGGAACGAAATTATGGAAGAAATTGAAATTTATACGGTGAGCAAAGGACGTCGAAAGTATGTCTTTCATCGCATAAATTGCACGTCTGAAAGCCAAAATACGTAGACCGACCAGGAGTTTCCCGACGAGGGAAAGTGCCAAGCCAACGAACCTTAGCTCCGACAGGGATATGAAGGAAATCAACTATACCATGCCCTTGCCCCACCTCTGTCATATACGAGATTGGTCGGTTACAGAAGATCACAACATTGGAAAGATAAGAAGAATTGGAATCCAATTCGCACTTGAAAACTTAAGTCATATTTTATGGAAACTGAAAACTTGAATAACGAACTACGAAGCAGCAGACTCGTATTCTAATCGGCAGACAAATTTTAGACCATTTGATGGTGTCTGAGAGCAGAGGTATAACGACGGTAATAAGTGAGAATTATATCGCCCCAATCACTCAAACAATTACTCTCATCTGATATACCATCCATACATCCCTCCAACCTCATGCCTTCCCAATCCCTCCCACTCCAACACAGCCCCTCCCACATTTGTCGCTGAAATATCACATCGTGGTATAAACACGCACAATTTCAACTATTTTCTTATTGTTTCAGCTGCTTGCAAGTTTTCCTTTAACCATTTTGTCCCCGCTCAGTCCCGAATAATATTTCTTTAGGAGCTCACTGCACTTTTACCCCCCCCCCCCTTCCCCAATACACACAAGGGCGATCTGTTAAAAAATTGGGGGACACTTGCTTGAGTGAACACTTTACCGCTCCGGCAGGGGTACAGGGTACCATCAAAGGCAGACAAGTAGCCATGCAGGAAGTTTAATATAGGAGGTACAGGCACCTCACAGGTGGGCACCGAAGGAGATTATGTTTGTAGTCAGTAGTGTCACCATGTGATAACATTTTGAGTGAACCGCTGGAGATATCTCGAGCCTATCACAGATGGTTAAACTTACCTGTGGTGTGTGTGCACATGCGCGCGTAGCCCGCGAAAATTTCGCTCTTCTGGTGGGAATTTTTCCCTGCTTTTACAATACAGAGACGTGGAACTGGAAAGTCTCCAGAAGTGAAGGGAACAAAGGTATGCATGATCACGATGGTGATTCTTCAGCTCCACAAACGCAGGTGAAGAGTTACTTTGCGAACGGCGAGGTGACCGGGGACTGCCATTAAGCAGGTTTGATGTGATCCAGTATAGTTTTGTTAGCATCCAAAGGAAAATTCCCCAAATGTCCGACGAATTAACAAAATGGGAACACTAGCATGGAGCTTTGAGCAGGTCTATGGCAGTGAGAGTGATTAATGACAACCTGTCCCTTACATCTTATCTTTGCAATTATGGAGTTTCCTGTAAATTACCGTCTTCTCACTCCACAACCCTGTCTGGCCTCATCCAGCACAAACATAAGCTAAGTCATAAGCTCATCACAACCTCTCTTCTCCTCATTCTCGCTGGTGACATCGCCTCTAACCCAGGTCCTTGTGCCTCTAGAAAACCCAGGCATCCTTGTGTGCATTGCAGTAAAGGCGTTACCGCCAGAAGTAAAGCAGTATCCTGCGATGGCTGTGAGAGGTGGGTTCACATAAGGTGCACCTATATCATATCTGATGCTGTCTATGATACTCTAGTGGCAGATGGATCTGATTTTAACTTTCTTTGCAATTGCTGCACCTTGCAATCTCTCCCCTTTGGTGATACCAGTTCCCACCCAGACGTCAATGATATGAATATCGACATTGCCAACACTGATGATGGAAGAATGACCAAACCATCCGCAGCTCTTGATGAGCAGTTTGAATGTTTTAACCAAAAGGGACTTCATTTCATCCATCTCAATGTTCGGTCTCTCATACCTAAACTTTCAGAGCTGAAATTACTTGCCGTCAGAACCAAAGCGACCATTATAGCTTTATCTGAGACCTGGCTTGACGACTCTGTCACAAATGCGGAGATTTCCATTGAAGGTTACAGTGTACTTCGACGCGACAGGAATAGGAACGGTGGGGGTGTTTGTCTCTATGTCAGTAACAAGGTCGCCTTTAATTCCCGGTTAGACCTCAATTGCGATCAAACTGAGGCTGTTTGGGTAGATCTCCTACTCCCTAAAAGCAAGTCAATAACCGTGTGTTCCTGTTACCGCCCTCCTGACGACTACAATTTCATCAGTGCTCTTGAAGTCACTATTTCCCATATCAGAGCAGATTGTGAACTTATCATACTCGGTGACTTGAACATTGATTTTCTTAGAAAAACTGGTCCTTTATATGATAAATTGAATTGTTTATTATCAACGTTTGCTTGCAAACAGGTTATTGATTCACCCACCAGGGTGACTGATTCATGTTCCTCTCTTCTTGACCACATTATCTGCAATAACGACAACAAACTTTCCCAGTCTGGTACCATTAGCATAGGCCTTAGCGATCATTTTCTTATTTATTGTACTCGCAAAAGGGCTCACAAAAAGCAAGTTAGCCACCATCACAACACCATTAAGGTGCGCTCGCTTAAACACTACAGCAAACAAAGCTTAGTGACCGCTATTACAACCACCGACTGGTCTGAAGTTTATTGCAGTGATGTGGACAAGGCTTGGTGCGTTTTTAAAAGGATCTTTACTGGTTTAATTGATAACATTGCCCCCATTAAAGAAATTCGTTTAAAGTGGCCATGACACGTAAATTGGAGTAACGGGAGACTAATTTAGCCTAAAGTACACAAAAAACTCTTTCCAAAACTGTTTTCATCACCCTTACAGCCCTGAGCATTAAAAAGAAATTAATGTTTCAAAAAATTGCACCAAAAAATAGACTGTTGAAAATGAGATTTCAAGCCAACACAATAATGACGTCATTTTAGGAACGCCAGCCTCCGTATACCGAACCTGGCGTACAGCATATCCCATACATACGTAAGAGATAGTAATGATTGTAATTCGCGGCATGTCTTGAATTTGAACTTTATTCTGTCTGTTTGGAGAGTGGTGTCGGTCTGTTATATTTCGGGGCTGCAGTAGGCCATTACTAATAATTACAAATACTCTTGATTCATAACCGAAGAACGAAAAAACTCGGCAGTGTACTGTTCGGCTCGGTCTGCAGTAATACGTACAGTGAGTGGACTGGCAGTAGCCAGTGAAATACTGTGCACACTCGATCATAGGCTAGTTCCACGATTTCCACTGACACTTGCACGAAAGTCACCTAAAGTTCATATTTTGACTGCCTGCATAAAACTTTGCAAGCTAAAGTCCCTTGAAGTTGCTCCAAATGCTTCTCATGCTCGGATTGTTGTGGTGTTGTACTTTCACCTCACCTAACAGTCTCAAATCGATACTGTTCTATGCGCCGTAACGAATTACTCACCCCATCTGCACCACTGACGTCTTGTTCAGTATCGCCTTCGCCTTTCTGATTTCAAATCAAAGAAAACTCACTTTACCGACAGTCCAACATTCCTGTCCGATCAGGGAGTTGCCATTAGATGGCAACTCCCTGGCTCAGATCCGTCATTCCAAAGAAAGTATTAAATTTGATTTCACATGGTACCTACTACGAAACAGTGCTGGTGATTGTGTAGTATCAAGTATGTTGTGTACTGTACCACTTCAGTGCTGTACCTATGCTGGTGCGTTGTGAATGTTTGTACATGCAGCTACTTATCATGACACCAAGACGAAAAACCTGCGTGAAATGCATTTAATTGACTAAAACAATTGTTAAGCAAGAGAAAAGGGATAACAATTCCAAAATTTACAACTTTTCACGCAGGTTTTACATTGTATCGACCTTGGTAACCGGTACAATGGAATGCAAACACTGTATCAAATGTCCGAAGAATACCACGGAAGACAACGATCAGTTCCTAAAGTGACGTCACATGACGTAACAAGATTTTGAAAATTTTCGGGAAGACTAACTTTTCAAGGCTGGAAGAGGGTGTATTTTTTCTCAATTTTCCAGCGGAAAAACAAGTTGTAAACAAACAGAATGGTTGATTTTCGTTGTAGGAAACGTATTCCTAAAGATACCAAAGGGTTTAAACCGTTAATTTACACGTGGCATAGCCACTTTAAAGAAACGTACTGAACCATGGATGACCAGTGAGATTCTTGATAGTATTAGGCTACGGGACCAGCTTCTACACAGATTCAAAAGAGATCGTAACCAAGATCTCTATTCAACCTATACTAAAATCAGAAACAAGGTACAAAGGGACGTTAAACACGCTAAAAGTAAATACTTCCTTGATAAAATTGCCGAGGATAAAGCTAATCCCAGAAAGCTGTGGCAACATCTCAAGTCCCTGGGTTATAGCTCTACACCTGACAATGAGGCACAGATTGTTCTCAACATTGATGGTGAGGTTTGCTCTGCCCCAAAGGGTGTTGCTAACTATATTAACGACTTTTTCACTAAAATTTCTAGTTCTCTTGTTAAAGACTTGCCTCAACCCACCGGCAAATTTGATTTTGATTCCAGTGCCTTCAAGAATTATTATAACAAGATGAATGTTGTTTCTAATTCTTTCAAATTGTGTAAGGTGTCAACTGATTTTGTGTACAACGAGATATGTGCTTTGAAAATTAGTAAAGGCACTGGTCTTGATGGGATCCCTGCCAGATTTATTAAAGACGGAGCTGATGTTTTAAAAGATCAACTGACTCATATTATCAACTTATCCATTGAAACTAGTACTGTTCCCCTTGATTTTAAGTATGCTCGTGTAAAGCCTCTTTTCAAAAAGCAAAGTAGGTTGGATGTTAGCAATTATAGGCCCATTAGTATTCTCAGTGTTGCCTCAAAACTACTCGAAAAAGCTATTTTCACTCAGATGGAGAAGTACCTGAAGGAAAATAATATCTTATATGGTTTTCAGTCCGGCTTTAGAGGTGGCTTCTCCACCGAAACTTGTCTCGTTCATTTAAGTGATTATATCCGCAGTCAGTCTTCGTTAGGCAACTATACCGGAATGGTCTTAATAGACCTTCAGAAGGCTTTTGATACTGTAGATCATAACATACTCTGTTCCAAACTTCGGGCTATGGGATTTTCTAATGTAGACTGGTTCAAATCTTACTTGGGGGGCAGGAGGCAGCTCGTCAGTGTCAATGGTGTCAACTCTGACCCTACTATCATTACCTGTGGGGTACCTCAGGGCAGTATACTTGGACCCCTTTTGTTTCTTTGTTATGTTAGTGACATGCCTGTAAGTGCTAATTGCGAACTTCTTCTATATGCCGATGACAGTGCCCTTATTGCTTCGGCCAAAGATGTTAGTAACACCAGTACTAGCTTAAGTAAGGACTTGAGTCTTGCAGAGAGAGGTTGTTTGATAACAAACTCTCACTTCACTTGGGAAAAACCGAATCTATCCTTTTTGGATCCAAAACCATGTTAAAAACATCCACCGCCCTTTCTGTCTCTTGTAACGGGAATCTGATTAAACCTTCTAATTCTGTTAAATACTTAGGAATTGTCCTGGATGAGACCCTGTCAGGTGAACATATTGTTTGTAACATTCTAAAGAAAGCTGGTGCTCGCTTAAAATTTTTGTATAGACATTCCAACTCTCTAAACAGAAGTTCTCGTAAGATTCTATGTTCTGCTCTGATTCAATGTTACCTTGATTATTCCTGCACCTCCTGGTACTCCGCTATTTCCCAGCATTATAAAAATAAGCTCCAAATATTGCAAAATAAAATTGTTAGATTTATTCTTGACAGGGGTCCACGTTTTCACATTGGGCAGGCTGAGTTGGACAGTGTAGGATTCTTATCTGTTGATGACCGGGTCCAACAACTTAAGCTTAATTTGGTCTTTAAGATTTTTCATGACATTTGTCCAGGATATCTTAAGTTTAATTTTACTAGATTCAGTGCCATTCACCAACACTGTACCAGGGGTAGCCCTTTCAATTTTCTTGTTCCCAAAGTCAAGGGCCTTGCTGATCGTACTTTCTTCTTTACAGCCATCAATCACTGGAATGCTCTCCCCAATTCCATTAAACAGATTAAGAGCACTCACAGTTTTAAATTGCAGGTTAAAACCCACCTTGCCAATAAATCACGCATAGTAGACCAAAATCAATCTTTAATTTAGCCCTTGCTATCCCACGTCTCTCCTCTTAATCTTAATTTTAGTGCAATACTTCTTATTATTTTTTTTTTCAATTGTCTCTTGCTCGGTTGTTCCGTCCTTAAAGGGACCCCAATGGAATTAAGCCTTTTCAAGGCTTTTTGGGCTTATCCCTGGTACTCTGTTTTGTACTCTTGTTTTTTTCTTTTGTCTCCTTTTATTGTTTTATGTCTCTTTTACTTTTCCTGTGATTTGTTGTTTTAATGTCTTAGTACCGAATAAACCAAACCAAACCAAAAAAGAGCACATCAAGCTCTTCATAGCTCACAATTCAGATGATAGTTACAGTATTTTTGATTGAAATTTTGCATAAATTTTGAATAAATTGTGAGATGAGTAGTTTTAGTTTATAGACGCCACGTTACACATGTTACTCAAGGTATTAGGTCGATTACTACAAGGAGAAACCTTTCTGCCGGGCATGTAACTTTGAGCCTTCACCTAGCTTTGGCTAGAATGGCTCACTGGGAATTTTTTGTGCTAATAGCGTTCATAGGTTACACAACTCGTGAGAATTGGACGCGAGGAGCGTCGAAATTTTGCAGGAAAATTGTTTGCCATGCATGGTAAAACCTGCTGGCAGATTCAGCTGGCAGTGGTGAAAGGGTATGCCCGACGTGGGGAACAAGCTACAATGAGGAGTCCAGCAACCTGAAGCCCTGCTAGTCCTTAGGCTGAGGGGGTCCCCGTGTGCATGAGAGGTCCCCTAAGTTTCTCTTTATATTATTGAAGTACACCATGTGGCACATCAAAAAAGTTTGGGTAGACTTTTGGTAACCCTGCAATAATCGAGAAAATGACGTCATAAGCCACGCCCATTGACGCTCTATTGGAACCAAAATTTAGGGGTAGGGGAAACATAAATCACTGTTTCTTTAGAAGTGTAAGTCACAGAACAACAAAATACCCCTTAACATGTTTGTATTTAAGTACTCTATTCATTCAAGCAATCATTTTGCAAATTAGTATTAATGGGGTCACCAAAGGTCAAAAGGTCACGAAAATCGGTTACAAGTGAAAATTTGACCGTTGCTCCAAATAATAATCTGTCAAATCATGATTCATTTATTTTGATATTTGTGATGCATGGAAATGTTAGAAAAGGTGCTACTAATTGTTTTGATATGCATTTCAGGCCATTTAATGCCTAACAACATATCATAATATCAACTGAAAATTCCATTAATCTAGAAATTGGGTATTGTCCACTCAAGCATATAATATGCTGTGCATGCAGTGTAGTACCCACAAATACATTAGTTGAGCAATATTTGACAATGTTTTTATGCTTTCCATACAGAAGAGAAGTTTTGTAATGGTCAGTTTGTTTTATTTACCCTTACTGGGCCTTTGAAAGGTAGCTGGACAGCTCATGAACTGTTCATCCCGCCCCCCAAAATCCCGCACCCACCCACCACCACCCCAAATAAATTACGACAGTAAAAATGTACGTACGTCGGCCTGGCCAAGGCTGGTCCTAGGCACTTCGAGGGTCATACTGTATGAATAATATATATATTTCCAGGGTACGTTTCTGTATGCCCTGTGACGTCCAACGGTGAATGCACGCGGCACTCATACACCACATCAATACAGTACTATAGCCAAACCAATATCGATAGTTGATCGACCGCTCGCCGACATTCATCAATCAAATGTCACAGTATTGATGCATCATTAAAATGTTGCCACGCTTGTCAATTAAAGAAATGATTATTCTACTTTGGTCTTAGACTTAAGTCCTTGCAAATAGGTGGGAAAATGTCAAATTTGTTTCGAATTCTCTCACGGCTGTAAATGAGTGCAGCACAGCCTTATGGGAGAGAGTAAACTTTGACCTAGCCTTGAAGTCCTTGTTTTAATCGAGATAATATTGTAAACAGCAGTGTGGAATCCTTTTTTTGTCACTACATAACGGTGCCGTCCTGAGGGAGAGATGTACCCCTCCCCTTTGAGAAATTTTTGTTAATTTAAGGTTGCCTAGATGCCAAATGGTGCTATTTTTGGTATGTTTTTGGAACTGATCATATATGGCTGGAAAGTACTGTATCCATAATTTAGTGAATTCCAATTTTTGGTTAGGTGAAAGAGAAGAGCATATTGTCTTAGAGAAGGGTATGTTGTCAGCAACCCTCCTGAAGCACCCCCCCCCCTTTTGGCTACTTCAAGGCCTTCTATTCAGGGAAAGTGTTTACGTAAAAATACGTGGGTGAAGTCCACAGAAACTGGACTTTTTCAAAAATTTTCCTTTGCTTCATTGTGCATTATAAAAGGGCATCTAAGGCTGGCAGACACCGGTATAGTGCCACCTGGAAGCTCTGGATTAATTATATAAAAAATGGGGCACTGATATGGTGATTATTACCTGACATCCAAATGATAGTAAAGAGGATGATGCCAGGCATTTGACCACTACGGTATTTTACTAAGTTTGAACGAAAATGTAGACGAACAGCTTCCAGCAATGGAGAATGGGAGGAAGAGTATAGGTGCAGGGAGGTGATATTAGACCTCCCTGCTAGGTAAAGCAAAAGGGGTGAAGGACTAAACAAGCGTATTTCAGAACGTTTTTCGTCTTAAGTGTATTGACAATCACCAACTATGCTAGTAATGGATGCGCGCGAAGCACTCAGTAATTTTTTTTAAATGTATAAAGGCCAATAAGTATTTTCAACCTTCCACATGCTACAAATTAGACTGAAAGATCCCGTAGGCCCCTACAAAGTTTTGAAAACTGTGTAAGGGCAAATAAGTACTTTTGACCTTCCCCATCATGCCACAAATAAGATTGAAAGATCAAAGATCCCATATTGATGCGAGGCCTAAACAGAGGTCGGAACTTCTGTTTTTCGGAAAAGCGTTGCGATCAGAATAGTTGCATGTATTATAACCTTAATAATGGTCATGAGATGAAGTGAAAACCGTGACGAATGCGCGCGAAGCGTGCCGAAATTTTTCATTAAATAAGATAACCATGACAAAACCTGCATTCATGCTCTGCATCGAGACACTTTCATATTCCCAACAAACCTATTTGCCAATCAAAAAGCCAGCCTTTTACCTGAGAATTCATAAACAGTTTTCGACTTCTTCTGTTACTGTGCTTCTGCAGGAGTTGCAACTGGAAATTATTGATAATAAAGACAAAATTTAGGGAAGGTTTGAAGGGCTCGGAGCCCGCGAAAGTTTTCGATAGTTTGCGAAGGATTTGCGATAATTCTGATAGTTTGAGAACCATTTGTGATAGAAAATGGTTGTAGATCCATCACCCTGTCGAAAACACACCTCAACCTACCTCCTTCAGAAATCTATAGCTTAAACGCCTTTGGGGATCATTTTCAAAAAATTTTCCGGCGCCACTGCTCACAGCGTCTTTAATTTGTGAAAGTTAGGCGCGTAGCGAAGGGGGCGGCTGCCCCCCTTGAGCATATTTTTGGTATTTTTAATGTTTATTTTTACAATATTGCAAGTGTTTTCCCTATTTATATGAGGTAAATAGGCCTGGGAAGTGCCATTCCCAGCGACCTGGGAGGCATTTTGGGTCAAAATTTTCTTCCGCTTCGCGCCAACCCATGGTGGCGCGGAGCACTGAGACTGTCTATGGGCTTCGCCCCCTTGACAAATTCCTGGCTACCCCCCAGGTCAAAAGGCTTTAAAATTACATATGATGTATGTATATATATATATATATATAAATATGAATCAAGAAAAAGGTTGTTTTGAGGCAAAATTATTGGAGGAAATGCGAGAAAAAGGAAGGGGTAAATTAGATATCAATACACTAACTACATAATGAACAATTTTTGTGTATGAGGTCTGTTCTCAGTTTTCACAAGTTCACCATTGTGTTTAAAATTAGTTCCTAAATCTTGCCCCAAACGATCCTGCTGTATAATAATAATAATAATAATAATAATAATAATAATAATAATAATAATAATAATAATAATAATAATAATAATAATAATAATAATAATAATAATAATAATAATAATAATAATAATAATAATAATAATAATAATAATAATAATAATAATAATAATAATAATAATAATAATAATAAATAATAATAATAATAATAATAATAATAATAATAATAATAATAATAATAATAATAATAATAATAATAATAATAATAATAATAATAATAATAATAATAATATAATAATAATAATAATAATAATAATAATAATAATAATAATAATAATAATAATAATAATAATAATATAATAATAATAATAATAATAATAATAATAATAATAATAATAATAATAATAATAATAATAATAATAATAATAATAATAATAATAATAATAATAATAATAATATAATAATAATAATAATAATAATAATAATAATATAATAATATAATAATAATAATAATAATAATAATAATAATAATAATAATAATATAATAATAATAATAATAATAATAATAATAATAATAATAATATAATAATAATAATAATAATAATAATAATCTCGCACTGCAGATTAAACTTATAACTCTCACCCAATGTCGGGCACTACCGAAATTTTCATTGGAACAGGTAATATAGTTTTCCAATGGATCGTCACCTTCCTAAGTTTAGTAAATAAAAGTCGACTTGGTAAGATAAAATATTAACTCGCCCTAACAGGGTAACGACGTGTTCCCATACGTTACCCGCACGCAAGTATAAAGTTTTGCCATTGGTCAGATGATACGACAAATATAATCTTCACCCCAATCATCAACCACAAGTCGCATACGGCCTACGTATTCAGAAGGCAGACCGTAGGATTATGTACTTTGTCTGTAAGGTATTTTTTGTAAATTCACAACTCTACAGCCGGGGACTTTTACTTCTAGCGGCCGTAATTCATTCCTGTGATCATCACATCACGGAAAATCAAAAACTTATACCGAGAAATGCGAATATCAATAAATCAACGCCATGGTTTTCATCTGTAATATTCCTTCAATTCGTTAGAAGAAACTCCCGGAAGCATCACCCCAAAGCCCTCGCCATACGCGCACCCTGCCTTAAACATCATCAAGTCATAACAAATTTACAGTTTAAATTTTTATTGCAAAACATGCCTTTATACGATGATTCCAGGCCCAAGCGAATCCCTCCCTTTTGCAAATTGTTTAGTGTGCTCCCCCCTCCCCAACGTTGGACCTTCACACTCCTTCATCCGTGTAATCTCCTAAACTAATTGGGTTCATGACCGTAATTGCATTTAGTGTACTGACATCTTGGGATATGGCTTTCTTTTGGTTTGAGTCACTGTTAATATAAAGACAAGATATCGGAACTCTATACCAGATTTTTTCAAAGGGCGAATAGGGGGGGGTGGAGGTGGAGGTGGGGCGTTGGTCTCTTAACTGAAATTTCCCAGGGATCATAGAGTAACAGAAAGGGTGGGAGAAACCAGACTAAGCCCCACAGGCGGCGAAACTCATTTTCACTTGTCGAAAGGAAATCAAAAGGGCATTAATCTTTGCATCGATGGTGTTATTGCCCATGTACTGCTGGCAGGTTCCAGGGTTTTCGCATTTTTCACTCATGTAGATAGACCTCGTGCTAACGTAAATTTGAGTTATATCAAAAGGAAATAGGAATTCATAACTTCTCTGACTATAAATACACTATTCGGGGCAAGGCCAAGGTATATGTATAATGTAAATATTATGCTTTTCTCCTGCATTGCATCAACTGTTTTTTTGAAGAAAAAAGACATTTGTTTTTATTGGTCCACTGATGAACGCTCAAATGATATCTTGCAAACCTCCACAAACCAACGGTGTTGTCCTCTCTTAGATTTGATAAATTAATAAAACCACGTTAAAAATCTTATTGGAAACATGGTACACCCCCATTTCCTTTCTTTGAGATATTTGCTGTTTAAAAGGGTTTACAGTGTTTTGTCCTGTGATTAGACTTTCACATGACCTTTTAACCTTTCTTTACCAAAAAACACCAGGGTTTATTTCTTCTGACTATAAAACATCCTCATAAGGACCAATATGGAAAGTATTCCATGTCTTTCTCCCTTTGAGATGTCTGTGTTTACAAGTTTTTTTTGGTTAATTGACAACGCGCTGGGTGGACACCCGAACATAGACTCTCTGAACCTTCACCAAAACCAATGTAAGTTTGCCTATCTCTCAAATATGACTAAATCAAGTATGGAAAATCCAACCATCCATTCCTATCATTAAAGATTAGTGTTTACAAAACAATAGTTCTAATGGTTTTGAAAGTTTTACCTCTCAGTGACCTCAGATAACCTTTGACCTACTTAAGACACCTGGAAACGCCAAAAGGGCTTAGTGATTTCCTATTCCCCATAGTTGCAATATATTGTAAACAGAACTCGAACCACCCCAAAATGACAAGCCATTTTTGATGATTCCCTCACAGTTATCCTACTTGAAATATCATGTTAATAAGGTCAATTTTTTGAAATCTTGTTACAAAAATGTCCTACATGCTAAATATGAACAATCCAGAGGCCAAGTATGAGATCCTTCACAATTTGAATTATCCTATTTTAAATATCATGTTTACCCAAAGAGTTCTTGACCTTTGTGTGACACTAAAATGAACCATATGACCACACACAGGGAAAATGACAGGGGATTCATCTATTTGTGCGCAACACGAACAAACCACACATGTTCAAAGGGTGAGATCCCCCCTAAGATAATCCTTCTTGAGATATCGTTGTGTTACAGGAGGTTTTGACCTTTTGAACCTCTGATTGGCCACATGACGTCTTTAGACTTCAAACACACGAAAACAAATAGGGGATTCACTTATCTACTCAACATTAGGGCAGGGTCTATGGGATTCCCTCCAAACACGAGTTAACCCTTCTAGGATGGATATCATGTTTTTTTAACAAGGGTTTTGACCTCATCGGTTACCCCAATCAACGCTTTAGACCTCCATTATAAGAAATGGTATAGGGGGGGAAAAAACATCTAAATCACATTATGGAACACACCCACATTGCTACAAGGTATGCGATCCCTTACAGAAATCTTTCTGGAAATATCTTAATTACAAGATTTTAACCTTTTGACCTCCGGTTACCCCAAATGACCTTTGACTTCCACCAAAAACATCCGCGATCATCTAATCAATATGGGCAATCCACAAGCTAAGTATAAGATCCCTCACGGTTACCTTTCTGGAGATACCATTACAAGATTTTATTCTTTTGACCTTTGGTGTACCCAAATGACCTTTTATCTACTCAATATGGGCAATCTACGAGCTATGTGACCTTCACCAAAATTAAAAGGATCATCTACTCAAAATGGGCACCACACAAGCTGGTGTGAGATCTCTCACAATTATTTTTCTTGAAATATCATGTTAACAGGGTTTTCACCAAAATGACCTTTGACCTTAACCACGAACAATAGGATCATCTAATCAATAATATGAGATCCCTCACAGTTACCCTTCTTGAGACACTGTGTATAAGGTGTCCTTCGTACCCCTCAAATGACCACTGGCCTCCACAAAAACAATAGAGATCATCTACTTAATATGGTCAAGTTAAGTATGAGATCCCCCACAATTGCTATACTAGAGATATTGTGTTCAAAACGTGTAGACCTTTTGACCTCTAGTGACCCCAAATGACCTTTGACCACCACGAACAATAGGGATCATCTACTCAATATGGGCTATCACCAAACTAAGTATGAGATCCCTCAAATTTACCCTTCTGGAGATATCGTCTTTACAAAGTTTTGACCTATTGACCTCCAGTGACCCAAATGACCTTTGACCTTCACCAAAAATTATAGGATCATCTACTCAATATGGACAATCCAAGAGTTAAGTATGGGATCCCTCCGTGTAATAGAATGTTTACATGGGTTCGACATTTTGATCGCTGGTGACCCCAAAGGACCTTTAAACTCCACCAAAAACAATAGAGATCAACTACTTAATATGGGCAACACACAAGCTAAGCATGAGATCCTCCACAGTTATCCTTCTTAAGATATAGTGTTTACAAGGTTTTGATCTTTTGACCTCTAGTGACCCCACATGACCAATCAAGATGAAAATTTGTGCAACGAAATATTTTTCCCTTTCCAGAAAATGAGGCCTAATAAATGTCATCTATACAACAATTCCTGTCAATGAAAAGTAAATGTTATGTGCAGAGAATGTCTAAAGGATAAGTTTAATGAAACGACATTTACTACATACGAAAAGTAAGAATGATGAAATCTGAATAAACATGATACCTAGCAAAAGAATACATCATACACCACAAGAACAACAGTTCTTCTTTCATGTTAAAAAGTTTTAGCTGTAATGGCCACCAAATATCGAAAGGGTAATACAATCCATAACAACACTAAGTGGTAGTTCCAAGAATTCCTGATAAGTGGCTTAAAGTGAAATATGGCCACATACCAAAATAGCTGAAAATTTTTGGGTGTAATATGTACAGCAAAAATAGCTCTGAAACCCCTTGCTCTGATCTAGTCCAGATAATAGCAAGTCCTAGGCTTTCTTCCATGGTATTCTTTAAGACCACTGAGAGGATACATACCGTCTGAAAATAAACTTATAAACAAGTATTGTATACTGATTTTTCTATGATTCTAGAAATTTTTATCCTTGTTTTTTCTGCCTACATCTGAACAAAACTTCAAGTGAAGGTCTGTAAGCATTTTGCAGTGCCACAAGAAAGGATTGCAATGGAAGAAGGGTACTGTGTTCAGCAACTAAAAGGACAGACTACTGCAAAACACTGTAATGTAAAGATAAAATATGTTACATAAGGAAAGGATGACTTTATCAGTATGAAATGAGTTCAATAAACAACATATTCAACACTAAAACATTCTCTGAACACAACAAATGAGAGGCAACTGTAAAAATAACAAGTTAATCACTAATTAGATCCTTAGGTCTTGTAATAAGAACTTTAACAGAAGCAAACAATAAAAGAGACCTAGCACAAGGCATCAGAAAATTACTTGCAGTAATGTATTTATTTTGGCAAGTTACAAGTAAAATCTGAAGACTACATTTCACAATGTTCAGACACACTGAAAGACTTCAATGGTGTCTCTTTGGATAATTAACAGCTGAAAATCATGTCACAGTCATTACCCTTCTTACAAAGTTGCACCCTATTACAGCATGTAATTTTTCTATGATCTCTAAAGGGCACATTCAATAAGCAAGTACAGTTCAAAGGGGCAAAACTCAAAACCAGACTTAAAAATGTTACTTCAAAAATGTCAAAGGGATGGACAGAAACTGTTGAACTGAAGGCCATAGGAGGGGCACTAACGGCAGAAGGGTAAAGCACCACTTTGTTAATAAATCTACCTACTGTATTATAATAACAAAGCTGATGTCTACTTAAAGCAGCAAACTGAAAAAATAAATTTCAGTCTGAAATCTGAGCAGCACAATATCAAAACCACTTCCCACACAACTAATAAATTACTGTTAGACAAAACAAACATCAAATGCAGTCAAAACATTCTTCAGTTTAAGTCATTGACCTACAAAATTTCTTACAAAGTTTTTTGTTCTTTCAATCTAAAATTAAGCACTGACAGATACAGAAAATTTGAAGTATAATTAATAATAATTTTTATTTTCATCAGCTGCATAAAACAAACACCACCACACACTTATCACATGACTTTGAATGTCTTTGAAAATTTATACAATTGATTTTTTTTCTACAACATAAATGAACAATTTCACTGATGGTTGACAATCATGTTTTTTTATAGTTCATCTCCCGCCTACCTTATCAAAGATGTATCTTTCCACTGCAGTAGGTAAGGGCATATCCCATTTGTACAGAATAATTAGTACATTAAAATGGGAGAAAGATCATTAGGACTATGAACATGTAGCACGCCCATTACATCCATAATCCCATAGTTTTGTACACATTAAGCAATTAGTTGGATTTCGCCTGAGCACTGTTGGGTCAATATGCAGTTATCCATCAGAACAACCACAGAAGATAAACAGTACCAACCTAATGGCAACTGCCCTCCTTGATAATGTCAATCATAACTTGGATTTACAGTGTACTAATCCATTAATATATTGTGTACTAATCCACTTTGGACAATGCTCAGGACAACATGCATAAATCATTCCCAATCTGTTCATTCCACAATCCATCTCAAACCCCAGGGGGCCATACAACCAGGCTGCCATTTTGGGGCCCATGGTTAGGCACTGGCCATGCACAGCATTTAATTACCCACGAGCATCACCAGGCGGGGGATTGAGGGAGCATGCCTCCCCCCAGTTTTGAAACTGGAAGTGATATCATATCGTGTGTTCTCCCCCAACACACACACTTTTTCCAGAACTCCCCAAAGTAGCAGGCACGTGATTGATTCTGTAAAAAGTAGCGAATTCAATAAAACCAAGCTCAAAAATGCTAAAAGCAGCCACTTAATAGGTAAAATGGTGGATAATTGTCTCAGATTACACCTCAACTATTTTTGTCAAGGTTATGTTCCCCCAGTTTTGAGAAGCTGTTGATGCCCTTGTAATTTACCCTCTTCCAAACTCTTACACAGAGTACCAAGCAAGAAGGCAACAGCTAGATTCTATTTTAAAGTCTTTGCTATGAATCAAGAGGCATTTCACCTCCCGTCTTCCTGCTGAGAGGCAAATACTCTAACCACTAGGCCAAACTGTCTAAAAGGAGCTGCACGTTGCATTACCCTATCAACCTAGGACATTAAAGAATATTCCCATATCTCTCTTTGAAACTGGTGACAACTCTTTGACTTACATGAATGCAAACAATATCATCACTCTAACTGGCCAATGATGATTTGTCAAGATGACTCAGTAGTGTACTTCTAACTACAACAGTGTACAAAACAGAACAAATGGCTACTTGTGGGCCCTATACAACCAGACCGTCACACAATGGTTGGCCTACAGTATATCTAGCAGCATTTAAAAGGGAATTTCCCCAGCAATAATATTCCCTGTGTTGCTATGGTAATAACAAAAATTTAGCACTCATAAACCTACCGGGTGGAAATCACTTTGTTCCTGCTCAGCAACTGAAATCTGTAGACAGTAGCTTTATACCAAAAGGCATTTAGCTATTCCCCCTTTAAGCCTCTCTTAATTCCTTTTCAACTATACCTCTTCCTTGGACACAGATTTGGTTCAGGACTCATAAAAAAGCTGCATGGCCATGACCAACAAAGCCAACTCCCAGTATATGGGGAAAGCTGCAGTACTGCATTTTCAAGGTCTCTACCATGATCAGCAGGGGTAGCTATCCACCCAACCTCTCTTCTGCCTACCCAGATTGTTCCACCTTAAACATATACACAAATTTTACATAGAAAAAAATGTCCCCTTCCCTTAGAACACTCTCAAAGATGGTCTCTCTAACACTCCCCCCCCCCAAAAAAAAAAGGGGCATACAAAATCCTGATGTTGTGTAGATGTTGATATTCACATAGAGTAACATTTGTTAACAAATCATTAACTGCAAATGAATGGGTCCTCACAATCAATATATATCTCAGTGTTAAAGCACATGATACAGTTACACACTACAGTACACACTGTTGCATCACAAAATAACACTGTACACTTACAAAGATAGATGTACTGTAGGCTCTGCTGTACAAAACCAGATTTGGATATGTTCTTTAAATGTACATAATATTAAAGTTAAAAGTATTGGGAAGAAGTGTTCTGTTCCTTAACTTATGCAATACATTAACCATACAATATTACCACAAAAAATACCTGATCATTTTACAATTTACTTTCAATAAAAAGCATATCACCAATGCTTTAATTTTTCTCTGCATGTCAGTGTTCAAGGACATGATGTTCCAATAAAAACTATAAATTTGTTGCATATTTATGGCATTTTTATTCTTCTCACAAATTATTGTTTTTCCCTCCTTTTAAAGTACATCCTAAAGTACATCAAGACATTAGTAACATCTTCCATAGAATCAATACATGTATATCATTTCGTCCTTATCACAGATTTGAGTAAACACTCAAAAATTGATTCAAAGAACACCACATCTTTGGACTGTAGTTTTTACCTTCATTGTTGATATACTGTATCCCAGGTACTAATAATAAAATGTGATGCAATTCAAGGCTAATGTATGTAATGTTACGAGGAAAATAAAACATACATTATTTCAGATACAAATTTATACATGTACAACCACTACACAACATCGTTCTTACACATCTTCCGTTGTACCACTGTAAACTTTTCCATCTGCACCTTTGACAACTAAATATTATACAGTGTTGTCACCAGCCGTCTTGTTTGGTTTATTACATTTCTTGCGAAAGTACCTGAACGCAACTAGAATGGCCACAACAACCAGAAAGGCTGCTAGGACAATGAAAGCTATCACCAAATCTATGGTTTGATAGAAAGAGAAAGAGATAAAGATTGTTAACAAAAAAATTGTGCAGTCTGCCTAATTCATGATTTCACGCTAAAGACCTTTTTCACATCACCTTTTTGGATCTATGAGAAAATGCACAAGCCATGAGCCATTCAAAATAGTATACAGTACCTTGTTGATATTTAAGAATAATGGATTGACATAGACACATGTCAATAAAGGAGTATCATGAAAGAAATACGTGGTGAAGATTTACAGCACCAAGTACTGACAACAGCTCATAGTGCAGTCCTTGAAATATCACCATTAGTATTTCACAAAAGGCACTGGAAATTACAGGTCAATATAAATAATATCTGCCCATAAAATACTGAAGTGGGGAAATGGGGGCTATATGCTTACATACATGTATGCATCGATGAAAAGGCGCAACCTTCAGCCTCTAAAAGTACACCAGTGTATCTTTATCACACCTACAGGATTTAGTTACAGCATGGTCAGTATTTCAAATGGGGACGATAGCACTTCATTTTTACAGTAGCTGAATGGACAGTTTCAAACTACTGAACATTATCCATTCCTGCAAATTTTGACCATTTAATAAAAGAAAAAAGTTTGGACATGTTAAATATAAAACATTCCTTTAAAGTCAACCTCTAGACATGCTGATCACATTAATCTTGGAACAATTTATTTTTAAAGCAACTTTCCTGAGTTGCTTTTATGTACATTACTGCCAGTGAGCCATAATGTAGAGTAAACTGTACTTTAATTGATTTGAAATTACAGAACAATATCACAAAATTATTGAACATAACAAGCATTGGCTGTGGAAGGCAAAAAGTTTATCAAATTAATGGTATACACACAGTCAGTTTAAAATGAACGATACTGGAGTACTCCTGCACATAAATTGCGTCTGGCAGTAAAAGAATATTGTCCATTCATATCTATATTAAAGGTGATGAGGATAGAATTTTTACAATACTTAAAGAGTAATAACACTATTACACTATGCGAACAGATGTATGCTGGCTTTGAACTGCACAACAAGCTTCTAGAAATGGAGACTTTTTGAAATCTACTGATTCACTTATGAAAAGGATAGTCCTCTCTAGTCATGTGTCATCTTTGATGATGACGTCCTCTTTGTTCCAACAACTTTGGGTAAGGGTATGGGAGTTATGGTTTAGGCTTAGATTATGTCCATGATCAGGGATAGATAAAGGTTTAGGGTTGAAAACAAAAACCCCAAATACATGTGTATAGAACTGTGAAGTGAAAACAAAATATGAATTCCTTACTCAAAGCCACATCACTGCTGTGCAGTATTCATAGTGTCAGAACACAGAAGTGTTGGAATCCATGGTAGTTGCCAGCATATACAGGCGGTGTAACCTTTTTAGGATGGTACAGTAACTACAATATTTTACACATGCATTTCCATCATGTACAGAAGTATGGGGAAAATACTCACTACACGACGTTGCCTAACGTTACTTAAATACCGATGTAGAAGGTAAATGTGACCTTCTAATAGGCATAAGTGGTTGGGATACTGAGTAGTATTTGGAGCACAATTAATTCATTAAGGGAGGATGGTCATCAACTGGCATACTATACAATAAGTTTCAGAGAAAATGATGTCAATCCAAGGCCTAATTAAATACTGACCACATGTATAGTATAGCACATGAAACTGGCTTTCAGACAGTACCTACATTAAGTACAATTCATCTCTTTACCTTTATGTGGTATTCTTACCCAAAACTATTGCAATATGGGTATTCCTCCTACAAAAAAATGTGATCAGTCACCTTCACACAATTTTGCCAATACACTTCCAATCCAGGCATCTCTAAGAGTAGAATACTTTCAACTCCAGTACAAATGGACAACTGTATGCATTCTCTGCATCTACTGTGTCATCAATT
The DNA here is from genome assembly GCA_029531755.1 of Holothuria leucospilota. Lineage (NCBI taxonomy): Eukaryota > Metazoa > Echinodermata > Holothuroidea > Aspidochirotida > Holothuriidae > Holothuria > Holothuria leucospilota. Next base: position 101,364,144 of record CM055961.1, read on the forward strand.
GGGCAACAAGCTCAACAGGTTTGTAAAATCCACAGATTGCATTTCATGTTCAAATGGAAGCACCAAAACTATACACACTATTACTACATCATGATGACATCAGAAGCTCAATATCCAGAGCATGGATGAAAAAAAAAACCAAGAAGACCAAGAAACAGGGAAGCTCTTTGCAGGGAGATCTTAGCACTTGAAAGAAAATTTAGTGTTTTTATACATGTATGATAATGTAAAGAGTGGTGGGAAATTTGACCTGCAATACTGGGGTGTACAATTTTTTCAAGTCCTGATTGAGAACTGAAATTGAGGCAAATTGAGATAAAGGGAAGAAAACATTACATCTTTGGATAATATATAATGATATAAAGCAAAAACTAGTATATTCATTTAAGTTTACATACAGTACTGTATTATATTTAAGTTTGTATGCAGGTATGTACACTGTAAAATCAATGGCATTTGCTTTGGCATGACAATTCTGGCAAAAAGGTACAGTCGTGAAAGAAGACTTAGCACTGCAAAAGACTGCAGCATGGCCTATTCATGTACCACAGGTCCAAGGAAGAACAAAACATGGCAAACACATGAGCAATAAATTCTATACTATAGCAAGGTTTAGACTGAAATAATATTCATATAAACAATAGCAGTGAACTGAACATCTATGAAAAAAACATGAATGATCAGAATATGATATACGCTTTCACTAGTACCTAAAAATACGAAAGCGTAGAAGGGACATGCAAAAGAACAAAGAACTATCTCGGCAAAATGACACTTTTCGTAAAATTGACATTTTGACGACTTAATTAACTCGATAAAATGACAAAAATCTGAAATTTGTCGTTTTGACGTTATTCAGCACCTTTTCAAAAACGATAAATTTTGGAAAAATTGACATTTTGACGAGATCGATGAACTCTTCAAAATGGCAAAATTCAGAAAATTGACAATTTGACGAGATCGAACATCTTGTCAAAATGGCAAAGTTTAGAAAATTGACACTTTGACGAGATCGAACATCTCGAAATAGCAAAATTCGAAAATTTGTCATTTTCCTTATTAGAACAACTCGTCAAAATGGGACAATTTAGCAAAATGTCGTTTTGTCGAGTTGGAACATCTCGTCAAAATGGCAAAATTCAGAAAAGTGTTATTTTGCCGAGATTAAACAACTCGACAAAATGGCAAAATTCGAGAAACTGTCATTTTGCCGAGTTAGAACATCTCGTCAAAATGGAAAAATTCAGAAAATTGTCATTTTACCGAGGTAAAACAACTCGTCAAAATGGCAATATTCAGAGAATTGTTATTTTGGCAAGATGAAACAACTCTTCAAAATGACAGTATACTACGGAAACGCTAAGGTGCCGTCAAAATGTTAACATAAGTGCTTAGTAATTCAACAAAATGATGATTTTTTCACACATTATCTCACCATTTTGCAAAATATAAATGACGAATTACGAAGATAGTGCAACTTGACCAATTCATCATTTTGCAGAAAAAATGATACATTACTTATTTATCATAGCTAATCAATTCAATAGTTTGCACAAAAATGACGAATAACGAACTTGACAAAAGTTATTATTTTCACATTTTGGAGAGGTAAAATAAAACACGTTTTCATGAAATCTAATCAAATAAAACTGTCCTCAAACCCAGATTTTCTCTGTGACTGTGTGTTAGCGGCAATCCTAACTCTTTAAGGCCGGGGGGGGGGGGAGGGGTAACACTTGCAAAGCGCGCCTAAAATTCGAATTGCACACCCACTAGAACCTAATGTACAGTACACCTGGTGGGGTAATATAAGCTTTACGCAGGCGAGTAGCCAGACCATTCGGTCCGGGGGAGGGTAAAATTAAAATTATCGTCCCAATTTCATACATTTCAAACTAATTGTGGAGGTGGCGCCCCCTCCCCCAGAGTGCTTTGGTAGGCTAAAGGTCACCACCGAGTAGGGGGCCGGACGAACCCTGAAGCTCTGGAGTAGTAACAAGATTGTGGGCATTAGAATGAAGCATCTAATATTTCAATGCCCTTATCATGGCCTTATCATTATTTCGTAGACTTTTCAGCGATATGAGTAATAGAAAAGCCAAGAGAAGTATCCTCAAGGAGACGACTCGTCCCCCGCCCCCTTCGCTAAGTGCCTGTCCCAAATTACGGTGCCAGAAATGGCACTCCGTGCTTTACAACTTGCATCTAAACAATCGGTAAGTTTACACAGACCGATGGTTATACAAATTTTGCTTTAAAAGTTTGTTGAGGGAGAACTTCCCCCTGCTGGGTACTGCCATGGGGCATTGGTGGTTTCAGTCCTAATGGACGAATTTGTACGAAGCAGTGACAAGCTGCAGGAAGTAACCCGAATCCCGAAAAAATCGCCAAGAAAACAGCGTTGAGACAACGTTTGAGACATTTAATTGTAGCCTATTGTTTTTCTTTAGTTTTAAATGCAGTATTGCTCATTATATAATTTTTCCCTACTTCCCCCAGGTGCTTGTTTTTTCCATAGATCAGGGTATAGGGACCTATATCCTGCCATGTGGTTCTTTCTTTCATGTTTCATTGTTGTCGCTGGTCTGGGAAAAGCCACCCTCAACTTTTTTATTAGTGTGAAAAATAAGCACATATGGTAGTGTCGATTTTGAAGGTTATAGAGTACACGATACTCCAAAAATCAAATGAAATGTTTTATGGGTAGTTTTTACATAGACAGGGCCAAGGGCATCGGCAGTTTAAGTGCCAGGAAGTTAGTTTCATTGGAGGCTGCATATTGGGAAGCTGTGGCCGGCGAAGCCTTTAACCAAAAGCTTCGAAGGCGCGAAGCCGAAGGCTGGGGACTGAGGGTCCTCTCCGAGTGATTTTTCTTAAATTTGACGTCTTTTGCCGTCATTCTGGACCATTTCTTGAGAACATCCTGCTTCCCCCAGGTGTAATTTGAAAGGCTAATGAAATACTTTTCTTATGATGATCGCAAATGTAACATAGTAACCGTCTGTCAATTTGCTGGTGGTATTTGGTAGTTGGTGGGGAAAATGAACAGAGAGAGGGGTAGCGAAGGTTTTGGAAATAGTAATTTACTCAAGCTGTCTTACAGGACAAAAATAACGAGGCCATCCCACCCACCAAAGTTTTCCTTCGCACAACAGTAACAGAGAAAAATTTATCGAGAATTGCGATTCCCTACACACGGGTAGGGCTTGGAATTTGTTTGCATGGGCCATGGTCAGGGTTGGGAAGTAACGAGTTACAAGTAACGCCGTTACTGTAACGAGTTACATTTTGTGTAACGGAACCCTGTAACGAGTTACATTTGCATTTCAGTAACGGAGCAAGTAACTAGTTACAATTCTGTGTAAAAGTAACTGTAACGGCGTTACATTTGGGTTCTCCCGTTACTTTCCCGTTACAAAACATATTCAAAATGACCACAAATTGCATTTTCTTTGATCTAATATAATAATAACAGAAAATTTTCAAATTGATGACACTTTGGTAGTAAAATGTAAAATTATTTTCGATATAGTCTATTTATCATTCATCGCTATTATCGACGTCGCCCTCACCCGACAATCAAATTTTATTCACGATTAGAATCAGAAGTTGATATTAAGATGCACACGCTCTGCAGGCTTCCAGGCCGGGCCACTTGATTGTCTATTGAAACCCAGGGAGTTTGTCAAATAGCAACTCCCTGATTGAAATTAAGTTTAAAATTGATCTGTATGTCAAAATACTTATTAAGACAGCTCAAGCGCTTATTTATCCATGAGACCGATTTGTGCGATTATTTGAAAAACTACTGAACGGTCCTCTAAGGCTCAGCTGACTTTAGTGTTATTCTAAGTAAAGTCAGCTGGGCCTGGTTTAACTCATATTGTCTTTAGAGGGGACACAGTGGAGACAGTGTACCGTGAGGGGGGTGTAATAACGGGTTGGCCCATGGGCATTCAAAATACCAGCTTACTTTGAAAGTTTAATCATTTGCCTCTTGAGGACGTTAGTGCTGGACCCGTGTTCACCCTATCCGAGTCGGAGGCTAACTGCGATTTCTAGATTCACGAATCTTTCCGAGCATTGGTACTACTCCAGGATCCTCAAATTTCTGCCAGTTTTGATTCCAATGGCACCAATTCCGAGACCAGTCTTTTTGCCAATGTATATTCATATCACACATACAGATGTTTAATTCTATCGTACATGTCCACCATTAATTAACAAAGAAATCATCGTTTGTACTCACGTCCATAGCGTGGGCCTCCTGAGTAATTTAGTTGATTGTATGTGACAAATACCTTAGATCTGTACAATTGTGCACAAATGGAACTTTAAAACACTTTTAATGTAACTCTTCATATGTGAGAACTCGGCTTGGAGGAATGAACTCCGGAGTCCGAGTCCAGTTACAATCACATCCGTTAAAAATTGCGATTCCGGGAACCTTCTATCCCGGGCAAATTCTAATCTAGAAAAAAACGCTTCTTGAGACCGGCATTAAGCTAACGCAGAATGTCCGAGACTCTGCGGTTGGAGCCCAGTAAATCTATACAGGTTGCCAAAAGCGTTGGTAAAACACCGTTGGCATCCATTTATGCATCTAATTTTAAACATGTATGGTATCTTTATTTGATGAATCAAACGTATAGAATTAGGCTATATCATATTCTGTTCAATGTCCGTAACTCCTTACACTGGAATAATAGTACGGTTAATATAAAAAAACAGCAGAATATTGAATATGGTCAATGGCGTTAAAAGTTATCCTAACAAAGCTAATTGGAAAGAGAAGTGTCCGACTTAAAGCTTTACCTATTGTAAAGGGAAAGTGAATTATGTGCACATGATCTGCATGTATAAACTGCATAGTATCACCATTTCTATGCACTGTTTTATATCGACACAATGTGAAACTTGAAATTTATGGGGAAATATCACTTAGCCCAACCTTAGCGGTGAGGTTTTAAAATTTTACTGCTAACAAATGTATTCATCCTCTTATTATACCATATTTATGCTCTGAGGGGTGAAGACTTTACTGCTGAAACAACGCTCTTCCCCTTTCCGGCATAGCCGCTAACCTCTCTAAATTAGCCGACTGTGTGATGGGAGTATAAAGATTTCAACCCTCAAAGAAGTACTTTGGTAACTGGAAAAGTTTTGGTTATAACCATATTCCTCTAACAAATAGTTTGCGTAAGCTCCGACACAGTATCATGATTCGCTGCTTCATGTTGAGCATTAGGAGCCTCTGCGACAATGCCCACTGAAGATCAGCTAGCTTCATTGACTTTCTTTGGGGAACACCTAAGGATAACCGGCACAAATGAGGTGTCGGTCGTCTCATGTGCCCCCGTCTTACTATCTAATTATGCCCCCCCCCCCCCTCCATTTCAGGTACCGAGGTACCGTATATTCACCTTGAAGTAACGAGTTACTTTTGAAATGTAGCTAGTTACTTTTTAGTCAAAAGTAACTGTAACTAGTTACTTTTTCAACATTGTAACTAGTAACTGTAACGAGTTACAATTTTACGGAATTAACTGTAACTATAACGAGTTACTTTCAAAGCGTAACGGGAACAACCCTGGCCATGGTGCATTTAATGATGTACATTAGTACTATCAGTGACCCTTATTTCAGAGCTTCAAGTCACAATAGTGTGGCTCGTAGGAGCATGTTTTGAAAGAAATTTTTCGGTGCCAGAAAAATTGTTTAAAAAGACGTTTCATGATTACGATTTATTTCGTGGAACAACAGGCCATTCGATATGACAACAGTGTGTTTACAGAGCAACAGCGCATGCGATCTGTGCTGACATATAGGCAACACAACACAGTTTCAAACGACAGCACTCGTTTTGAATTATTTTGTCAAGTCATAAAATATCCTTTTTCTAGCTAGTTGGAAATTCAACAATCGTTTTAACTTAATTTATCTTCTAAAAGCTTTAGAACGTCCAAAAACTAAAGTGTCGCCGAGGAATTCCTTTTAAACAGATGGACTTAGTGCCTGTTCTGCCCACTATACAGGAGAGGAAATAAATGAAAAACTGGTCAACTCAATGATTTGTTGAAAATTCGGGACAGGCAACTTCCATATCCGAACTAGGTGGATGGGTCCGAAGGCTTAGTTTTTGTCGGTCGGATTCGATCGGAGAGAGAACTAATGAAATATGGCCACCTTTCATGTCAACATACCAATAAACAGCCCCTTGTCAGCAAATGACTGGGTTCGTCACGATGCCCCCTTGTGGTCCCGACATGGCGAAAACTAGCCCCTGTGGGCCTAATGAAGATATGGTTACGGTGCTCCTGTGGGCCCCACATGGGAGAACTTGTCCTTTGAAAATTCACTATAAGCCCACCCCTGCGGCTTACTGCCCAGCCCATGTCGATGAAAAACCGATAATACCCACAAACAAACCATGTGAGCCCCATGTGGACATGTTGTATTGGCATCGCTGAGTATGTAAGACATACGGAGGTTGTTTTGCTAACAGCTATAGTGTTGTCCGATTACAAAGAGGGCAAAGCTCCCAGTACTTGAAGTCTGGGTGGTTGCAAGAGGTTTCATACCATGAGATCGAAAACGAGAGCCCCTCTTACTTTTTTAAAGCCAGATTGCGCCCCGTCGCAGAAGGTCAGAAATGTTTCGTGGTCAAGTTGGTTCTATTTAAAAGAAGTGTCTAGGCTCAAATCAAGTTTTGATATATTAGATGGGTACTTATTCTAGGCGTTCTGATGAAATTTGCGTTGAAATCCGATGTGTGGTTCTCAAGATATTAGCAGTTAAAATTGTCACATTTTCAACACGAAGTGAACTTGAAGCAAGCACATATAACGTCATAGCCTCATATTAATGAGCAGTCTTTTGTTTGTTTTTCTTTAAACTTTACGACCAATTTTCTCCGCCAAAATCCCATGTTATTGGAATGTGATTGCATGAGAAGCAGGGAAATTTTACAAACTTCACATTCCACATGCATCGGGAGGTCCTATCACTCTTAACGTCAAGGTCAGCACAACAGACTGAAAAAAAAAGGGAAACAAAGCATTTCTCATCAATGTGAGGAAGTGATATAACCCCTGCTTGCGTCAAGCACACTTTGGGTCACAACTGTAGTAACTTCATTTGCTGTTATTTCGAGTACTACATGCCCTATTTGAATGAAAGTTTCACCAAATTGCGTAGACTGAGTTCCTCTTTCACACATGAAAATTCAGTTTTTGCTTGAACCCTTCCTTTGAGGATAAATACCAGAAACGGCTTATTGTATTAGTAAGCTTTCTGGGGGGCGAGCGTGCCGAGAAAAGTTTCCTAGCATATTTATGGTATCTGATATTAATGTTTTGCTTCATTTAACATTGCAAAATTTAATCATAATACTATTAGGCTATTAAAAATTTTCTCACAATTTTTCTGGTCTCGCTTCCTTTCGCTCATTTGTTTATTATTTGTATTATACTTTCAGCTCTCGAAAAAGTGTTTTCCCCCTGCCCCCCCCCCCCGTTATCCCACCTATGATGGCTGGAGAGGGATGCATGAGGTTTTGAAAAAATTCTGCTCAAACTGTTCTGTAGGAAGGAGTAACGATAGCCTACAATTACGTGCGATTAATAAGCATCTTGAAATAAAATGTCTTAAATGACTCTGTTTTCTTTTCTTTTTGGCGTGTTTCGCGCACCGGTTAAGTATTGTTTCACGATTTCTTCATGTAGAACATCTTGCGTTTTCCATAGCTTCGTAGAAACTTTCCATTATCATTGTAACCAGCCAGGAGCCAAACCCTCAGTCATCATAGAAATGACATGTTTCCTGAGTAAGACTTTTACAAAAATGGACAAATTGTGTTTTTGTGAGTGTACGGTGCACATACGATGACTTGTAATAATAGCATGGGCTAGGGACTGTGGGGAAGACGAAAGGGGGGGGGGGCTGGAAGGCCGGAACGGGACGAGGGATAAAACCAGGCGGACTTAGCATGGAAAAGAGGAAAGGATGAGGGAACAAAGAAAGAGAAGAGAACGTAAGAAGGCTCTGTCGGGGTGGATGGACAAAGACGGAGGCGAGCAGAGTTACAGGAAAGAAAGATAAGGACGGAAAGGGGGAAGGAACAAATGATAAAGCGAGGCTGGGAGAGTGGGAGGAGAGACAGCTACGGTTCAGATGTTAAGTTTACATCGCTATCAATAAGTTGCCCTTTAATCACTATCAAGGTGACGATTTTCTTTAATAGTCACACAATGTGTGGAAAAGAGCCAGTTACGTTGCTACGGAATGTGGTTTAGTGTCAGAACCCCAATAAGTGGGTAAAGAAAAATATACAAGAAAAGAGAAATTAAGAGTTTAGTAAAATAGATAACTTTTGCAATGCTAAATGAGGCAAGAAATTCATAATTCTAAAAGGCCTGTTTGGTGCGATTCGCGCTCATTAATCGCATATAATTGAAGCCTATCGTTACTCCTTTTAATAGGGCAGTCAGAGCAGCATTTTGTGCAAAGCCTTGCATACCTTGCCTACCATCATCCATCCTCCGGAGTGCGTATCAAGGGGGAGAAACCCTATCTTCTCGGCAGAAAAATGAGGAAAACAATTGAAAAATAAAGCAACAAAGGAGAGGGAAGGAAAGGAGACGAGAGACAATAGGAAAGAAAATCAACTTTAATGAATTTAAGGAAACAAATTTTCGGTAGGCCAGCTATGATCTTAAAAAGTTTTTTTTTTTTTTTTTTGCGTAACTATTTGCTTGTTTTATTATTGCTTCTAGTAGGAATACTTGGATGGATAAATTGTTACGAAGCCCCGTGCAACCCCTGCCATAACCCATCCTCCCCCACTTACACTCACCCTACCCGGTGCACCATCACTAATCGATCGACCGAAAGTCCAAGTAAGATTATTATAAAGGGAAAATGATCAAATTGTGATTCTACAGTCTGTTTAGTGCGCATCCAATTCCATTTGAAATAGTTAAAGGAAGGGTATAAGCACAAAATTAATTTTCATATGTGAAAGAGGAAGTAAATCTACTCAATTTGGTGAAACTAAGTTTATTCAAATTGTCATGTAGTACTCGAGATACCAGTAAATGAAGTTACTACATTTGTAACCCGAAGTGTGCTTGATGCAAGCAGGGGTTATATCACTTCCTCACATTGATGAGAAATGCTTTGTTTCCTTTGTTTTTTCAGTGTGTTGTGTTGACCTTGAAGTTAATAGGGATTGGACCTCCCCATGTGGAATGTGAAGTTTGTAAAATTCTTATGCCTCTCATGCAATCACATTCCAATAACATGTGATTGTAGAGGAGAAAATTGGTTGTAAAGTTTAACGAAAAACAAAAGGCTAGTCATTAATGTGACATCATATGTGCTTACTTCAAGTTCACTTTGTGTTGAAAATGTGACAACTTTACTGTTAATATCTTGAGAACCACACACCGGATTTCAATGCAAATTTCACCAGAATGCTTAAAATAAGTACTTCTCTAACATGTCAAAACTTGATTGAAGCTTAGATCCTTCTTTTAAAGTTATAGTGACATGCCATCAAAATGAGCTGTTTTTACTTGGCAGTTAAAGAATAAAATTCCCCAATGAAAGATCCGTTGGTCGGGAATTATTTCAATATCTTTTACCGTTCTCAAGATATACCTCTTCAAAGTTTGATGGTTGTGAAGTACCTCATTACCTATGCAAAAATATTGATATGGAGTTGCGCAGATATCGTTTGCTAATCCTATATAAATTATCTATTAATTACTGATCAGATAGTTTACAGTTTGGTGAGTGACATCAATATTTTTCAAGTTAACAATTTCAACTTCCATAATCAGATAATAAACATCTCACAGGCTACTAATGCTACAAGTGTCCTTGAAATGTAAGTTGAAAAAACAATAGGCTAACATTAGCCATATTTAGTATGTTTATCTTTCGACGTCACAAATTTGCATGTTTAGCGCATGTTTATTCATAATACAAGTGTGAAATAGGAATTACCCTGTAAAATGGTCAATATTTGATGGATTTTGATGGAAATTGCTGCTATTTGCTGGATTTTTAATGCTCAGATCTAATATTTAACTATGTAGTTTGCATGTTACCAGACCTTTAAGTACTTCGTCCAGGCTCGTTCGGTCACAAGGTAAACCCATACCCTAAAACACACTAGCTCCATCCATAGTTTGCCTTACCAGTTGAGATAGAAAGTAATAAATTTTATCTCAGTGCAAGTATATTTTAATTTTTCAGGGGACCCCATGATGTGGCCACCTGTGGCAACAATCGTCTTAAGATCTTAAAAAGAAAATTCAGTAATTTTAGGTGCAAAGTACAACGCCTGGGAAGTGTCATTTCCTTCAATCTGAAAGGCATTTTGGCCAAAAATTTTCTTGGTACCCTGCGCGCCAACTAATGGTGGCGATCCTCTTAGAAAATGTCTCGAAGATCCCTTCGAGGAAGTGCCATGGACTTCTCTGGGAAAATTCCCGGATCTTCGGCCGTCTCCTCAACGACAAGCTACCCCCGGCGTCATCAAATCAATCGTCATTTCGTCCAAGTTAGGTTGTTATAAAAATATGGTTAAATTGTGATCATCGTGACTTACTAAGTTCGCATTATGATAAGGCCATTTAAATATTACATCTTTCATTCTAATGCCCACAATCTTGTTACTACTCCGGAGCTTTGGGGTTCGCCCGGCCCCCACGGGGTGGTGACCTGTACCAAAACACTCGGAGGGGGGGGGGACCACCACCTCCACAATTAGTTTGAAATGTATGAAATTGGGACGATAATCTTTATTTTGCCCCCCCCCCCCCGACCGAATGGTTTGGCTACTCGCCTGCATAAAACTTATATTGCCCCACCCCAAATTCGAATTTTAGGGCGCTCTGCAAGTGTTACCCCCCCCCCCCCCCCGCCTTAAGAGTTCGGATTGCAGCTAACACACAGTCATAGAGAAAATCTTGGTTTAAGAACAGTTTTAATTAATTAGATTTCAAGAAAACTCACTTTATTATACTTCTTCAAAATGTCAAAATGTGGAAATAATAACTTTTGTCAAGTTTGTTATTCGTCGTTTTTGTGCAAACTGTTGAATTGATTAACTCTGATAACTAATTAATTTATCATGTTTTCTGCAAAATGATGAATTGGTCAAGTTCAGGTCTTCGTAATTTGTGATTTTTTTTTTTTTTGCAAAATGGTGAGATTGAATTACTTAGCAATTATGTTAACATTTTGACGGCACCTTAACGTTTCCGTATAATACTGTCATTTTGAAGAGTCGTTTCATCTTGTCAAAATAACAATTTTCTGAATATTGCCATTTTTACGAGTTGTTCTAACTCGGCAAAATGACAATTTTCTGAATTTTGCCATTTTGATGAGATGTTCTAACTCGGCAAAATGACAATTTTCTGAATTTTGCCTTTTTGACGAGTTGTTTTATCTCGGCAAAATGACAATTTTCTGAATTTTGCCATTTTGACAAGATGTTCTAACTCGGCAAAATGACATTTTTTCGAATTTTTCCATTTTGACGAGTTGTTTTATCTCGGCAAAATGACAATTTTCTGAATTTTTTATTTTGACAAGTTGATCAAATCGCCAAATTTCAGATTTTTGTCATTTTGACGAGTTAATTTTAAGGCGTCAAAATGTCAATTTTACGAAAATTGTCATTTTGCCGGGATAGTTCTTTTTTCATTCGGATGTCCCTTCTACGCTTCCGTATAAAAAGGCAAAAACTTTCGACACAAACTTAAACTTTTGTTATGAGATGTAAATGAAGTTTGTTTTGCAGACTCATGTGAATTTAGCACTGGGCACGTGTACAGTAACCTTGAAATCTGAAGGAAAAACTATCAGTACAGTAACAAGTACTACACTCCATTTCACCCTTTACGTGATACTGTACCACACTACTACAGTACTTGCTACTATACAAATGACAGTTTGTTCTATTCTCAGGAAAAGGTCCTGTTGACATCTTTAAAAGTTCAAACAGGTTTGGACTGGTCTTAACAATTGTGAGCAGGCAACTTCCAATTACCTCTTGGAGTGAACAAAGTAAACAGGTATCAACAGGTAACTCCTAATCATTTAACAGGTTTCTTTTAACACCTGGTAGTACTGTTCCTGGTTGAAACCTGTTGAAATTTGTTTCCAACTTTATCTGTTGTTCATGTTCAAACCTGTTGAAACCAGTTCAAAGCAGTTCAACAGGTTTCAACAGGATTTTTTCACTTAGATGTTGCATGGCAAGGTGGATGGAGACAGAAGTACTGCATTTGATGAGGGTCACAAAGCATTTATTCAATACTGAATCTATTAGTTATTTCATTTGATGATAATACAATGACATTTCAATTCATATCTGCATTGGTCAAATGATGGCAACCATTTGTACTTCAGCCACTAGATTAACTCAATGAAGAATCCTGATGCACTTTGAAATAGACTTTGTCAAAAAACAACTTACAAAATCTGGAGAGTATGCAGGATCTTCATCACAATGAACACTGTACTATAATTTTGACTACTTCATAATTTTTTTAAAAACGGTATCACAATTCTCCAGCATTGGAGATCTGAACACTTTTATTATGATGATTTTTTTGCAGTTCTTGCACTCCTTTCCCTCGACCCCTCAACGCTCTGACATCTTTGGGTTAGATTGAGAGAGTAAGGTACTGTATTGTTCTGGCTAAGGTCTACGCAAAAGCCATTCATCCCAATTTATTCCTTTGAGAATTCCAAAATATGCAGCTTTTTAGTACTGGAGGGTACATGTCTGCATGTGGTACGAAACTATTGGAACAGGAAGGTGTCAGAATAAGGATATCGATTGATAAAATGTGTAATATATCTATACATCATTTTTTTCCTCCCGTAGTAAAAACATTTGCCAGATTAGGTATAAGCTTGACAGTCAGAGCACATGATGATGATGTTAAGGAAAACTCATAGCAGTCATGCAATTACACATTAATGATAGATCACCACATTATCCCCATAAAATGTGAACCATAACAGAATGACATACATTACATGAAAATGTACACAGACATAATTTCATTTTTTTTTATTTTTTGTTTTTGTTTTGCCTTATTGATTTTGCACGAAGCATGGAGATGTAAGAGATACAGTAGGGGAACTTCAAAATCTGTCACGTAATATGTAGGCCTACTTGACAATAATTTAATCCTTTCAGGTTATCAAAATGTGATTAATGTGTCTCTTTGTTCTTATTTTTCAGCCTCTGTTTACTTTCCTTCTCAAAGATAAACAGTCGTCACCTCAAAGTACAGTATATTTTCAGTGTATCAATATTCTCAGTTAATGACTGCTCTTTGACAGACATCACAATTTGAAAATTCAAAAGATGCAGAGTAGCTCACATTCCACACAATGCTGAGAGAAATTTGGATTACTGTACACATTATAGCCTTGTACTGTATGCTGAACAGGAAAGGCCTAAAGCAATAAAACAGGTTTTTGTCTGGAGCTTTACACAGTTATGGGAGGAGCTATAAGTTGCTTACTCGAAAGAATTGAAACTGGGATGACGAGAAATGCCCTTTAATGATCATCTCCTTCTTTCAAAGCCCAGTAATCATAAAACGAAGAGCATTGTAAAGATATTGATCAAAACAATTTACATACGCGCGTATCTTGAACAGTTCCATTATTATTCTAATTTCCTCATTAAGTAAGGGATACAGCCTTTTGAAATCCATAAGAGGTCTAAATTTTGATGATGGCATTTTAAATAATTTTGGAATGTTCCTGAAATAGCAGAAAATTTATCTATGATCAAAAAGTAACATGAAGAAACACTGTACCCATTATAGTAGCACTTGGCAGCACAAGATGAAACACTGCAGATTTGACTAGCGTTGAAATCTAGCAATGTGATGCCAATCGGTGAAATCATCCTATCAACACTCTCTGATGTACATAGCAGATGACAAGAAGAATTGTCTTCACTGTCTAGGTCCTATCAGTTTTGAAGGCATGTCAGGAACCAGACATGCAAAGCTCAAGTGTTAGCAAAATATTTTTTTAATAAATTGTCCCCTAAACGACAGCATCTTCATATATCAAGTTAGTATAAAATTTAATAGTACAAGAAAGAATCATTTTCTCAAAAATAATACCACTGCATACTGTTTCTCTTTGAGAAGTTCTGCTTTTTGAGAATATAAAAAAGAATTTGCATAACCTTAATCTACAAAAGATACCCCTATGTTGGACACCTCTGTATTAAAGGACAACGTGACTTGTACAGTATCTACTAGTGAGAATGAAGCCATTTGAAGAGCAAAACATCCATGAATTGTGAAAAATGTGGCAACCATGAATGAAGTTGAAAGAAGCCAGGTTCAAGTGGCTTAACAAAAAACAACAGAACCTTACTATAAATTTACAGTTTTTGTCTCATTACCTTGTCCATATGAGCATGACAAAAACTACGAATAATCAACCTCTTGCCCATTCCAAACACTCCATCATTCCCTTGCATAAGTAGGGTGTATAATGTCCAAGTACCAACCATATAGCCTTTAAAGGCCTTTGAGAATGAAAAGAAGCTCCAAAATCTACATTTCTGTCAAAGATGTTTTTGCTAATCATGTCTTGAAGATCACTGCTTTAACTCAGCTGTTCACAGTCTGAATTTTAAAATACATTTGGCTAGCTACATCCATTGTAACCTGTACACTGACGGTATTAGAACTTACACCTGATCCAACTGAGATGTACACTGAAGTTTCACTCTTGTTATCTAGATATTGTGCATTTCTTCCTCTACGTAAAAATCTAGTTCTTTGTTCTAAAAAGGAAATCCAGTTTGGATAATATGCAAAGGGACTTTTGGGGGATGTGTGAAGTTTGCCTATGACGTGTAGATACAATGTATTGGATGAACAACATACTGTAGATACTGTAGATACTGTAGATACTGTAGATTGAAACAGAAGCTACTATCTACAGTACCTCATGACAGACTGTTTAGAGATGAAAACATTGGTAATTTATCGTAGCAGTAGACTGCATTAGTCTCAATGTATGACCCTTCTATTATAATAGTTACAAAGGGGCATATCCTGTTAAACAGTACACCTAAGGGTTTCAAGAAACTGTCAAAGATGAACTTATGCCTAAAAATCTTTCAGGTTTTGCCAACGTACTGTAGTCAAATGAAAGGAAACTACTGTCACACCACAAAATGTAAAGGTAAGCGATCAAAATTTAGGGATGCTACTTTTAATGGTCAATGGCTATCAATAGTTTTATGCTGTACAATATATTTGCACAACAAGCTCCCATACTTTTTGACAAGTTTAACTTTCTTAGCCAACTCCAGCAAGCTGTAAACTGTATACACAGGAATTCCTTTCCTTTATGACAAAACAACATATACTGTATGTTACTGCCATTTTTACAAGCTGTTGATAAATTGTACAGGAATTTCTTTTCCTTGTAACTAGAGAACATCTACTGCACAATACTGTTACAGTAGTTTCCAAGGATGAAGACTTGCAAGAGACAAAACTTGAGCTTTAACCAGAAAGCCCAAAGTCTTAGTGATTCCTTGCCGAATGGAGATTCTCTGTTGCACTGAGGTTTATCCTTCAGATTTGTTTATTTATTTATTTCTTGACTATATCACTGTATGATGTTTTAACAAATTGACCTCTGCTGACCTGAAATGACCTTTGAACCCCACCAAATATAATAAAAAAAAAAGGAAAACGAAAGTGTCTTGAAAGGGATTTAAACTCCAATGAATCTTGGATCCTTAAAATTCTTGGAAAGTTTTGCTTTTTGACCTCTGGTAAAACCACATGACGATCTTGAAAATTCTTGGAAAATTTTCCTTTTTCACCTTTGGTGACCCCAGATGACGATCTTGGAAACACTTGAGATATTTCGCTTTTTGACTCTGATGACCCAATACGACAATCTTGGGAATTTTGGGGATATTTTGCTTTTTGGTCCTTGATAACCCCACATGATGATTTTGGAAATTCTTGGAAAATTTTGGTGTTTGACCTCCGATGACTCCAGATGACGTTTGACCTCCACTGAAAACAAAGGGTTCTCCGGATCATTGGGCATCCACGTACCACTTATGAAATCTATCCAAGCTTCCTATCTGGAGATATCGTGTTAACAAGGTTTTCAGTGTTTGACCCCCGGGTGACCCCAGATGACCTCTGACTTCCACCAAAAACAACAGGCTTCTTCTCACCATAATGCATCCATATACTAAGAATCAAATCTATCCAAGCTTCCTACCTTGAGGTATTGTGTTACCCGATTTTTAGTGTATGACCCCGGGTAACCCCAGATAACCTTTGACCTCTGCCAAAAACAATAGGTTCTTCCTCTCAAAATAGCAAATCTACATACGAAATATGAAGTTTCTGCCATTGCTATCTTGAGATATCGTGTTTACAAATCATTCACAAGGTTTTTGCCGTTTAGCCTCCGATGACCTTAGATGACCTTTGACCACTACCAAAAACAATAGTTTTTTCTTACATCATGACAAATCTATATAGTAAATATAAAAAGTATCTTTCATTCCTACCTTGAGATATCATGATTACAATCTTTTCAATATTTAACTCTGGTGACCTCAAATGACCTTTGTCTTTTACCAAAAACGACAGAGTTCTTCCGATTAAGATGACAAATCTCTATACCAAATATGAAAAGTGTCTGTCACTGCTACCTTGAGATATCGTGATTACAATCCATTTACAAGGTTCCTGTAATTTAACCTCCGGTGACCTCATATGACATTTGACCTCTACCAAAATAAGTACGGTTCTTCCTCTCAACATGACAAATTTATATACCAAATGTGACAAATGCCGGTCACACCTATCTGAAGTTATTGCCATCACAAGGTTTTCCGAATTTGACCTCTGGTGACCTCAAATGGCCTTTGACTTCCACCAAAAACGATAGGGTTCTTTCTCTTAATATGGCAAACCTATACTACAAATAAGAAAAGTGCTGGTTGCTGCTACCTTGAGATATTGTGTTTGCAAGGTTTTCGCTTTTTGACCTCTGATGACCTCACATGACCTTTGACCTCCACCAAAAACAATAGGTTTTTTTCTCAACATGAAAATCTATAAATCAAATATAAAAAGTGTCGATTATTTCTCTCTTGAGATATCGTGTTTACAAGCCATTCACAAGGTTTTCGCAGTTTTACCTCCAGTGATCTTAAATGACCTTTGACCCTTACCAAAACATTAGGGTTCTTTCCCTAGACATGACAAATCTATAAACCATATATGAAGTGTCGTTCATTGCTATCTTGAGATATCGTGTTTACAAGGTTTTCTGTTTTTTACCTCTGGTGACCTCAAATGACCTTTGACCTTCACCAAAAACAACGGGGTCTTTCCCTTAACATGACAAATCTATATATGAAATCTGAAAAGTGTCGGTCATTGCTATCTTGAGATATCGTGTTTACAAGCGTAAGCGTCACATACATTCATATACACCTACTCACACACACCCACACGACATCACCATCGCATAGATTCCTTGCATGCCTTCGGTAAGGAATCAAAAACAGATTTCACACCAATTACAGGATACATTTGTTTTGACAGGAAGTCTACAATCTAAACATCTAAAATACTTAGCGCATCTGGAGCCCTACCTATAGTGGATTACTAATAGAGTATACTCAGCTACACCTCTATGTTCTAACACTATAAATATACAAAGACGTGGTTTTCAGTGATGTACCCACTTTATTTTCATTTCATAGAAATATTAAGATAAATGGCTTTTGTGTTAATCCCCCTCTCTATGCATGACTCTAACCCCTACGCCTAAACCCAAATATCCATATCCGTAACTCCTACAGTGGTAGGATATAGAGACATTCAAAGTGATATTACCTGTTTAAGATATGGGAACTACATCACACTGTCGTATTGAAATAGTGTTTAAGCAGACCATCCGAACAATAAAGTTAAATGAAGATCCCTCACAGAAGTAATTCTTCCAAATATTGTTCAATTATCAGAAAAATAGAGGCAAAAACTATAAAAATCGGCAATGCTTGCAAACATTCTTTATGCCTTTCAATCCCGTTCCTGATTGAACAAATCAATGGGAGTGCTCTAATATATGAATATGCGAAAGGCTTAAGTCAAAACAGCACAAGGAAAGGAGTCCACGTATATGCCAGTTAACGAGCACTGACCACATTACATTCATGCAATAGCCTAGCTACTGTTAGTACTTGAAGACTTTATAGTACCATGGAGCTAATATTCGAAAGGTTTTGTTGGCTCCATGATAGTAAATCAAAGGGACTAACTTCCATTGACGCCCACTTGACCAATTACAGAACAAACTATAGCCCTCCTAAGCTGGTCCATAACACTACAAAGGGACTAGGCATCAGAGGGAGTTGCTACCCGGAAGGGAGCGGAAAGTAAAATTTGTGCAATTAGTGAGCTTTTGTGATCACGGAAGAGTGAAGGCCGACTTTTTGTATGACTCCGAAGGTAGACTCGAAGAAGATACTAGTTATTCCTAAATCTTTTAACCCACGAGACTCACCATCGATACACTATGTGAGTACTACCTCCGAGGAATACTGTAGGGCAATTCTTGAGTCAGTCACTCAGATCTTCGATGGTCAAATGGTATTAGCTAGGAGTCTGACATCTGAAATGTTTCTTTTCATGGCAAGGTCAAAACTTTCCTGCTACTTTTCCCATCTGAAAAGTATGTGTATGGTATACAGTTACCTTGATTCAACAGGCACAAATTCTTTACATGTTGGAAACTCTGGAGACCCAATCCATAACAACTGAAATTGACTTGGGGAAAATTGCTCTCAGGGAAACTCCAAATGAGCCATATGCATGTGACTGAAACCTCTACCTGCAGTCTACTAGGTTACCACTACTACAGAGGTAAGGATTTGGACTTGTTCTAGATTGGATTATCAGACTTTGGGTTAGTGTTTCTTGCAGTGATTGGCATCTCCACTCGTGACACAATTTTCTTCAATTCGTATATCGTTGTATATTTTACCTAGGATATTTGATATGTACCTGCATGGACACAAACTTGGGATGCGGCCAAGTACACAAGTGTACAGGTCTAACTGGTTACCGTAACTAGTGTTAGTGTGCAAGTGTGTTCTTGAATTGTGTTAGGGGAGAAAACTACTAACACGGCTATTATGATGAAAATATGTTACTTTTGTTTCAAAATCTCAAGTGTACTGTGCAGTTTACAACCTTGAGAACCACATTTTTCCCAGCTACAGTAATGCATGAATAGCCACGGCAATATAAGTCCACTCAACATACCGTACTTTGGTACATGCAGCTGCGTGACCTATTGAATATTCATATAGTGTTCTGATAGGTGTGGTTTAAGCTAGTTGTAATTGGAATGTTTTTTTTTTTCAAAATAGCCTGCAGATTTTGACTGTTTTATGCAGCATTTCTTTATGTGTTTCCATTCACACTATCATTTTCAGTCATTCATTAAACAACTTCATTCATGATTAGCACAGTAAGTGTACTGAAAAATAAAGAAAAACATTAGAATTGATGATACATAACTGAATCATTACTTGATTTCTATTTATATCCACACAGACTTTGATGACTCACACATAGATCTTCATCTCCTACTATTACAATATCTTCAAAGTTTCCACATGACTGTATAAAATGGGTGGAGTAGTAAATCTGACCATTTAGCAGGAAGGAATAGAAAAATATGTATGGGTGGGGTGTCATTAACTACTCTTATAAATGCCTATCATAACTTTCATTTTAGCTGGCAGGCATAGTTTATCTTAATGACGATGTTTTTGAAGAGGAAATCAATCTTTGCATATTCTGTATCAACGCTGGTTAAGGAAACAAGCTTTCGTTAATTGTATATATATTGAATTGTCACATGCTAAACTCCCTCCCCCCCCCCCCAGTCAAAGGGGCCAAAGGGCAGAAACCTCCCTGTAAAACATTTTTCACCCAGCAAATTTCTAAGACTAAAATTACTTCTGTCCTTGGTACATCTTAATAAAATCCCCTCCTCCCCTCTCCTCCTCAATCCTCACAAACCAATACCTTGTACTCCTCACTTGAAAGCTACTGTACCCAATCCCTCTCCCCTCCCACACCTTGTCTGTCTACAGCTGTACACTCCTATTTAGCTGTTTGAATACTTAATTTCCTTAGAGTTATCAAAATGTGACTGAAGCAAAGTATTTCAAGCTACTACTATATTTCTCTTGTTTTTAGTGGTTATTTCCCCCAATGTGAAAATGAAGTTTCACTTGCTGTTACTTCTTTCTTAAAATGTACAAAGTACAGTATATCAGTTTCTGAATCCAATGGGATGGCAACTACAAAGATTAAATATCCAAGCTTGGGCTAGAGAGAGGTTTGACCACAAAAACTCCATGTATTCTACAGTAATTTTCTAACACAAATGCACACAGAATTGGACACAAACATACTTAAGGCTTTAAGCACAAAGGTGACATAAAAGCAACCTTCATGACATCAGGAACAACTGTATTAATCCACCCTTTAACTACAGAAAGTTAACAACCCACTTAATAATGTTCGCTCATTTTTCATTCAATGTCATTAAAACAAAAGTTAATACTGAGGCACATGCATAGAGAGAATGTCAAAATGCCTTGTTTGCAACATTAATGTTGTAGTCACTTGTTACTGTTTTCAAATGTTAGTCTTAACCTCTTTCAATCTGACACCATCACCACTGTGGTAAGGCAACATGTCAAAGTAACAAAGATGCAGTTGCCTCAGCTAAGCTCCAGCTGCCTCTACCAAGCTGCAGCTGTTGAAGCCATACTTTGTCACTATATTCATAACAGTAGCACTGTTCAATTAAATCATGCTATTGTAAAGTGAGCAACAAAGCTTGCCTGAGCTGCTGCTGCAGCTTTGCTGAAGCAGCTGCAGCTTTTCTTATGCAGCTGCAGCCTGACGTGTTTATATGGAGCCTGAAAAGTCACTTTATTGCAAGTACTCCAGTCAACTACACTTTAATCATTGGCTCAATGCATCAATGTGGAAATGAGGATGTGCGTATTAATGAAACTTTCTTGGGTGAAAACTTGGCTACAAGCTGGTAAGAGTCTTGGACAGATTGGGAGCTATTATGACCCTTCCAGAAGCTACTGTAGTGCATTCAATTGCCTCACGAATTTTTCACAATTGCAGTACCAGCGTGCAGACTCATTTCAACCTATTTTAATGCCCATACCCTGTTTGGAATTGTAACAAACTGGCCACCTTATCCCTTGGTGCAATCAAAGACCGCTTTCACACTTGAGAGCTGATCTCGGAGGGGGGGGGGGTCAGATCCGGATCAGATCCTCCGCTTGAGATTACTATACATGCATGCTCACTTTCACAGTACCGCAGTGCACGGTGCAGGATAAGTGCACAAATTTTTACTACTTCCATGAAGCTTACAGTACTTGCAGAATTTTAATAATGGAGTTAAATAACGAAAATCTCGTTGCCTTGCTATTTGTGATGGTAACATGGGCTTGCTTGTTTTCGATATTTCGAAGCGGTCATCAAATGGTAAAAGAATTTATGATGAGGAGGCGAAGTTTTTGCCTGGCCTTAGAAGACAATGACTTGCAAATCTTGGCCGCTACTTGCGTTACGCAGGTTGCCATACTGCCTTTATCATGCACTATTCAGGTCATCAATGCAAAATGATTAGATTCTTCAAAACTGTCGAAAAAAAATCCTATGAGTGATGGCTATTTAGAAACGGGGACTGGTTTCTCAGCGGGGGTAACTAAAGTTGGACTGTGTAGTTGTAATATGTGTACGGTATACATTCACATTATTAGGCTAGCTAGCTTCCAGTATTAGGCTTGCTAGCTGAACATTGCATTTAACTGTTGTTAGGCCTATGTATTTTGCGGGATTGAAAAGGATGTTGCATCGAAGGTCAGCTTGATTTCCGGTCACTGTGATTCTCTGAGCTTTCACACACGGTTTTCTGATCCTCCGCTCGAGATCTGATCTGCCCCCGTGGTGAATCAAAATCGTGAGATTTGATCTTGAGTGCAAGAGCTTTCACACTACAAAGTTGATCAGATCCAGATCTGATCCCCTGATCAAGATCAAGTGTGAAAGCACCTAAAGCCCTAGACTTATCTCTGATTTATGCCATTTTTCTTAAATTTCCTGCCATTTCCCTAACTGGAAGAAAGGGGAAATGCATTTTGGAGGTTTCTGTGACTTCCAGAATGGCTGAGAACCCTTTTCAGTGGGGAAGAGTAATGAGGACCATCCAGCCAGTAGGATAGCAGATCTGATATAGAGGCAACATCTGGTGGCACTCTGTAGAGTTTGCATATAAAAGAAAAAAATTTCAGTACATGTCGCCCAACCCTATACCTAATTTCATTCCCAACTGAAGATATCCCCTTTCAAGACTGGTTACAAATCCCTCCAGGTTTCTTTAAAGGCACAGAATATGATGCCAAGTTTTGTTATTCTACACAACTGAACACCTTGTTTTTCCTTGAAATTTGATACTGTCGGAGTTTTTATGTAGTTTTTCCATATAGATCTAGTACGAAACTATACTTTATAGCAAACAAAGTTATGAGCTATTCCATAAAGTAGTATCAACATTATATAGAAACACAAAGGCTTTGTCTGATCAATTTGCCCAGATGACATCACAGAGTGATCACAAATTTCCCATCATGCAACACAAAAGCTGAAAAATAGCATTTCTTCAGAAATAAGTATCTTTTGAATGCAGGATGCCTTTGAGATAGAGTTTTGTCTACCTGATACAGAAAATTTTACTGCTCTTTTTTAAAACATTAAATTTGGTCACCAGAACACTCTTTTAACTCCTGCAGTAGCTTGCTTTCCCTCAAGAATTATTGCAAAATAGATGCGGCAAAGGGCCAAGGGGTGGGCCTATTTTTACAAAGTTAATTCCTAACAATATTGCAGTGAAGGCAAAGAGGAACCAAAGATCACATATTTTAAAGACTACCTTACCAATGTGCAGCAACCAGAACTTTATAGAAAGAACCCATTCAAATTTGGCTATTACAATTAGTACTTTACAATATGGCTTAGTACGCATTTTACAATGTGACTGGACATCCCCCTCCACGGCCCCGAAGATTCCCACCCTGACATTTTCCCTTTGGTCATCTTCCTCCTGGAGTCCACCTCCAGGGAGATTTTGTTGTGAAGTTGTCAGGGGGGATTACCACTAGAAAACATTACACAAACAGAGGATCTGCATAACATGCACAAAATTTTATACTAGTTTCATGCTTAAACAACAGACTGAAAACTTGCAATAAAAATGTCACTATCATACACCTTCAATGCATACTGTAGTGGTGAGGATTTAGTCTGTATGTGATCTGAAGATACAGTACCTTATGGGAAAGTTACCATCTTTTTCTGAAATCAAAAAGCTGTGTACATGTTACATAGATTGAAGATATGACAAAACCAAGAGTAGCACAGGAGAATATTTACCAGCATTCAAGATGCAAGACAAACTGGAGTTGATTTCACTTTACAGAACTAAGATCATAATAAAACTTCCTATGAAGCATTTATTTGTGGTTAATAGGTTTGTGATAGAACTGAATACCTCCATTAAGAGAGTGCACTGCTTAACATTCATGACTTCAGGAACAGGAAACGGTTGTTTTGCTGAATTAGACTTAAAAAAATGTAACGTACATTGTATATATAAAAATCGTAAAACAGGAAACATAAATGCATCACAAGTTGCCTCAAAGGGTTCAAAATAATCCAAGATTTAATTCGAAATTTTCGGTTCCCCTGGATCCTTCGTCAGCGAGATCAGACAGTGAAGTGAGTACAATAATTAACTTAGCCAACAGCGGAGATACAGCTTAAAAACACAATATGATTAGTGATGAAAAGGTGTAAATAAGTAGAATAAACAATTACGTTGTCTGATGGAAAGTGTACTGATTTAAAGCACCGAGGTCTTTGTTGAGCCCCGTGATGTGTGAATTTAGTTTCAAAATCCAATTAAGTTCGGTGGACTTGCGGTGTTCAGTACAAACAAAATTGCTTATAATGAGGGTAAATTTAAGATTTTCAAGGGAATGGCGGGAAGAATAAAGTGCTCCGCCACAGGGAACCTGGAGTGTTGTCACGAGTAGACTTTTTTATGGTTGTTAAACCTAAAGCGAAAGGAAGTCTTGGTTTCACCCTACATAAAGACCCTCATTACATAAATTACAGTGAAAAATGTAAACAACATTACAAAGGAGTTCACAATTTAGATGCTTAGGGGATTACCATGGCAAATTTACGGTGGTGATGTTGACATGTTCTCCAAGGGTGATGTGTTTGCAGATGTGGCAGCGCTTTTTGTTGTGAAGAATGCCAGTTATTGGCACCTTAAATCGGGTTTGACCAGGGCGGGTAATTTGGAGGAAGTAAGGAGTCTTCTGAGATTGACGGAGGGCCAGGAGGGGAGGGGGGTTGAAAAAGATAGTCGAGAGAGTGAGTTCTTCTGTAAGGGTGGCAAAAGTTTGTTTCAAGGTGCGAGCAAGTCGCGGGATTAGAGGATGAAAACTGAAAACGAGAGGGATGCGTTTACTAGGGTCTTAACCTCTTTGCAAGGAAGTAATATATATTATAATATTACTATATATATATATATATAATATATATATATATATATATAACCATAATTTGGGTCGTGCCACGTAAAAAATGGCCACTTTAGGGCGTGACAACTAGTTAATAATTCTAAATATATGTGGCATATTTCATGCAGGTAAAAATTAGACAAAAATTACCTGTGAATGATCTTCAGGAAACGCCCTCAAGTTGAATATATGTTCAATTACCTGTGTGACGTACTCACAACGTTTTCCTTTAAAATAAAACAGAAATAAGTTGGTATTGCGCCAATAAGGGTGTGTTACACATAAACATACCAATTTTTTTACATAGCACCTATATACACTCCCAAATTTCAATAGTAAATTAATAAATAATGGGACTCTAGTGCAACTTACCGATAGTACAGCCCCAAACAGAGGGCGCTAGGATACTTTTATATATTTCAAAAACTTTTGAAAATAACATGCAAGGAAATGGTGTACCTGACAACTCCCACCCGAACAATTGCCACCCGGACAATTTCTACCGGACAATTACCACCCAGACAACTCCCACCCGGACAACTCCCACCTGGACAATTGCCAACCCGGATAATTCCCACTCCGGACAATTCCCACCCGAACAGTTGCCACCCCGGACAAACCCCACTCGGACAATTGCCAACCCGGACAATTTCCACTCCGGACTGTTTTCACAGTAAGATGCAGACCTACAATCTGGGAATGAGAAGATACAGGTCGACACAATTCTTGAGTAGGCTAAGAAGGAATTTTCAAAGGGGTGGGCCACGACGGTCAAGCTCAGATGCACAACAATGGCGAAGGGTGAGTTTGCACGCATGGGGTTTAAAAGCGGAGCCCCGGTGGGTTCGAGGGAAATTCTCGCTACCTCTTGCAATATTTCATATTTTAATAGGAGAAGATGGTTCCTGTTACTCCCTTTAAGGTATTTTATTTCATTTCACGCTGCAAAAATGCAATGTTAATGACCTACTGCAGGTTATTACAATTCGGCTAATGAATTTCGACAAACTATTCCATCAAACTGGATCCTATGTCCAAATATATATACTTCAATTTTACCGATCAAAGGAATAGCTTCTTCGTTAACAGTGTACACTGGGTAGGGTCGATTAAATTTTCAAACAACCACCATTTTCTATGTGTCACGCTACTTTGAAGACGGGGCCATTTCGAATTCTTTAAATAATAGCGCAGTGAGAGATGTTGGTTACCAGGCACGTACGCAGGA
The DNA here is from genome assembly GCA_029531755.1 of Holothuria leucospilota. Taxonomy (NCBI): domain Eukaryota; kingdom Metazoa; phylum Echinodermata; class Holothuroidea; order Aspidochirotida; family Holothuriidae; genus Holothuria; species Holothuria leucospilota. Next base: position 101,390,120 of record CM055961.1, read on the forward strand.
TTTTTCAAGAGGGGGTTAGAATAGACCTTGACATATGACGTGGCTTTATTTAGGGCACAAACGTGAAACAAACACTTTTGTACCACTACCGACATCACTGCAACTACACTTACAGTTGTACACTTCCACGCATGTGCGGTATATTTTACAACACCCACCTGTGACGCCACTGCCTGACTTCGACTGACTTACCATTTGAATACGTAAGCACATTTGCGCCTTCGCTTATTCCCGAGGCCTCAAATATTGGCTGCTTGTTCTTCCATCAAACAAAAGAAAGAAAGTGGCGTTAGTAAAATGGGTCTACAGGTTACATTAAATCCCAATCTGCAGAGAAAATACATAGGGGTTGGCCATAAGGCTGGCCCCACAGACGAAATGTTCATACACTTTCTCAGATAAGCTCCATCGTCCGAAATGCGCATATGCGCGGACCGCAGGTGGAAAAAGTTGCTCGTCCTCTAGTGGCACAACCCCTGCAGAGAGAGCACCACCAGTTAGCCGGGAAGTTTTCCCAAAATATCTTTCAATCTGCAAAACGGCACTTTTTATGTACTTGTGTGTTCATCATGAAAACTTACACTTCGTCTTTGCGCGTCTCATGACTTTAGAGTATTTACAGTTAAGGTTTAAAAAACACTGGTAGTAGAAAGTGAACGGAAGAGCGTTACTGACCCACTGATGGACTTTCAAACAGGAGCGATTCATTATGGACATGGGGTTTATGGACCTCATGAATGGGCCCTTGTTGAGTTTTTAATGGGTAATAACTCACGATAAGGGGTCAACGGAGTGGCTGTGGGGTTATTACTTAAGGATTTTATCAGCAACTTTTAGAATATTTTTTTCGTTTCATTTCCTCAATGCATTAACTTTCAGGATCTATGGGATAGCGAGAATGGCGTAAAAGAAATGTTGTTTGCAAAGAATGTATACCAAGAAATTCTTATACTTTAATTCTGTACATTGTGCTACGGAAGGTTCTCGTTTCTCTTGATATATTCGGTTGGTTCATGTTGCCCTCTTAATGCCCGGCAGTCCAAGGGGTTTGAAGATTCTTACCTCTATTTTTTGGAAATAGTTTTCCAGAGAATATTCCTTGTACTTTATTGTCCTTTCAATGCCAAGATGTAAATCGTGTACGAATGCGAGCCAAACGTCGCCGCCGAAATTTTGAAATAAATACCATTTCGCATACTTACTAAGTTGCATCCACACTTTGCACAAAGACTCTCCATTTCAAGCAGCAAAACACATTCTATCGAGTGAGGGCAAGTGATGATGTTCATGAATTCTGTCTTTCCAAATGTACAACGCTATATTCTCCCATAATCACCACCATTAAAATCTTGGAATGATGCTGATACGTTTAAGGGACGGTGTTGACTATAAACATTGTAAATTTTCTTTTAGCCTACAGTGGGGGAATCTAGGATGTAGGCAAAGGGGTGGGGGCGCTCCGAGACCGGCCTTCCTTTGTACAGAGAGCGACATTGAGCGACATGGAGGGAGGGGTCTAATGGGAGGGGGCGCCCCTTCCCTTGGGATTTGTTAGGACTATTAAAGCTATTGAAGATGCCAATCTGTGCAATCTTTTTCGATTTTTCCTGGTTTCCTAATAAAAAATATTCAACTTTGGGGAACTGGACCTTATGCATTCACAAACAGAAATTCCGAGATGATCATCCAACGTGGGGGGGGGGGGCGGGGTTTTGGGGGTCGTCGGAAAAAGTTTGGTCAAGGGTCATGTTTTTCTTAAACAAAGCGAAATGCTAAATTCTCCCAGATCAAGTTGGGGGGGATTCTCACCAGAGTAGGGTAAGTACACCAATTATCATCTGACCAATCGGTGCCTACTGGGGTCACCGGTGTTCAGGGAGTTGAGATCAAAATATCATCTAGTGGTCAATTGGGGGCATATGTTGGAAACACACAAAATGCTTCTCCTCTATAGGTTGGTTCAGTATTATCACAGACAAATGGTGCCTACATGGTGTTCGTTTGATTTGACGTCAAAGGACATCTAGGGGTCAATGTGGGCCATTTTGTTGAAATTACGCAAAGTTGGATTTTCAGAGCAGTTCGTCAGTAAAGTTTCCAAAGTTTATGAAAAAAGTACACTGACTCTAGCCATTGAGCAACCAGAGTTTCTCGGTCTATCATACATGAGATTCCGAAGGTTGAGAGAAAATTGTCATCACGCTTTGGATTGAGGGAAAATTGCGCCCTTTAAGCAACGATATTTTTTAATTTTCACTATAGTATTTTTTTACTCAAAGCGGTCTGTCATGGCAGTGTGGATGCGGGCGCCTAAATATGGGGGAAAAGGGACACTATTGAAATCGGGGTTCATAGGGAGCACGGCGTCGCAATCGTCCCCACTCTAGTTAACACCTACTGGTTCTATAAATATTTAATAAAACATAAAACCATACTGGCCACTTTTGGAAATTTTCAATCAGATAGAACCAGCTCAGTCATTACTTAGAGAGAAGGGGGTGCAACAGAGAAGTAAAATGTTTTATATATATATATATATATATAATATTATATATATATATATACTATAGATATATACTATATAGAATAGTATTATTATATATATATAGATATATAAGGTCAAAGTTACTGCGTAGCAGTTTATGACAGTAGGTAGGTTAAAAATGAAGTAGTTAAATAGTGCTAAAAGTTTGTGAAAAATGACACGACGTTTTCAGGGTTTAAACCCTTCATCAGGTGGCAAAAATGCAAACTGATCGTTGACACGGCGCAAACGTACAATTTAAAAACAAAAATACACAATAAAAGGGGCACGGGAAACCTCGGCTAGGAAAACAGACAGTGTTAAGTGGTAACGCCACTTTAAACACTGTCGTTTTTCCTAGCCGAGGTTTACCGTGCCCAATTTTATTGTTTGTTATTTTGTTTTTAAATTGTTACGTTTGGCCCGTGTCAACGATCAGTTGCAGTTTTCTTTGCCACCTGATGAAGGGTTTAAACCGAAACGTCGTGGAATTTTTCACAAAACTTTTAGCACTTATTTACTACTTCATTTTTACCTACCTATCTATATATAAAATATATATGATACCATATATATAAATATATATAGTACCCCCATACATAGTATTTACATATATATATAAACACATATATCATATATAATATATAGTATACATTAATATATATATATATATATATATATATATATACTAATCTCTTTTTGAACATAGAAGGGAATCTAACCAATGAAATTTTTCCTGAACAAGGGGCGGAAGCCCCTGCGGAAATATTAAAGGTGTTATGGGATAATGTATGTAATCATGCTTATTATGTTATCCTAATATTAATGGTGAAAATGTGTTAATTTGTAATCTATGTCATGTTTCTTACATTGCAAGCGGGAGAGAGAAATCATAAGTAATGAAGAGCCACCCTAGTTCACAAGAGGGTTTCGATTATACAGGGGATTGATTTGGAAATACTAAACCCATTGACGATTGCACTAGAAAACCCCCTCTCGTTTACCGGACCTTGGTTACATTCGCGGGGTAATGGCGGTGTCAAATGTGCATAAGACCACGGGAGAGACACTGCTAGCAAGCGGGGTGAATCGCTTCCGGCCAGTGGTGAAGGAGTGTATTATACACCAGTTTTCTTCACACCTAATAGCGTTAAGTCATCTTAGTAACCGAGACCGCATTTTTGCACCCTTCTTGCCGCGAATGTTTTGTTCCGATCACATTTCATGGTTCATTTCCTTACAGAGGCCAACCAAAGGATAAATTTGAGTTTAGAGCGGTTTTAAGAGGAACGGGCGCATGGGATTATGACAACTTTATCTCAGCCACGGATGGGAGCGAGGTTAGAAATATTCGGCACTTCAAAAATTCCCAAAATTCTTTTATTTTTCCCCCACCCCCCCCCCCCCCCACCCCCCCCCCCCCCCACCCCCCCCCCCCCCCACCCCCCCCCCCCCCCACCCCCCCCCCCCCCCACCCCCCCCCCCCCCCACCCCCCCCCCCCCCCACCCCCCCCCCCCCCCACCCCCCCCCCCCCCCACCCCCCCCCCCCCCCACCCCCCCCCCCCCCCACCCCCCCCCCCCCCCACCCCCCCCCCCCCCCACCCCCCCCCCCCCCCACCCCCCCCCCCCCCCACCCCCCCCCCCCCCCACCCCCCCCCCCCCCCACCCCCCCCCCCCCCCACCCCCCCCCCCCCCCACCCCCCCCCCCCCCCACCCCCCCCCCCCCCCACCCCCCCCCCCCCCCACCCCCCCCCCCCCCCACCCCCCCCCCCCCCCACCCCCCCCCCCCCCCACCCCCCCCCCCCCCCACCCCCCCCCCCCCCCACCCCCCCCCCCCCTCACCCCCCCCGCGACCCACACCCCCCCACCCCCCCCCCACCCAACCCCCCCCCCCCCAAAAAACCACAAAGGGACTAGGGCATCATATGGCGTTGCTACCCGGAAGGGAGCGGAAAGTAAAATTTGTGCATTAGTGAGCTTTTGTGATCCCGGAAAGAGTGAAGGCCGACTTTTTGGTATGAACTCCGGAAGGTAGACTCGAAAGAGATACGAGTTATTCCGAAATCTTTTAACCCACGAGAATACTCACCATCGATACACTATGTGGAGTACTTACCCTCCGAGGAATACTGTAGGGCAATTTCTTGAGTCAGTCACTCCAGAATCTTCGATGGGGTCAAATGGTATTAGCTTAGGAGTCTGACATCTGAAATTTTCTTTTTCTGGCAAGGTCAAAACGTTTTCGCTGCTACTTTTCCCATCTGAAAAGTCTGTGGTATTGTATACAGTTACCGATTGATTCAACAGGCACAAATTCTTTACATGTTGGAACTCTGGAGAACAATCCTAACAAAACTGAAATTGACTTGGGGAAAATTTTCTTCTCAGGTGAAACTCCAAAAAAAAAAGATGGGAAGCCATATGCATGTGACTGGAAACCTCTACCTGCAGATCCTACTAGGTTACCACTACTACGAGGTAAGGATTTGGACTTGTTCTAATTGGAATTATTCAGACTTGGTTAGTGTTTCTTGCAAGTGATTGGCAGATCTCTCCATCGTGGACACAATTTTCTTTCAATTCGTATATCTTTGTATATTTTACCTAGGATATTTGATATGTACCTGCATGGACACAAACTTGGGATGCGGCCAAGTACACAAGTGTACAGGGTCTAACTGGTTACCGTAACTAGTGTTAGTGTGGCAGGTTGTGTTTCTTCTTGAAATTGTGTTAGGGAGAAAACTACTACCCGGCTATTATGGATGAAAATAATTTTACTTTTGTTTCAAAATCTCAATTGTATTGGTGCATTTTTACAACCTTGAGAAAACCACCATTTTTTCTCCCCCAGCTACACAGTAATCTGAAATAGCCCGGCAATATAAGTCCACTCAAACATAGAACCGGTACTTGGTACTGCAGCTGCGTGACCTATTTGAATATCATCTAGTGTTCTGATAGGTGTGGTTTTAAGCTATTGTAATTGAATGTTTTTTTTTTGTTTCAAAATAGCCTTGCAGATTTTGACGTGTTTTATGCAGCATTTCTTTATGTGTTTCATTCCAACGAAACTATCATTTTCAGTCATTCATGTAAACAACTTTCATTCATGATTAGCACAGTAAGTGTGACTGAAAAATAAAGAAAAACATTAGAATTGATGATAAAATAACTGAATCATTACTTGATTTCTATTTATATCCACACAGACTTTGATGACTCACACTAATCTTCATCTCCTAACATTACAAATATCTTCAAAGTTTCCAACATGACTGTATAAAATGGGTGAGTAGTAAATCTGACCATTTGCAGGAAGGAATAAAAAAATATGTATGGGTGGGGTGTCATTCACTACTCTTATAAATGCCTATCATAAACTTTCATTTTAGCTGGCAGCATAGAGTTTTATTCTTTAAAATGCGATGTTTTTGAAGATGAATCAATCTTTGCATATTCTGTATCAACGCTGGTTTTATAGGAAACAAGCCTTTCGTTAATTGTATATATATTGAATTGTCACATGACTAAACTCCCTCTTCTCCCCCCCCGCTCCCCAGATCAAGGGGCCAAAGGGCAGAAACCTCCCTGTAAAACATTTTTCCACCCGCAAATTTTCTAAGAACTAAAAAAATTACTTCTTCCTTGGTATCATCTTAAATAAAATCCCCATCCTCCCCTCAATCCTCCTCATCCTCACACACCAATACCATTGGTACTCCTCACTTTGAAAAGCTACTGGTACCCAATCCCTCTCCCCTCCCACACCTTGTCTGTCTACAGGCTGTACACTCCTTATTTAGCTGTTTTTGAATACTTAATTTCCTTAGAGTTACTCCAAAATTGGTGAAAACTGAAGCAAAGTATTTCAAGGCTACTACTATATTTCTGTCTTTGTTTCTAGTGGGTTATTTTCCCCCCAATCTTTCACTTTCTTCTGTGTGACTTTGTCTTTCTTAAAATGTACAAATAGTACAGTATATCAGTTTCTGGATCCTACTGGAATGGCAAATCTCAAAGATTTAAAATTTCAAGCTTGTGCTAGAGAGACAGGTTTGACCCACAACCAATACTAAACTACACTTGGTAAATTGTCTACTAACACAAATGCTCACAGAATTGGACACAAAACCATACTTAATGGCATTCAAGCGACAAAAGTGTGTGACAATATAGTAAGTGCAAACCTTCATAGACATCAGGAACAACTGTACATTAAATCCACCCTTTCTTAACTACAGAAAGTTTAACAACCCACTTAATAATGTTTCGCTCTATTTTTCCATTCAATGTCATTAAAACAAAAGTTAATACTGAGAGCACATCATTGAGTAGAAATGTAAAAGAATGCCTTCTGTTTGCAACCATGTAATGTTTGTTCGGTACTTGTCACTTTTTTTTCAAATGTTAGCCTTTAACCCTTCTCCTCAATCTGACCCACCATGCACCACTGTGGGTAAGGCAAATACATGTCAAAGTAGACAAAGATCGCTTTTTGCCTCAGCTAATTCTCGCTCAGCTGCCTCTTACTTATTAAGCCTGGCATCTGTTGGGGGGGAACAAAAAAAAAAAGGGGGGGTCATTACTTTGACACTATATTCCATAACAATGTAGCACACTCTTCATTTAAATCATGCAGGATTGCTAATGTCGTGAGCAACAAAGCTTGCCTGAGCTGCTGCTGCCAGCTTTTGCTGAAGCAGCAGCTGCAATGCTTTTCTTATGCAGCTGCAGCCTTGGACGTGTCTTATATGGAGTCCTGAAAAAGTCGACTTTATTGCAAGTACCTTCCAGTCAAACTACCCACTTTAAATCATTGGCTCAATGCATCAATGTGGAAATTGATCATGTTTGCGCTCATTAACTTGAACACTTTCTTGGGTGAAAAACTCTGGCTACAAGCTGGTAAGAGTCCTTGGACAGATTGGGAGCTATTATGACCCTTCCAGAAGCTACTGTAGTATGCATTCTCAATTGCCTCACGAATTGTTCACAATAAGTTTGCAGATACCAGCGCTGCAATACTCATTTCAACCTATTTAAAAATGCCCTATTCACCCTGTGTGGAATTGTAACAAAACTGGACCACTTCTTTATCCCTTGGTGGAAATCAAAGAACCGCTTTTTCACACTTGAGAACTGATCTCGGAAAGGGGGGGGGGGGGGTCAGATCCGGATCAGATCCTTCCGCTTGAGTATTACTATACATGCAATGCTCACTTTCACACAGTACCGCAGTGGCACGGTGTCAGGATAAGTTGCACAATTTTTTACTACTTCCATGAAGCTTTTACAAGTACTTGCAGAATTTTAAAATAATGTAGTTTTAAATAACCGAAAAAAAAAATCTCGTTGCCTCGTCCTATTTGTGATGGTAACATGGGCTTTGCTTGTTTTTAGATATTTGCGAAGCGGTCATCACAAATTTTTGGTTAAAAGAATGTATGATGAGGGAGGTCTGCCAAGAAGTTATTTGCCTGCCTTAGAATAACAATGACTTTGCAAATTTGGCCGCTAACTTGCGTTTTACGCAGGTTGCCATACTGGCTTTATCATGCACCTAATTCAGGTCCATCAATGCAAAACATTATTAGATTCTTCCAAAACTGTCGAAAAAAAACCTTATGAGTGAATGGCTATTAGGAAAGAAACGGGGGACTGGGTTTCTCAGCGGGGGTAACTAAAAGTTGGACTGCTCGTCAGTATGCTAATATTCGTGTACGGTATAACATTCACATTATTAGGCTAGCTATCTTCCCAGTATTAGGCTTGCTAGCTGAAAAAAACCATTGCATTTTAACTGTTGTTTAGGACCTATGTATTTGGCGGCGATTGAAAGGAGTGTTGCATCGAAAGGTCAGCTTGATTTTCCGGGCACTGTGATTCTCTGAGCTTTCCACACGAGACGGTTTTTCTGATTCCTCCGCTCGAGGATCTGATCTGCCCCCGTGGTGAATCAAAATCCGTGAGAAATTTTGGATCTTGTGAGTGCCCAAGAGCTTTCACACATACAAAGTTGAATCAGTATCCTGATATCTGAATCCCCTGATTCAACTGATCAATGTGTGAAAGCACTCTGAAAGCCCTAGACCCTTATCTCTGAAAAAAAATTTTTCATTGCCATTTTTTCTTAAATTTCCATGCCATTATCCCTAACGGGAAGAATAGGGAAATGCCATTTTGGAGGTTTCTGGTGACTCCAGAATGGCTGAGAACACCTTTTTCAGTGGGGAAAGGTAATGAGGAACCATCCAGCCAGTAGGCTAGCAGATCTTATATAGAGGCAATCGTCTGTGGCGGAACTCGGTGAGAGTTGCATATAAAAGAAAAAAAATTTCAGTAAAGATGTCGCCCAACCCCTATACCTAATTTTTCATTCCCAACTGAAAGGATATCCCCTTCAAAGACTGGTTACAAATCCCTCCAGTTTCTTCTTTAAAGGCACAGAATATGATGCCAAAAGTTTTTTGTTATTCCTACACAAACTGAACACCTTGTTTTTTTCCTTGAAATTTGATACTGTCGGAGTTTTTATGTAGTTTTTCCATATAGATCTAGTACGAAACATAACTTTATAGTCCAAACAAAGTATGAAGCTTATTTCCATAAAGTAGTATCAACAATATATCTAGAAAACACAAAAGGCTTTGTCTGATCATTTGCCCAGATGACATCACAGAGTGATCACAAATTTCCCATCATGCAACACAAACTAAATAGCTTGAAAAATAGCATTTCTTCAGAAATAAAGTATCTTTTTGAATGCAGGATGCCTTTGAGATAGAGTTTTGTCTACCTGATACAGAAAATTTTACTGCTTTTTTTTAAAAATTAAATTTGGTCACCAGAACACTCTTTTAACTCCTGCAGTAGCTTGCGTTTCCCCTCAGAATTATTGCAAAAATAGATGCGGCCAAAGGGCCAGGGGTGGGCCCTAATTTTTTTACAAAGTTATTCCCTAACAATATTGCAGTGAAGGCAAAAGAGGAACCAAGATCACATATTTTAAAGACTACCTTACCAATGGTGCAGCAACCAGAACTTAATTGTATTTTATTTTTATTTTATTGATTTTTTTTTTTTTTTTTTTTTTTTTTTTTTTTTTTATTTTATTTTTGTTTTTTGTTTTTTTTTTTTTTTTTTTTTAATTTTTTATTTGAAAGAAACCCATTCAAATTTGGCTATTACAATTATGGACTTTTACAATATGGCCTTAGTACGCATTTTACAATGTGGACTGACTGAGAATGGACATCCCCCTCCCACGGCCCCGAGAGATTCCCACCCTGACATTTTCCCTTTGGTCATTCCTTGCCTCCTGGAGTCCACCTCCAGGGAGATTTTGTTGTGAAGTTGTCAGGGGGGATTACACTAGAAAACATTACAACAACAAGGATCTTCATAACATGCACAAAATTTTATACTAGTTTCATGCTTAAAACCACAGACTGAAAAACTTGCCTAATGACTATAAAAAATGTCACTATCCATTGACACCTTCAATGCATACTGTAGTGGTGAGGATTTAGTCTGTATGTGATCTGAAGATACAGTACCTTATGGGAAAGTTACCATCTTTTTCGTGAAATCAAAAAGGCTGTGTACATGTTACATAGATTGAAGATATGACAAAACCAAGAGTAGCACAGGAGAATATTTACCAGCATTCAAGATGCAATGGACTAAACTGGAGTTTGATTTCACGTTACAGAACTAAGATCATAATAAAAACTTCCTATGAAGCATTTATTTGTGGTTAAATAGGTTTGTGATAGAACTGAATACCTCCATTAAGAGAGTGCACTGCTTACATTCATGACTTCAGGAACAGGAAAACGGGTTGTTTTGCTGAATTAGACTTAAAAAAAAAAAAAATGTAACGTACATTGTATAATATATACAGCGTAAAAACAGGAAACATAAATGCATCACAAGTTGCCTCAAAGGGTTCAAAATATAAATCCAAGATTTTAATTCGAAATTTTCGGTTCCCTCTGGATCCTTCGTCAGAGGCGAGATCAGACAGTGAAGTGAGTACAATAATTAACTTAGCCAACAGCGGAGATACAGCTTAAAAACACAATATGATTAGTGATGAAAAGGTGTAAATAAGTAGAATAAACAATTACGTTGTCTGATGGAAAGTGTACTGATTTAAAGCACCGAGGTCTTTGTTGAGCCCCGTGATGTGTGAATTTAGTTTCAAAATCCAATTAAGTTCGGTGGACTTGCGGTGTTCAGTACAAACAAAATTGCTTATAATGAGGGTAAATTTAAGATTTTCAAGGGAATGGCGGGAAGAATAAAGTGCTCCGCCACAGGGAACCTGGAGTGTTGTCACGAGTAGACTTTTTTATGGTTGTTAAACCTAAAGCGAAAGGAAGTCTTGGTTTCACCTACGTAAAGACCCTCATTACATGAATTACAGTGAAAAATGTAAACAACATTACAAGAGTCACAATTTAGATTAGGGGATTCATGGCAAATTTTACGGTGGTGATGTTGACATGTTCTCCAAGGGTGATGTGTTTGCAGATGTGGCAGCGCTTTTTGTTGAAGCCAGTATTGCCCTTAATGGTTTGACCAGGGCGGGTAATTTGGAGGAAGTAAGGAGTCTTCTGAGATTGACGGAGGGCCAGGAGGGGAGGGGGGTTGAAAAAGATAGTCGAGAGAGTGAGTTCTTCTGTAAGGGTGGCAAAAGTTTGTTTCAAGGTGCGAGCAAGTCGCGGGATTAGAGGATGAAAACTGAAAACGAGAGGGATGCGTTTACTAGGGTCTTAACTTTGAAGGATATATATATATATATATATATATATATATATATATATATATATATATATATAACCATTAATTTGGGCGGCACGGTAAAAAATGGCCACTTTGGGCGACAACTAGTTAATTAAATATATTTGCATATTCATGCAGGTAAAAATTAGACAAAAATACCTTAATGATCTTCAGGAACGCCCTCAAGTTGAATATATGTTCAATTACCTGTGTGACGTACTCACAACGTTTCATTAAATAAAACAGAAATAAGTTGGTATTGCGCAATAAGGGTGTGTACACATAACATACCAATTTTTTACATGCACTATATACACCCCCAAATTTCAATAGTAAATTAATAAATAATGGGACTCTAGTGCAACTTACCGATAGTAACCCCAAACAGAGGGCGCTAGGATACTTTTATATATTTCAAAACTTTTGAAATAACATGCAAGGAATGGTTCCCTGACAACTCCCACCCGAACAATTGCCACCCGGACAATTTCTACCGGACAATTACCACCCAGACAACTCCCACCCGGACAACTCCCACCTGGACAATTGCCAACCCGGATAATTCCCACTCCGGACAATTCCCACCCGAACAGTTGCCACCAAATACCGTCCGGACAAAACCCCCAGCAAACCCACTCGGACAATTTGCCAACCCGCCGGACAAATTTCCACTCCGACTGTTTTCCACTCATAAGTAGATGCAGATACCTACAATCTGGGAATGAGAAGATACAGGTCGACACAATTCTTTGAGTAAGGCTAAGAAGAATTTTCAAAGGGGTGGGCCGAACGACGGTCAAGCTCAGATGCACAACAATGGCGAAGGGTGAGTTTTGCACGCATGGGGGTTTAGAAAAAGCGGAGCCCCGGTGGGTTCGAGGGAAATTCTCGCTACACCTCTTGCAAATATTTCATATTTTAATTAAAATATAGGAGAAGATGGTTCCTGTTACTCCCTTTAAGGTATTTTATTTCATTTCACGCTGCAAAAATGCAATGTTAATGACCTACTGCAGGTTATTACAATTCGGCTAATGAATTTCGACAAACTATTCCATCAAGTGATCCTTATTAATATATATACTTCAATTTTACCGATCAAAGGAATAGCTTCTTCGTTAACAGTGTACACTGGGTAGGGTGATTAATTCAAACAACCACCATTTTCTATGTGTCACGCTACTTTGAAGACGGGGCCATTTCGAATTCTTTAAATAATAGCGCAGTGAGAGATGTTGGTTACCAGGCACGTACGCAGGATTTTTCAAGAGGGGGTTAGAATAGACCTTGACATATGACGTGGCTTTATTTAGGGCACAAACGTGAAACAAACACTTTTGTACACTACCGCATCACTGCACTACACTACAGTTGTACACTTCACCGCATGTGCGGTATATTTTACACCCACATGTGGCACCACTGCCTGACTTCGACTGATTTACCATTTGAATACGTAAGCACATTTGCGCCTCGCTTATTCCGGGCCTCAATATGGCTGCTTGTTCTTCCATAACAAAGAAATGTGGCGTTAGTAAAATGGGTCTACAGGTTACATTAAATCCCCATCTGCAGAGAAAATACAAGGGGTTGGCCATAGGCTGGCCCCACAGAGAATGTCATACACTTTTCTCAGATAGCTCCATCGTCGAAATGCGCATATGCGCCGGACGCAGGTGAAAAAGTTTGCTCGTCCTAGTGGCACAACCCCTGCAGAGAGAGCACCACCAGTTAGCGGGACGTTTTCCCAAAATATCTTTCAATCTGCAAAACGGCACTTTTTATGACTTGTATGTTTCATCTGAAAATACACTTCTTATTTTGAGGTCTCATGACTTAGAGATTTACAGTTAAGGTTTAAAAACCCTGGTAGAAAGTGAACGGAAGAGTACTGACCCACTGTGGACTTTTCAACAGGAGCGCTTTCATTATGGCATGGGGTTTATGGACCTCATGATGGGCCCTTGTTGAGTTTCATGGGTAATACTCCCATAAGGGGTCATGGAGTGGCTGTGGGTTTATTACTTAAGGATTTATCAGCAACTTTTAGAATATTTTTTCTTCATTTCCTCAATGCATTAACTTTCAGGATCTATGGGATAGCGAGAATGGCGTAAAAGAAATGTTGTTTGCAAAGAATGTATACCAAGAAATCTTATACTTTAATTCTTGTACATTGTGCTACGAATGTTATCGTTCTCTTGATATTCGGTTGGTTCATGTTGCCCTCTTAATGCCCGGCGTCCACGGGGTTTGAAGATTTACCTCTATTTTGGAAATGTTTTCCAGAGAATATTCCTTGTACTTTATTGTCCTTTTAATGCAAGATGTAAATCGTGACGAATGCGAGCAAAGCGCGCCGAAATTTTGAAAAAATACCATTTTCATTACTACAGTTGCATCCACACTTTGCACAAAGACTCTCATTTTCCAAGCAAAACACATCTATCGAGAGGGCAGTGATGATGTTCATGAATCTGTCTTCCAATGTACAACGCTATATTCCTCCATAATCACGCATAAATCTTGAATGATGCTGATACGTTTAAGACGGTGTTGACTATAAACATTGTAAATTTTCTTTTAGCCTACAGTGGGGGATCTAGGATGTAGGCAAAAGGGTGGGGGGCGCTCCGAGACCGGCCTGTACATGAGAGCGACATGAGCGACATGGGGGAGGGGTCTAAGGGGAGGGGGTGCCCCTTCCCTTTGGGATTTGTTAGACTATTAAAGCTATGAAGATGCAATCTGTGCAATCTTTTGCGATTTTTCCTGGTTTCCTAATAAAAAATATCAACTTTGGGACTGGCCTAGCATTCACAAACAGAATTCCGAGATGATCATCAAGTGAGGGGTTTTGGGGTGTTCGGAAAGTTTGGGTCAAGGGTCATGTTTTTCTTAAACAAGCGAAATGCTAAATTCTCCCAGATCAAGTTGGATTCTCACCAGAGTAGGTAAGTAACCAATTATCATTGACCAATGGTGCCTACGGGGTCACCGGTGTTCAGGGAGTTGAGATCAAATATCATCTAGTGGTCAATTGGGGGCATATTGTTGAAACACACAAAATGCTTCTCCTCCTACAGTTGGTCAGTATTATCACAGACAAATGGTGCCTACATGGTGTTCGTTGATTTGACGTCAAAGGACATCTAGGGGTCAATTTGGGCCATTTTGTTGAAATACGCAAAGTTGGATTTTCAGAGCAGTTCGTCAGTAAAGTTTCCAAAGTTTATGAAAAAGACACTGACTTAGCATGAGCACCAGAGTTTCTCGTCTATCATACATGAGTTCCGAAGTGTGAGAGAAAATTGTCATCACGCTTTGGATTGAGGGAAATTGCGCCCTTAAGCACGATATTTTTAATTTCACTATAGTTCAAAGCGGTCTGTCATGCGTGGGGCGCTAAATATGGTGAAAAGGGACACTATTGAAATCGGGGTTCATAGGAGCAGGCGTCGCAATCGCCCCACTCTAGTTAATCACCTACTGGTCTATAATATTAATAAACATAAAACCATACTGGCCACTTTTGGAAATTTCAATCAGATAGAACCAGCTCAGTCATTACTTAAGAGAACGGGTGTGCAAAAGAAAGTAAATGTTTTTATATATATATATATATATATTATATATATATATATATATATATATATATATATTATATATATATATACTATATATATATATATATATATATAAGGTCAAAGTACTGCGTAGCACTTATGAAGTAGGTAGGTAAAAATGAAGTAGTAAATAGTGCTAAAAGTTTGTGAAAAATTCCACGACGTTTCGGGTTTAAACCCTTCATCAGGTGGCAAAAATGCAACTGATCGTTGACACGGCCAAACGTACAATTTAAAAACAAAATACACAATAAAATTGGGCACGGTAAACCTCGGCTAGGAAAACAGACAGTGTTAGTGGTAACCACTTAACACTGTCTGTTTTCCTAGCCGAGGTTTACCGTGCCCAATTTTATTGTGTATTTTGTTTTTAATTGTACGTTTGGCCGTGTCAACGATCAGTTGCATTTTTGCCACCTGATGAAGGGTTTTAAACCCGAAACGTCGTGGAATTTTTCACAAACTTTTTAGCACTATTTACTACTTCATTTTACCTACCTATATTATATATATATATATACATATATAAATATATATATATACATATATACATATATATATACACATATATATATATATATATATATATATATATATATATATATATATATATATATATATAGACTAACCGCTTTTTGAACATAGAAGGGAATCTAACCAATGATTCTGAGCGAAGCCCACGAAATATTAAAGGTGTTATGGGATAATGATGTAATCATGCTTATTATGTTATCCTAATATTCATGTGAAATGTGTTCAATTTGTAACCATGTCAGTTTCTACATTGCAAGCGGGAGAGAGAAATCATAAGTAATGAAGAGCCACCCCTAGTTCACAAGAGGGTTCGATTATACAGGGGATTTGATTTGAAATACTAACCCATTGACGATGCACTAGAAAACCCCCTCCCCGTTTACGGACCTGGTTACATTGCGGGTAATGGCGGTGTCAATGTTCAAAGACCACGGGAGACACTGTAGCAAGCGGGGTGAATCGCTTCCGCCAGTGGTGAAGAGGGTATTATACACATTTTTTCACACCTCATCGCGTAAGTCATCTAGTACCGAGACGCATTTTGCACCCATTCTTGGCCGCGAATGTCCGATCACATTTCAGGTTCATTCCTTACAGAGGCCAACCAAAGATAAATTGATTAGAGCGGTTTAAGAGGAACGGCGCATGGGATTATGCCAACTTTATCTCAGCCACGGATGGGATCGAGGTTAGAAATATTTGGCACTTCAAAAACTCCAAAATTCTTTCTTCCATGTTTCATGTTTGTCGATGGTCTGGGACAAATCCCCTTAAGATTTTTATTAGTGTGTAAAATAAGGAAGTGCAGATTTTGAAGTAAATTATACTTTATTAAGAATTAATGAAATATTTTATGGTTAGTTTTTACATGGACATGGCCAAGGGCATTGGTATTTAAAGTGGCAGGGAAGTCATTTTCATTGGAGCTGCATTTTGGGAACTTGTGGCTGGCGACGCCTTTAACCGCAAGTGCTGAAGTCGCGGAGCCGGAGGGTGGGGACTGTGGGTCCTCCCCAAGTAAGTTTCCTTAAATATGGCTGCTTTTGCGATTATTCTGGACCACTCTTGGAAAAACCTTGCTTCCCCCAGGTGTAATATGAAATTCTAATGAAATATTTTTCTTATGGTGATCCCAAATTTAAGTTAGATCTGCCCTCAGTCAATTTGCTCAGGATGGGGAAGTGAACAGCGAGAGATGTACAGCAAGATTCTGGAATTTTGGGATTAGCAATTTAGTCAAGCTGTCCTACACCTTATAATAGTGACGAGGCAATTTCATTAAAAGTTTCATTCCCACAGCAGCTTAGAAGTACTAATGAGTCATCTATTTGTATAAGGCTCATCGGAGGCACGCCGAAAAAAATTTATCGAGATCAGCGATTCCCCCATACATGACTGGGTTTGGGATTTTGTTTGCAAGGGCCATGGTGCATTTAATGACGTTCATTGGCATTTTCAGTGACCCTTATTCAGAACTTCAAGTAACAGTAGGGTGAAGCGTAGGCGACGACCACGTTTTGAAAGAAATTTTACGGCAAGAAACAAAATTTTCAATTGTATTTAGTCAGTTTCTTCTGGGGATGCGCGCAAAGCGAGGCAAGAAAAATCTTATTAGCATGGTATTTAATATTGTTTTTTTTTTTTCATTGAACATTGCAAAATTTTAACATAATAGGCTATTGAAATTCCTCTTATAATTTCTCTGATCTCGCTTCTTTTCGCTCGAGTTTTTTCTCTATTATTTCTAAGCTCTGCAAAAGCGGGGTGGGGGAAGTGCCCCTCCTCGTACCCCTAACCCCGCCTATAAAAATGTTTTCTATCCTTAGCTCATTATCTCACATGGGCCACAGTGCCGTAAATTTTATCATGCCGTCTGGATCTAAGGCAATGTCCTTTCCCCTTTGAAAACTTCCTCGTAATTATAGCTGCTTACGTGCAGTTTGTTGATATTTTCTGCAACATTTTGATGTAAATTTAAATTAAATAGTTCGGTACGTAGACTAAATTTAACGCCTAAACTAATAATTTTTGTGTCAACCACAAAAGTGTCAACAGGGACGTCCCTAAGGATCGATGAGTGGGTGGATGTTGGGCCTTTTCCAGACAAAAGAGGGTTTCATTTCCGACAAGATAGATGTGTCAAGAACGGTTAACTAGTAACCCTCGTTTTAAGGAAATCTTTGCAAAAAGTACAAGATGCAAAATTTGAGTATAACGGGAGGACAAGATAAGCAAAAGACGCAGTTTAACGCAGTTTAACATTAGGCAATGTCAATTTGACCTTGGTGGACCTGTTTTTATTTATCTGTGTTATGGCTAGGCAGGGGCGGTAACACGGTGGGCAGGGAGGGCGATCGCCCCCTATAATTTGCAAGAAAAGGGGAAAATAGAACGAAGAGGGAAAAGAAGAAAGGGAGAAAACGTAAGAGAAGAAAGGAGGAAGCGAAAAAGAAAGAAGAAGAGGAGAGTGAGGTAGGCCTATACCTGATACATATAATTAATCCAGAGCTTTCAGACGGCCCTATTCTGGTGTCTGCCAGCCTTTAGATAGCCTTTTATAATGCAAAAATGAAGCAAAGGATAATAGTTCAAGAATGTTTCTGTGGACTCCACGACCGTATTTTTGCGTAAAATCTTTATCCTAATAGAAAACAGTAAAGTAGCCAAAAGGGTGGCTTCAGGAGGTTTGTTGACAACCAGTGAAGTATTTACGGATCAATTTGCCCCCCCCCCCCCCTCACTGATGCCCATTTTCATTTTAGTGCTTAAAATACGTAAATTCATTAACACAAATTTTACTTCAAAAGGTAACATACGTGGCACCAGATTGCATGTAAAGACACCTAACTTTTCCAAAAAATTTTAAGAGGGAGGGGGGACATCACCTCCCTTTATTCCCCCTCCCCTTTAAGAAATTTTTTGTTAATTTAAGATTGCTTAGATGCAATATGGTGTTATCTTCTGGAGCTGATAATATACAGTATAGCTGGAAAATGTGCATAATTTAGTTACTTTTAATTTTTTGGTTAGATGAAGGCAGAGAATAATGTTGTCGACGAGAAGAATACGTTGTCAACAAACCTCCTGAAGCCCCCTCCCCCTCTTGGCTACTTTTCTAACTGGGCAAAGTTTTTACGCACAAATACGTGCGTGGAGTCAACAGAAACTTTCTTGGACTATTACGGAAATTTTCCTTTCCTTCATTGTGCATTATAAAAGAATATCTAAGGCTGGCAGATACCTATATAGGGCCTAATGGGAGCTCAGGATCCATTATACCAAAAATACAAAGGTTTAGTGATCTCTTGCCGAATGGGGATGCTTTGTTGCACTGAGGCCTATCCCTCAAATTTACAAGTATTGCAAGTATCCAACACCCCTGAATCGAAATATCGTGTTTTTTAATGCATTTGACCTCCGCCAAAAACAATAGGGTTCTTCCTCTCAACATGCAAATCTGTATACCAAATATGAAAAGTGTCGGCCATTGCTAACTGAAGATATCGTGGAAAGCTAAGCGTCACATTCACACACATACAAACACATACGACATCACCATCGCATGGATTCCTTGCCTCCCATCGGCAAGGAATCAGTAAAATGAAAAATGACATAATGCTTATTACCTGACATCCATATCATAGTAAAGAGTAAGACGTCAAGCACTTTACATATATCGTATTTTTACTAGTTTTGAACAAAAATTCCGGACGAAATGCTTCCAGCAATGGGAAATGGGCGGGAGGGAGAGTATAGGTGCAGGAAGGTGATATTAGTCTTCCCTGATAGGTATAGCAAAAGGGGTAAATGACTAAGAAGCGCGTTTCAGAATGCTTTTTCGTCGAAAGTGCATTAACAATAACCATCTATATCGATAATTGCTGCGCCCAAAGAGGTCCTTGAAAATTTTCGAAAAATGTATAACGGCAACAACGTAATTTAAACCTTCCACATCTGCTACAAATTAAATTGAGAGGTCCCATATTGATGTGAGATCCTACAGATGTTTGGAGATGTATCTCTATTTTTCGGAAAGTTTTGTGACCAGAATAGTTCCATTTATAATTCAGGCGAGGTTGTGGGAATATAATGGAAGGGGGTATGTTGCCATTAAACCTGGTAAAACCGGATAAAGAGAAGGCCCATGGTCAGGAATTCTGACATAGGGGACACCGGTACCGCAAAAGTGGGCGCGGAAGACTATGTTTGTAGCTAGTGGTGCCAACAGATGATAGCAGTTTGCGGGAACCACATGGGTTGATATTTCAAGTGCTACAAGGATCATAGCTTAAGAGATCGGGCCTCCTTATGAACGTGCGCGCTAAGTGCGCAAAAAGGTCCCCCTCCCTGGAGGCAATTTGTAAAAAGTCTCACAAGTAAACGGAACAAGGCTCTGATGGTGCTGCTTCAGATCCGCAAGCGTAGATGAAGAGGAGTGTTTTTCGGACGGTGAGGGGACCATGCTGCCATGTGCTACCATAAAACCCCGGGAATGATTCCGCATAAGAGATCACCTAGCTAGTTTATGCTAGAAAAGTTTACAGGTGCTTTTGTGCGTATAATGTTCATAAGTGATACGATGTGGCTTGTGAGGATTGCACTCAAAGTGCGCCGAAATTTGGGGTATACTTCAATGCCAAAAGGAAAAGCCTGCATGCAGGCTCAGCCAGGTTGTGCTTTGATTTGCCGGTATTGGGGCCAAGTGCCCTGACTGGAGGCCAGTTACGGTAAGTCCTGAAAGATGCAATGGGTTGCCGAACTCGAAATACAAGGCGCGCCGACAAATTCGGGATTTTATTGAAAAAGATTTCACCTTCTTGTTTCATTATTGGAGAATCTGCCCTACTTAAGAGCAAAACTAAGAGATTTGTTGGGGAGACTGCACGGTAATCGTCGGGGACTACATCCTTTATCTTACCCATTAAGGCTCCCCTACGAAACTGAAAAATCTTGTTTTTTTACAAAATATGTTTGCCACGATTGCAAGGCTGAAAAAAAAAAGAATCTTTCAAAGTTAGAAAAAAGAGGACAGAACTTCGCAACGATGCATTTTCGTGTATTTCTAGAATCACGCCTACATGGAAGAACAATATTTGTGGAAACGTTGAATATATCCAATATGTTTGAAATGGCGGGCGTTACCACTAGATAGAAGTAAAGATGAAATCGCGTGTAGAGCTCGAAAACTTTTTGAAGTTATAGAAAGAACTTCGTTACACAACTCACTGGGTACGGGCCTGATAAATAGCCATTCGGAATATTTTCTGAACATATCTATGGTTTCACCTTTACTAGTCTATTCAAAATTTTGCGCAGTTTTTGGGAGTTAAGAATCCCCAGCCCCTCATAGAAACACGCCTGGTATATTTATCTTAATAATGGTCATGGCAGTTGGAAAATATATACAAAGTTGACATCGGCTCAGTCGGAAAAGTGTGCTACCCTGAGTTATCAAAAATTCCAACTGGTATGCAGATTTTCCGACTGTCGTCGCTCTGACGGTCGCGACGGCCCTGGTTCCTCTGTGGAGGTCCAGAGGGAGAAGTCCACCGAAGCTCTGAAGTATTAGCACGATTGCGGACACTAGAATAAAGCATTTTGCTGTCTACAAAAGACATCGAGTACCCACTAAACAGGCCATAAAATAATAATTTGTCTACATCTTTATCAAAACAGCAGAATTCGGACTAACCGCTGGTCGACTTCTTCAAGCTGCAACGGAATTGGTGCTGAGGAGGGTCATAGAGTTCCTACGGTGGGCAGGGTCATACAGTGGTGAGGGTCATGGAGTTTCAACAGAGCTTTGCAATAACTGTACTCACTTTTTGTATGGGAAGTCTTAATACATACAAGAGTACATATAAATGCGCCGGAAAATAACACTTTTGAGGACATTAGTAATGTTTGTCATCATTTTACAAAGCAATTACCTATCTACAAATTGCACAAAAATACCCACTAAACAGACCTAAAAATTGCATAAAGCGCTTTTGTTTCATAACAGCCATTCCATTACATTTCCTTAGTGATGCAGCAAATATGAAAGTTGGCAGCTAGGACGAGCAATCACGGAGGTTGCACGGAGTTTTGCAATAATCCAACGCACGTTCCGTCTTACTTGAATTATTAATTGCACAATAAATTAGCGGATGAAGAATGCGCGCGAGCGTGCTGAAAAATAGGATTTTAAGGGATTTTACAAACGTTTTTAGGCATTACATCTACAAAAGGAGTATAGGAAAGTGTGCCTCCTTCGCAAACACCGCAATACAAAGTGTACGCACTTTCAGGCGTTTACGGCAAACACAAAAGTGCTCCGACTTCACGATTTGACAAAGTAGAAAGCCAACCCACACTGCATCGACCCGACTATAACCGGACGGCGAAAACCAGTCGCGCGGCAGATGGGTCGGTCAAGTGTGTTACAAATTTTGTTTTCTTCCCGACTTTTGGTCCCTTTTGATATCAAACTGCTTGATAATCGTAGTTGAGTCGAGGAGGAAGGGGGGGGGGGCGTCGCGTCGCAGTTGAGTAAAGTAGTGGTAGTTGCAGCTGTCATCGACCCCACTGGCACCCATTTTTTATGAATTGGTCAACAAAGGAGGGTTTGCGAAATCAGATCACAGTTGCAGAAAGTGAACGTGTCCGCCCTCATGTGTGATTGATGAAAAGTAAGTAGACTGATATCAATGCCGATTTTGAGTTGCGTGGGTAACCTACAAACAGACTGCTACCCAATGCAACTGACCACGAATACCTACAACCTATCCCCGACGATCAGTCAGGATGATGTGACTCGCATTCCAAATGGCTTTTATATTACAGTGTCGGACACGGTGACAATTGCATAGCAGACAATTATGCAATTAACTAAATACTATATTACTATTTTCCCGACAGTATGGATTTCATCAAAAGCAATGGCTTCTGTAGTAGGGGTCACTGAAATACAACCCTCGGCTTGTGGTAAATTTCCTAAAGATATATAATGATTTCCCGACAAACGAAACAGTTCCCCAATACAGTTATATCTGCGAGGGGTTACCTCTCTGGTTAACTGTATCCAAAGGAATATATCCATCCGACAATAACTCACATTAAGTGAGACTTTGTGCTCGTAAACTTTTCCGTTATTTCTGTAGCCTTAAAAGATTTATTCCTGTCCATGTAAATAAATTGCAAAAGAAAGTGTCAATTTTTTTCCCGAGGGACCTCAAAATTTTTCCGACAGATCGAACTTTGCTAATTTATTGGGGGTTTAGCACTCCCAAACCCCGGTAGTGATGCCCCTGATAGTCAACCCAAATACGCTTATTAGGCCTGATTGTAATTTTCGTCCAGGTTTTGAGACACGGCTACAAGTTTTTAGCCTGAATACAGGTGTTTGCACTATCCAGTGCATCATGTAGTTTAGGCATCAACATCCATTATCAGTCGGGCCGATCCAATCTTTTGAAGTAGGGTTAGACATTCGTAAGGACGGGACCATACATAAAAGTTTGTCTAAGATGGAGGTAAAATCCAGGAAAAAATACCTAATAGGCCTATGTGATTTCCCAAGTTCTGAAGACTTTCAAATAACAATTTTTCATCACTTTTCAAGTAAACCACTTTCATTTAGGGTGTAAAACTTCAGGAGGCAGCCTCCCCAGTGATCCTGCAGGCTACGACCTTCATAAGCCTAGGTGCACAAGACGAGCAAATGTACAGAAGTATAACGTAACTTTCTACATAGAAAGAACCCAGGTCAATAATATTGCGTACGAAGCGAGCGATTTTGGTACTCAGTATGGCGTAATTATACTTACTATGATAAAACAAGAACAAATGTCTATATGGTATAAGACTATGTTACATCTGCAGACAGTACTGCTAAGGATAGGGAAAATATAAGACGAACCACCCATGTAGTTTGAAATGTGGTTCGATTTCAAAGGGAAGGGTTTGTCTGAACACTAGAGCCCAACCCGTCTTCTGCGTACTCGCCTGAGTTAGGCAAAGCAATCCAACATTTTAAAGACTGTCTTTACCCAATCCCTTTTGAGGGCACTTAAGGTATATTTGTTTGTCATGTTTAATTTCTCTCAAAATTTTATATAATTTTGCGCGATTCCAGACATAACATTAAAGTGTGAAACAACCAAATTAGATATTAAAAGCAGTTCAAACCATTCTTGCTAGACTTATATCCTAAGTAACATTCAGCCTGCATTTTAGGTCACACAGTCTTGTGCAATTTTATTGGGGGGGGGGGGTTGTCCTGGGCATTGTTCGGGGCAATTGCCATGGCTGGGAGCCATTCGGTATGTGGAATGGTGAAGGTGGGAATTGTCCTGGATGGGAATTGTCCTAGGTGGGAATTTTCCGGGTGGGAATTTTCCGGGTGGGAATTGTCCGGGTTGGCAATTGTCCGGGTGGGAACTGTCCGGGTGGGAATTGTCCGGGTTGGCAATTGTCCGGAATGGTAATTGTCCGGGTGGAAATTGTCAGGGTTGGCAATTGTCCGGGATGGTAATTGTCCGGGTGGGAATTATCCGGGTGGGAATTGTCTGGGTTGGCAATTGTCCGAAATGGGAATTGTCCGAGTGGGAATTGCCCGGGTTGGCAATTGTCCGGGGGGAATACGGTATTTCGGAGTGAACGCAAGTAGCGAAGGTCAAAGGTCAAATGTGGGGAACCTGCAGGGAACGGACGAACTTTTTGCCACCGTAACTGTGTAGCTAGAGCATATACACAGCCAATGAGAGCTGCTACGCAGACACTCGGCTGATGGCGGGATGTAAACATTCAAAAATTACATGTACGTACATGTAGGTACGAGATACGCATAGTGTATATATACTGTACACATAATTGTATGATTGTGCACGTACAAAGGGTTATTGTGCAGAGACAGGTAGCTAGCTGCTACTCGACTCATAAGACTCACAGCAGTACTCATATTGATCACGTTATCGACGCAGTTTAGGGAAGGTTGTCATTAGTTAGGCTCACAAAATCTAGGCTATTGAGATTTATGAAAGATGAAATGTATCTACACATTTAATTTGATAATGGCGAGCCGAGAAAACGGAGACTTAAACTAGCTTCGCTCTAACGTTAAGTTAGTCCAACGTTAACGTTATAGTGTTTGCCACACTGAAAATGCCCGAACTCGAAACGCTACCGTTAGGCCTACCAGTTTAGAATAGAAGAAATGAGTGTGATAATGATCACTCGAAAAAATGGTAAAGAAAATAATCTACGATTTCCCTTCACTAACCTTGTAGGCTATACTTGATGACGTTCTCTAGCGTCACCCGACCCACACCGGCTAGTCAGTCTGCATGATATATGTGCATGTGGGCTGCATATATAGTTAATAACTGCCGTATACTAGTACGCTTATAACAGATATACGTACGTA